>CM053771.1:345327458-345359649 GCA_028658325.1 Potorous gilbertii | reverse complement strand
CATGGAGTTCTGGCTTTTTTTGTCAGGAAGGTCTAGAAATCCCTAATTTCATCGAACGTCCATCTCTTTGCCTCAAATATTATGCTGAACTTTGCTGGGTAATTGATCCTTGGTTGTAGTCCCAGCTCCTTTGCCTTATGGAATATCGTATTCCAATTCCTTCAATCTTTTAATGTAGAAGCTGCAAGGTCCTGTGTGATCCTGACTGTTGCTCCTCGATATTTGAGTAGTTTCTTTCTGGCTGCCTGTAGTATTTTCTCCTTCACTTGATAGTTCTGGAATTTGGCAACAATATTTCTTGGGGTTTTTAGTTTGGGATCCCTTTCAGGAAGTGAACAGTGGATTCTTTCGATGAGTATTTTGCCCTCTGAATCTAGCATTTCTGGGCAGTTTTCCTTGATACTTTCTTGAAAGATATGTCTAGGCTCTTTTTTTGATCATGGTTTTCAGGCAGACCAATAATTTTTAAATTGTTCCTTCTGGATCTCTTCTCCAGGTCAGTTGTTTTTCCAATGAGATATTTCCCATTGTCTCCTATTTTTTTCATTCCTTTGGCTTTGTTTTATAATTTCTTGATTTTTAATAATATTAACTTCCATCTGCTCTATTCTAATCTTTAAGGGATTTAGCTTACCCTTTGCCTCTTTATGTTTGACGCAAAAAATGAGAAGGCAAGAAATGAGCAAAATATATTACAGTATCTATTACTAGCCAGGAATGGAAAGGGGAAGATGAAGCAAGCAAAGACATTTGTTTTACAACTTCATCTTCAAATCCTTAAGAGATATGGATACAGTCAGTAGCTTCAGGTGACCAGACCTCTCCTCTCCAATCTGGATCTATGAACCAGAATTGAGTAATGGGTTATAGAATTGCCAGATGGCATCTGTTCCTATATCTAATACTAGTCTAGAGATCCCTTGGAATTTTTTTCTGCTTTGGTGCTTCCTGCCTGAGTGCTCTGCATCAGCCCCCTTTCTATCCCTGAGCAATGGAATGCTCTTTGTTCCTGCTGCAAAGAGCACTCTTGGCCAGATCACCTCCCAACTGTCTGCAGATACTGTCTGTTTTCCTAAGCTTTCCTAAAGTGGAAAAATGACTCACTGTAACTTTCTCTTGGCTTTCCCAATCAGAATCCAGTCTAGCACATTTTCTAATTGGGTTGGGTTTTTTTGAGGATGGAGGAAGTGTGCTGGTGACATAGGCAATAATGCTTCCTCTCATTCATCGTCTTGACTCAATCTCTTCTGACCGCTGTTTTATATAGTTTGAGATCTAGAAGTGCAATTCCTCCTTCATCTCTACATTGTTTTATTGTTTTTTGATAGTCTAGATCTTTTGTTTCTTCATATGGACTTCACATCTTTTATCAAATTCTATGTAGTAAGGCCTCACATGGCTTCTGAGGGCTCTCCACTTCACGTGGCATGTCCACCTCACATAGCGTAGTTGTGTGGTTTAACAGGAGGCAGAAGAGATAACTCTAGCCTCTTCTTCCCCTACCCTTCTTGCCTTCCTGCAAGGAAGGAAAACGGGAGGTTGGGGCCAGAGGATTCAGAGAGAGGTAGTACTGGGATAGAATTATATCTATTTGCTCCCTTAAATATTGTTATTTGGGGGGATATTATTTTCAGATTCAATCTAACTTCTGATCACTGTTTCATCTGAGGGGAGAGGTGGATCCTAAGCTTTATATCCAAGACTTGACTTCCTTCCCACCAAACACCAGTTCAACAATGAACACACATAGTGAACATCTTTACTAATAATAAACTCTGCTTTTATTAAGATTGCTTTAATAAAGCTCCAGTGATTAGCTTCCCAACAATGGTCTCAGTCCCATGAAGTGCAAAATCAATTTGGCAGATAAATTCTGGACTTACACATTTTGTAAGCTCCAATATATTTCTGGCATATTCAAGAGGAGACTTGCTGGAAACACATACAGCTCTCAACTGGAACAAGACACTGAGACAACTGGGTCCAATGATCATCTAGACTAGGAACCCTGTAAATATAGAATTGGTTTGTGGCAGAGATAGTGAAAGACACCAAAAAGACACCCACACACATATACATATAGCAACACTTCAGATATATTCCTTTGAAAAGTAATACAACCAATGCTCTACACTTAAATGCTTAAAATATTGTAAAATACAGCCCATGAGATCACCCTCCTGACACAAATTTGGACTAGCAACTTGGGTCCTCAGAGCTTGGATGCTTCTCTTCTCTGGGTTCCAGGGATAATAACTCTGATGGGTTTGGTGGATGGTTGGAAAGTATGTGCCCAATTCAGTGCATCCCTCCTTATAACTTTTAACCAATTAAAATGAACCCAATGTCACTTATTAGCATCAATTAGTTTTTACAAAGAGATATTGACTGTGAAGGTATAGAAGGACCCAAGTAACAACAATATCCTAAACCAAGAGGACACTCTTCCTGACCACTTCAATTCCTAGGGAGAGTGTGTATTGCCAAGGCAATATTCACAGCACTGAGGGCAACTATGCCAGTATAGTTCTGAATCACAGAGTATAATAGATACTCCATGTTGAAGGCAGAAGAAAAACATTTTATTCAGACACCAGAAAGCCATATCCCAACACCAAAAAGCCAAATCCATCATAGTAACCAAGAAGTCAATACAAGTTAACAAAGTCATTCCTAAACCTTCCGCACCCACTCCCACCCCACAAGGCCTTGCCACAAGTAAATACTCAGAAGACTAGCTGTGCCTGTGGCCTGCCTTCATCCTCTCTCCTCCACCCTAACTTCTCTCACCAACTTCCTGCCAGTTCTGCTTCACCCTTCCTGTTCCACCCAATCAGTAAGCTCCTCCCACTACATGTGACTTAGGTTTCCATATGATTTAAGCAGGCCTATTAATGAAAAGAAAAGATCTTCCCATTTAAATTGCTATTAAAGAGTGGGCTCAAACTTAAAAGTGAACACAAAACTGCTACAAAACACTTTCTCAACAAAGTCACATCTAGATTTGGCAGAAGTGATGGAATTTGTTCCACTGGTTGCACAACAGAGTGTCTTGGCTTCTGGGTTGATTTACCACTAGTCTTGGTCAAACAAGTCATTCCTTAGGGCTGGCTCCTTACTGGGCTTGACTATTGTATCTACCATTCGACTTTGCTACTGTCCCCAGTTGACAGACCTCTGATGGTTATTCCAACCTTTTGAAGTTCACAGCAGTGTAACATGTTTTGTTCTTTCACTAATATTCATTCACCTTAAATCAGGAAAGAAGAAATATTGCAGAGACAAAAGAAACAGTAGTGTCATGTTTTCACATCCACATGTCCACCACATGGGGCGATAAGGGAGCTGGAGGCAGAAGGTAGGCTATGGCTGTCACCTCTTTTTCTACCACTGGGCTTACAACGGATCTTGACTTGTTCAACACCAGAGAAGAAAGAGCAAGTCAGATTTTTTTAGTTTGTGTATGCATAATCACTTCTAGTTCATTAGTCAATTAAAAGGATTTTTGGTTTAAGCCAACAAGAAATAGTTACAGGTTTACTACACATGCTCTAAAGTGGAGAGGGAAGGGCCCTACATTTCCAAGCAGGGTCACCAAGTCTCCATGTGGATATTGTGCACATGCTAAGGACTAGACTCTCATTGGTTAGATGCATAATTATACCTAGAATAATTTATAACTATCACATTTTTATCTAATCTTAAAATACTTAAATAACTTAAAGTGTTAGAGACTATAAACATTATCTAAGCTATGCTTGTGGCTGAATACAATTGTGAGAGAAAAAGAAAAACCTTTGTAAATGTTTTATTCAGTGTTCTAAGAACCAAAAACATCTGTACATATTCTCTATTTTGTAGATCTCCTTATTTTCAGGGCCAGATTTTCTGCGTCTGAGGACAAATAAATATTACCTCATGCTAATAAATATTAATAAAATTTATGATATTTCCCCTATTTCATTTCTTTTTTTATGTAAGTTCTGCGTGGATAGGAATCCATATCTTACTTATATTTTCATCTTTCTAGCTTCTAGCACATTGAATTAAACACAATCACTGTTATGGGTTTTTTATGCAAAAATCTATTCATACCACTCCTCAGCTCAAAAATGACTACCTACTTTCTACTGATTAATGTTGAGAGGTCTCTACGTGGCATTCAAGGCCCACCACTATATGGAGGGATACTATTTATCCAGTCTTATTTCATATTATTCCCTTCCATTAATTGGATGGTCTAATCAAGCTACACTCAAACCCAACTCCATCTGTGTAGGGACGACTCCATCGTATGGGGGGCATGTACCATTCATCCGAGTTCTGCTCCTACTTCGTTTCCCTATATCTTCACTTTCCCCTACCTCCCTACAGGTAAGGAAGTCACTCTTAAGTTTTAATTTTGTGCATAATTCTTAGGAATTGGGCTCCTCCAGCTACTGCCTTTTTTTTAAAACATGTGTACTATATAAGCCCACATTAGAGATTCATCTTGAAACTGTGATAAAGTCCCAGCTTTGAGTCACATGCTCAGATATACTGTTCCACTTTGTGAGAACTAGTTTCAGGAGGAAAAAATGAAAAGAAATCCAGCTGAGACAGTCCTTTACTACCAAGCTCCTGAAGGATATAAAAATCTCTTCTGCTTTGGAGGTCTTTGAGCTGGTCCAGCACCAAAGTAATATGCAGAATGTAAGCATGAACTTTTAGTTATTAGTAGGGTCTATAGCATAACTCAAGAGTGTAGGATATGAAGGCTAAGGGCCAAATGAACCTAAGTTCTCCTGAATTCTACTTACTCCTGTACACCCTTCAAAAAAAACATCTCTAGGATGGTGTAATGGTGAGGGCAGAGATAATCAGGGGTATCTCCTTGGTCTGCTCTGGCAGGAGCATGTCCCTCTTCATGTTCCTTTTATTTCATCCCATTTCTTCCTACATATTGCCCCTTAAATCATCTCCTCTCTTTAATCTTTAATTTCTCTCTACTGGTTTCTTCTCTAATTCCTACAAACAGGTCCAGGTCTTCCTCAATTTTTTAAAACCCTAACATCTCTTCAAGCTATTGTAGCAAGTGCTCCAGGGTTACTCTCCCAAGCCCCCTCACATTGGTAGAGAATCCCCAAAACTCAGCTGCTTCACATCCCCAGTGGGGACTCTCGTGGCAACCCTGGAGGTGAGGGGTGGTTTCACTAATAGTACTGCATAAAAACTCTCATCAGTGTGTCTCTGCCAATAATTATCAGTTGATATCAATTAGTCAAACTTAACTAGAGGTATGTACTTATATATGGAGGGCAGCAAGGTGGCACAGTGGATAGAGTTCTTTAAATCCAGCCTTAGATACTTAGCTGTGTGACTCTGGGTAAGTCACTTCACCCTGTTTGCCTCAGTTACCTCATCTGCAAAATGAGCTGGAGAAGGAAATGGCAAATCACTTTAGTAACTTTGCCAAGAAAATGAAGTCACCAAGAGTCAGACATGGCTGAAACTACTGAACAACAACAATCTTAGGTAGTGTAGTCATTGTTGATAAAAATCACACACACACACACACACACACACTCCTACACTCACATACCTCGCCCCAAAGTCTGTGATATAGTCTCCCAATAGTACAGAGTCCTCGTAAAAGTGGTTTCAAGTTTGGAGGACAAATGCAGTAAAGGGATAACAGCTCCTGATTGCTAAAAGGCCTTTTCTCTCCTTCATGGGCTATCTGTGAAGTTCTCCTTAGGCATGACATAGTTTATGCTAGATCTGCTTTGAATCTGCCTTTCGCCCTTAACCTTATGTACCTTGATCAAAAAAGCCAGAAAGAACCTCATCATCCCTGGGTGTGGGGAAGGAATACCAAATCTTTGTCCATTTAGAGATTTTTGAAGGACTGTCTGCTTCTTCTGAAGCAGCTGGATAGACACTTTTACTTTCCCCAGTCACCAGAAAATAAACTACCTCTCAACATTGCCATCCAAGCCCTCTTTGGGGATGAGTTGTTCAATGGCTATAAGGTAGTACTAGCAATGTGGAAGGATACCATTAGTACCAGATTCCATTAAGGAAAGGGCTTTACTGGCCTGCCTTTGCTGGTAATACCCACTTCTGTTCAGACTCACAGTTTCCTGATGTCTCTGTGTATCTTAGCACCTATCTGACAGGGTTGTTGTGAGGATCAAATGAGATAATATTTGCAAAACACTTAGCCCAGTGCCTCATACTTAGTATCAAACCATCTACTAATAGATACATACACACATACACACACACACACACCCCCAAGCCAGCTGGATCCACTTGATGACCATCCATTTACTCTTTCCTTACTGACTCTATCACATTCCCATCAGCAGTTGTTCAAAACTTTCTCATTTTTCTTCAAAGGTCCCCCACCCTACTCTAAATAGATGATAGTGTCTATGTTTAGCAACAGATAGATTATTATATTATATTAATAGATAGATATTACCAAATATACCAACCTTCTAGTTTTCATTTATTAAAAAAAATGGATGCATTAGAAAACAAATAAAGGGTTAAAACATGAAATATCCTTAAATAAGAGAGTTAACAAAAAATTTCAATATCTACTGCTACTATTTTTTAAGACTATAATCACTCAAAGTGCACTGAAGTGGCTTGTTTTTGCTTTTCTTTATACACACACACACATACACACACACACACACACACACACACACACACACACACACACACACACACACTCAGATTCACATTAAAGGCACCCAAGGAAAATGCTGACCTCTGAGGTACACAGTTATTTCATTTTCCATTTTTAGGTGATATATTGGGAAAGAAAAGGCATAATGAAAACCTAGTGAAATTTAGTGAATTATTCACTTCAAGAAATACTACTTTTAAGATGTTCAGATATCCAGAAACAATTCAAGAAATGAACAAGATATGCCTTCTTGAGATGCCTTTGGCAGAATCATCCAACTATTTTTAGATGTTTATATTCTGCCATGAAGAACTTAATCCAGACTCACATGTAAATTTATGTCCCTCTCTTGTCATTTGTATTTTACTACATGAAAAGTATGGTTACAGCATAAAAAATGCAAAGGGGGGGAGGGAATCAGAAACAATGACATCTATAGCCAAAATACCTCAATTTCTAAGTATCTCTACACTTCAAATTCTAGGACTTTAAAGTCTTCTAAGAGTTCTTGGGCTAGGGTTCGCAGGTTGCAATTTTGACTCTGAGATGTAGTTATGATATGCTGAAGGAGCATGGAGTCACGGAACTGTGATGCTAATTTGGAGAAGACTTCTGTTTCCAGAACCACAGACTGGATAAGACGAAGAACATGAAGACATACTTCTGGATCGGGATCTACATAGAATAAAAAAGTTCAAACTTTTGATATGACACGAGTTCTTTTGCAACTTTATATAAGTTAGTATAACTAAAGAAATTGTCTCCTTTTTTCTTCAAAAGAAAGATTAATTCCATAATTGGTAACACAAGCTGTAAGTGAGAAGTAAGAAAAAACTCAACTATATTCTGAATATTAATCAGCAATCTTATCATCAGAAGTTACTGATGATCATATAATTTCAAAATGCTGAACTCAAAAATAATTTTTTATCTCTGGGTTTGTTATAATTCTTTCCACTAGCATCAAATTCTTTTTTAAAAGATAACATTTCATGAGTATTCTTACTTCATATTCCCAATACCACACAGAAGACAAAAAATAGTCAGAAAAACACTTTAAGAAGCAAGAAGCCCTCACAACTAAATTCTTTAGCTGGGATAAAGCCAACTGATTTTTAAAAATTTTTTTCCTTGACTGTACTTTTCTAATGCACTTATATTATTGTGCATTACAGTTAAATGTCCTCTACTAAAGTACAATTCCATTGCTTTAATGTGCCATGGAGAAAGCAGTGGGTAAGGTGAAAGACTGTGTAAGTTCTAGCAGATCTTAAGAAACTGGAAAGCCTTTGAGTATGGGCTTAATGATAATGGACAATATCCAAGGACAACCTAGCTAAATTTAAAAAGGTTTATGACCAAGTCAGCCTCAGGGTGATAAAACTTTTCTACAACCAAAACTTAGAATTTTAGACGTAAAGCTGGAAGACTTTCAAGCCCAAGTAGTCCAATCTCTTCAATGGATCTTCAGATTAGGAAACTGAGCCTACAGAGGCTAAGTAACTTGCCCAAAATCATACACGTAGTACTAGAGGTAACATCTAAATCCAGTTCCTCTAACACTTTACAAACTCTTAAAGAACACCTAGATGAAATCATAAATGTTGATCTATTGAAGTAGAAGTAACAATTATTTGTATACATGTCTTCTTCCCCTTTTAGAGTACAAACTCCAAGGATACAGCGTAACAAATGCAAAGTGAGGGAGAGACCCAGACCCAGAAACAGATCATGTATTTATGATTTAGCACCAGGTTTCCCACAAATGCTGGCTAGGCCCCCTTCCTAGCTTCTCTCTTGTCCCTCAGGTATCACTTAGGCTTTCTCTCTTGTAACTGGAGGGTAGGATTTATTAGCCAAATCTGGCTACATTAGTCCAGAGGAAGGACTAACTCTGAGAACTCAATGAGGAAAATGATGAAAGATGCAAGCAGGTAATGATCTTCAGAATTTCTATTTCCTTGGCACTCTAAGGAGTATTACACATTTATCCCATCCTAAGGATCTCCGAGTACTATGAACTAGTGTGTGTACAATTTTATATTCTGTCTGGGACATGAAATTAGCTAGTTACAGTTCTGTTAGTTATAGCAGACAATATCTGATTTGAGGTCATGCACAGCACTCTGAGTTAAAGAACTGAGAAATCTTAATGCTGTTGATGATGTATGTTAATCTTACAGAAATCAGCAATCCATTTATTTAGGATAATTAGATTTTTATCCATTTTTGTGAATACTATATGAATACCCTGTGACTATTATAAATAATATTCTTGAAAGCCCTCTGCTTATCATTTTGATTTAATAGATAACATAAAAAAGCCACAGTATTCTACTTGTTTATTTCTTTTTTTAATTTAGGCCTTCCAGATAAATTGAGGGATAACTTTTCATAAAAATTAACCCCTACCAAGAGCCCAAGCTAGCTATAGTGAAATTCATAATTCCCTACTAATAAAGGTGACTAAGAAGGGATGGTCAGTCAAGCAAGGGGCAGATTTGGGGCAGGGAAGAGGCTATTCCAGCTGTACTCAATATTTAACATAATGCTTATCAGTTACAATGAAACTATTTAGAGTGCATTAAATTTACATTTACCATTATGTAAACTATGATACATTCCTCAAAATAAGTTATCATTTGCAGCAGCAGCACTCACCTACACAATTGAAAGATTACTTTATGATCCTCCTAGGCCTCACTCACTTCAGGAAAACTGCATTTTTTTCTTAAGACTTGGACAGTTTGTACAACAAATCATAATGCAGAAGTACTAATAAGATCACTACACGGAACAATGCACAGTTTTAGCCTCAAGACCATTTTATGTTTTGGTAGACCAATCTGTCAAATGTCAGACAGAACAGAGTTTTATCACTGTCAGAAATGCTTATGGTCATTGTAATCCTTATTTCTTGTCAAGTTCTTTGTGAACCTTGTTAACCACTGATGTGGACAGTTCATTAGCAAATTAATTTCTCAGATAGTGA
The DNA here is from genome assembly GCA_028658325.1 of Potorous gilbertii. Taxonomy (NCBI): domain Eukaryota; kingdom Metazoa; phylum Chordata; class Mammalia; order Diprotodontia; family Potoroidae; genus Potorous; species Potorous gilbertii. The sequence goes on along the minus strand of CM053771.1, from coordinate 345,349,978 downwards.
TTCCAAGTCTGTACTTCTGAAAGGGAAAAAAATACTCTAGTTTCCTGCCTGGGTTAATGATCTTGAATAGAAGGTATAATAGAATTCTTACCAGAATTACAAAGAAATGATGTAATTTTAACAAGGTAATGAAAGGGTTTCATTGTGCAGATGCCCTCCCCAGAGCTAACACTGCCACTTGGTATGACTGACAAAAGTCTCTGATAAAGCAGGCAGATGCTCAGTTACATCTGTCATTTGCAACATGGCTCTCTGGCAAATTGTTCTCTATAGTTAGGCTTAAGTAATTTCATTACATCAGTACTAAACAGCTTAGAAGCAACTGACTCTACAAGCAGGGCCAACTCAATTCATATGTGCCCACAACGTTTTCTGGCCACCTGGACAAAGCATTCATTGTTGTCAAATGACCTACAAAAGTGAGAAGAGTGGTACCACCACAAGGAAATTATTTATAGAGCTGTTAGGTTTTTGTGTATGGCGGATATTAATAAATCCAGAATGGAGAATTAGGATATCAATGTTCTTCAGCCAAACGATGCCTATAAAAAACAACCATCTCCTTTGGATGGGTTACAGATCTCAATCTTCTTTCAAGCATGTCCGCTTAGGGCAGCTTCATCACACCAAAAAGCTTTATGTTCTCACTGACACTTACAAAGTCAGTGAGAAAGGCAATAGGGCGTAGAGAATAGAGACTTGGAATCGGAGTCAAGAAAGCCAGAGCTTGACTTCTAACCCAAACGTCGGCCCGCCGGACTTCCCTTTGTAAAACGAGGTTCATAACAGCACCTTCCTCACAGGTGATTGGGAAGATCTATGGAAAGTGCTTTGCCAACCTGAATCAATTATTGGTACAATTATGGTTATGACTACCGTCAACAGCTCCTCTGACGTCAGGAAGGCTCACGCACAAAACCCCTTCTCAGTAACTCCCGTCATTATCAGCCCAATTTGCTGTTGACTCAGACCAAAAGATCTGGCTATGGCGCTGACACACTTTGATTTCATATTTCTGACAGCTCAGGAAATCTGCACTCACAAAAAGAGGACTCATGGACATGAAGAAGAAACAGCTATTCTTTTCAAATGACATTCCTTTTTATACCTTAATTTCTCAAGTGTCAGAATTTCTTAATCAAAAATGCTGACTTACAAATCTTTAGATTCTGGTTCCAATGCATTTCATTACAGCATTAATAGGAGACAGCTTTATAGAGTGTTTATGTCAATAGGATAGTTGAACATTATGTCTTTAGACATATTTGGCAAAAAAATTCCTTCCCCTTTTTTCACCAATATGCCATCTGCATTATTATTTTCTATTTTCAGAAATTTCACATTTGCTTATAGTCTAAAATATAATGTAAATTAATAGCCTATAATACATTTTACTTATAAATATTCATTTCAAAAAAATTTGAACAACAGGTATATTAGTTAAGATCTGTCTTACAGATATAGAAACTAAGGCATACCAAGAAAGATCAAGGAAAAGCACCAAAATGTTATCACTAAAATATAACCGATTAATGTCATGTGACCAACAAGATGAAGGACTAGACATTTTCTCTGATACAAACTCTCAAAACTCTCCTAAATAAGAATTATGAAATGCAGCTATCTCCACAGGCTGAGATACTAAGAATCCTAGTGAGATAATAACATGATGAATCCACAGCAGAGGACATTAATCCCTATTCCCTAAGTGCTCACTTAGTACCTCCTTCTCCAACAGTGCCCATCTCTGCAAGGGTTGCAAAATGGGATCCATGGACTTATGCTCTGAAATCTACTGAGCAATTCTCTTGTAAGGAGCAGAGGTAACTGGAGCAGGATGCTAGTTTGGGGAGGGAACTGTACCAACTGTGAAGGAATGGGGACTGACATCCACTTAGGGGCCAATTCTATCCCCTCAGAAATCATTTTAGATATATTGAGGCTGGTGAATTCCCCAGAATGGGAGGAGACAGAGGTAGCTATAAGGTCCAGCCCTCAAGAAAACTGCTATCAAAAGGGAAAGCATCAGAAACTGAGCAATAGGGGAATATAAGGAAAAAAGACTACAATCATGAAATATCTCAGGAGGAAAATTCAGTAAAAAAAAAAAAAACAAACCTCGAACCCAAGCAGATAAAACATATAGGCAAGTTATTAATAATACAACAGGAGATGGTCCACAGGACATCTAAATGAGTCCAAACATTTCTGAATAAATATTACGTGCCAAAGGAAAACAATGATACCTATGGTGCTAAAAAAGCAGCAACAAGAAGAATGGGGCCATTAAAAGATCTTTTCTAAAAGTACATGAGGAGATAAGAACACAGACTAACACTGACAAGACCCTGCCTCTGGGTAAATCAATGGTTTGCTTTTTTTTGTGGGATAAACTAAAGCATGAGATGGTACATAAAAAGGAAGGATAGAAGGGAATATGTGATGTACCATAACCATATCACTAGTAAACAGTGAAGCAACAATAACTCCTTAGTCACATTGAAAGAAAAGGAGTTATGGAGAATGGCAAAAGTGGCGGGGGGTGGATTTAAATAGGGAGAAAGGAAGAAGGAAAACTTGATTCAGTGCTGGGAGGAATTCTACTGAAAAATACTACCATGGAGGGAGAAAGAATCCATAATGGGAGATATGGACATTAAATACATATATAATCTGCAAGGATTTGGTGCTCAGAGAAACCACTACTTCTCAGAGTCTCATGCCTTCACTGATAGCATTCTGTCTTGGTAGAAGGGGAATAAGGGGCAATGAACTGCAGAAGGGTAGAAATGAATGGAACCCAGAGAGGAGGTTTCATGGCAAATGGGGGAGGGGGACAGGAAATGAACATAAAGAGCAGAGGGGCTAGTAATGAACATCACAATCAGAGATAGAAAATTTTCTACCATTAGGCAACATTGAGCACAAGAAGCTCTTAGTCTAGGTATATGGTCACTAAGATAAAAATCTCCTTTTTCTTCACTCCTGCGAAATTATCATAGAATGAAGTCAAGAACTACCAAGAACAAAATGGAATGCCAAGATGGATATTGTAATCATATTCCTGTTTTCATCACACTGATTACCAAACTGAGGGTCAGGGAAACAACAAAGAGGGTGGTAGAAGTAATAGGAGAATATATATAGTCTTTAAGGCCAATAGCATTGGTTTCTAAAAATAAGCACTTTTGGCTATCAATTAATAAGTTATCCTCTGCTGTTTATTTGTTACAAAAATATTGACATAATAAAGCTAAGTTATTTATTATATGAGTATTTTCAGACCCTAACTACAGTTTGTTCTCCTCAGCAGAAAGGGGCCAAATGTTCTTTTTTCAGCTTCTTTTAACATTTTTACTAATGCTTTTTGTAATATAATACTTTCATTTCTTGTTGTTTTATTTTATTAATCTAGTCCTCTCAATATTCCCTCCTTAAGCAAATTTTTTTTCTAAAATCATGAAAAATAAAGCCCTCAATACCTATTTTTAACAGTGGAGAAATACAGAGAAGATATTTGCTTCCAAATGCATAATCACAAATATACAAACATACTCTTCCCCTTCACCCCGCCCCGCCCCCCCCCCCCCATAAGAGGGAAGCATGATTCTCCTTCCCTTCTATACCACTTCAGTCTCTAGGGAACAGAAGGAGGTTAGGTTCATAGCTTAACTCAGTTCCCATACAGCACAGACCCAATTCCAAGTCCAAATACCCCCATTGTGCTTGAATCCCAGGCACCCTGCTTGTCAGAGTTTCCATGCTGAGATGCCTAGCGGCTACACCACCCTGCCTACAATCTTGGCTCCAAGGGTCTTCATGGCTTGAATTCTGGCCTGGTCTGTGAGGATCACCTCTGGCACTCAAAACTGAGGACAAATAACAAAAAGCAGAAACAAACCCCCCAAGCCGTTTCTCAGAGGGTGTGGGGACAAAAGAATAAGGAGGGGAAGGTCAAGTCCCTCCCCACTATCTTTCTGGTTCAATTCATGGCATCCCTGCTGGGCACAGTAGCTAGGATTACAGTTGAAAAGATGGTGAAAAAAGAGACACCAGTTCTGTCTCACCAGTTTTAAAGATACAGCCAGTCAAAGGAAATTACTTCAGTCATGCAGTTGGAGATGTAGCTATCTCCACATTAGGCAAATTATGTATTATACTTTCTGTATTTTAAATTCATCACTTCTTTAGTAGAAGGTAAATGGAGGGTTTTATTTTCATTCTTTTGGACTCACGGCTTATCCACTGTATTGGTCAGAGTTCTAAAGTCTTTCAAAGTTGTTTTTCTGCTATTGTATAAACTATCCAACTTCTACTCATTTGCTTTGCATCAGTTCATAGAAGTCTTCTCATATTCCATTAAACACATATTCCAGCAATTAGTTATTCCCCAGTAAGAATTCCAGCAATTAGTTATTTCCCCCAGAAACCACTTTATTTTTAATTTTTGACTACTACAAAATGCTATAAACATTTTTGTACATTTAGGTCCACTTAATCTCTTAGCAGTATATCTGGGTCAAAAGGTATATAAAGTTGAAAAAAAATCTGAAGGCATGGTTCCAAACTGCTTTTCATAATGGTTAGGCCAGTTCATAGTTACACAGTTTTTCCCACAGTCCTGTAAACATTTGTCAGCTTCCTCTTTTGCCATTTTTGGTAGTCATCAAAAGTTGCTTGAATTTGCATTTCTTCACAAATATTTACAATTATTAGTGAGAATATTTTTTTCCAATAGGGTTATTATTAGCATGGATTTCTTCCTTTAAAAACAGCTTTTTGGTGGCTTTGCAATACGAGATCTCAAACTACATTATAAAGCAGCAATCATCAAAACTATCCGGTACTGGCTAAGAAACAGAGTGGTGGATCAGTGTAGTAGATTTGGTACATACGACACAGTAGTCAATGATCATAGTAACCTAGTGTTTGATAAATCCAAAGACCCCAGCTTTTGGGATAAGAACTGTTTGACAAAAACTTCTGGGAAAACTGGAAAACAATAAGGCACAAATTAGGTATAGACCAATATCTCATACCATATGCCAAGATAAAGTAAAAATGGGTTCCTAATTTAGACATAAAGTGTAACATCATAAGCAAATTAGAAAAGCAAGGAATAGTCTACTTGTCAGATCTATGGGGAGGGGAAGAATTCATGACCAAATATGAGATAGAGAACATTACAAAATGTAAAATAGATGATTTTGATTATGTTAAATTTAGAAGTTTTGTACAAACAAAACCAATGCAATCAAGATTAGAAAAGAAGCAGAAAACTGGGAAACAATCTTTATAGCAAATGTCTCTAATAAAGGACTCATTTCTCAAATATATAGAGAACTGAGTCAAATTTTTAAGAATACAAAGCATTCCTCAATTGATAAATGGTCACAGATATGAACAGGCAGTTTCCACATGAAGAAATCAAAGCTATCTATAGGCACATGAAGAAGTGCTCTAAATCACTTTTGATTCGAGAAATGTAAATTAAAACAACTGAGATATCACTTCATATCTATCAGATTGACTAATATGACAAAAAGGGAAAATGATACATTTTGGAGAGGATGTGAGAAAATTGGTACACTGATTGGTAGAGTTGTGAACTGATATATATCGTATTATGCATCTTTGTCAGAAAAAGTATGTTCCTCAAAAACATTTAACACTTGATTTATTCTTTTGCCATCTTGAGAATTAGAATGGTTGCAATTAGAATATAAATTTATTAAAATATAATGCGATATTCTTATTTTCACAATATTTATTTTTTAAGATAAAAGTCCTACTAAGGTAAAACTGTATTTAACAGGAATATATGTGTAGAATATACATAAGATTGCAAGCCATCTGGGGAGGGAGGGAGAAGAGAGGGGGAAGGAGAGGGAGGGAGAGGGGAAAATCTAAGATGTATGGAAGTGATTATAGAACACTGAAAACAAATAAAATCATTATTTAAAAAGGATAAAAGTCCTAATCAAACTTGTTCCTCAGTATTTACTGTGAAATATTGATTCCCATTTTAAACAGAGTTAAGTGGCCTTTTTTACTTGTACTAACTATCCTTGGATAACAAGATGACAAATATTCACAGAATACCTTTGAGTTATCTTGATCAAGGAATTTCTTGAAAATCTAAACTAAAACATCCCAACATATTAAATCAAAATTTTTAACAGTAAAATCTACTTAACTATTGCATAAGAAGTTTACATATATAACTTATTCAAAGCCCTCACCTTTCAAGAGCCATGACAGTAGAGGGATGAAACCTGGACTTTCACTTATGTACTTCAGGCCTTTCAAGTTGATGCTTACATTGTACAGTGTCATCAGCATTAATCTGAAATGGGGAAGAAAATGGAGTAAAAGCATGGTAGAATTTCTTCACCAGAAGTATATTTCATTAAATTCAACAGGACATTAACATACTTGGTAATTTGTATAAAATAAAATATTAATGAGAATTTAAAGCTATATCTGTTATATGTAGCAAAAATGTATAACAAACAGAAAAATTTAATAAAATTAGGACACAAACAGCATAAAACCTAGGTTATTTTAAATTAAGATCCTGATAACTTATTCTACCTCCAATCAAAAACAAAGTAAAAGGATTACAGAGTTGTAGGTCTTTAGATAAACAATAACAGAAAATGATATATGTTATTCCTCCCCATTTCTAATGATACCATTTTGTGGGATGCTTTAAAACAAATGCTAAGTACATGCCTAGAGTTAACATATTTTCAGAAATTCTACTTTTGATAGATAATGAAAATCAGCTCTAATTCTTAATTACTATTTATATATGATGAAGGGCAAAATAAACATTCATTTTCTACAAAAACCATAGGATTACGGGCTCAAATAATTAACTAGATTAAAACTTCAGTGGGCATATGTAACAGACTCACAGACCCCTTGGCCTTACTTATTTACTTGCTATGCGAAGTATTACTTCACAAAGGCCTGTGATCATGCCTCACAACTGAATAGAGAAGAAGGGAGATTCTCAAAGTCTATGCCAACAGAGCACTAGCTCCAGCAGGTTCACCCAGGATAGGCTACTTTGAACGTAGGCTCAGCAGTGTTTGGTGCCTAAGGATCAGCTTAGCTAATTAGGGTGGAGCTCATCACTAGAAAGTCAATGTGACAAATCTATTTAATAATGATTACACACAACTGGACAAAAATCCAAAATGGCTTCCAGTATCACTACTGGCCTTTCTATTAGAATCAAATATATGTTAGACCAAACATCAATTTACAAACATTGATACAACCATTCACACTTCCAACATTACCTTTCAAATGACTAAGGAATTGACATACTCACAAACTAATGATATTCATATGAACATTCACCTCAGAAATGAAGCCAGAAGGACCTTACATGGGCTTAAAAAGAATTCCTCTTTCCAGTGCTATGGAGACCCTGACTCTAGGCCGTGGAACTTTGCTCAGGTAATGAAAGGTCAGGCATAGACCTTAAAGAGCAAAAGTTTGCTTGGGGCTGCAACCCCCTACCATCAATGCTGCAAAGCTCTGAATTACCAGTGGTGGGACAAACAATGCTATGAGAACTGAGGAACAGAGGGAATGGGGCAAATCACTAGGACAAGACACTCTGTGTGTGTTGGGGAGTTGGGGTGAGGTACAGAATGGTATGTATTGTAAAAAGCATTCCATTAACCTTGAAGGAAATATAAGGTGGGGGGCAGGGAAAGACTTAAGCTACCAAAGATGTCAGGAAGAAGAAAATGGAAAGATTGTGAAAAGCAGACACATCAATAGGAAAAACATTAACAACAGAAGGAAATATAGCCTCCAGATCTAGTAAACAAGTTCAGGCATCTACAAATAATAAATACTGCAGAACAAAATGTTCTAATGCTTGATGAAGTAGGAGATCATGTGAAAGTGAGGAGAACACAGAACCACAGCATGCTGTTCTTGGGTAGTTCAAAAGAAAAAAGGAAAGTATGAGAGCAGAATTTATAGCCTGTACAGCAAAAATAATAGACAGAATAAAATAACTAGAATATGCAATGCTAAGCTTCACCAAACAAACAAACAAAAAACCAATAGATTGGGAATGCAAATGTGTACATGTGTGTGTTCGTTCTTCATTGCCAAAGAAGACCATGCCATCAGAGAAATAATGACATGACTTGCACTTGACTTAGTTTTGAGTGAGGGAGGGGTTGTGCAGGTCACCAGACTCACTTCTCCTCCAGAGCCATCTGAATCCAGTGACCAGATCTTCATCAGGATGACTGGAGATGACCCAGGATGAGGCAATTGGGGTTAAGTGACTTGCCCAAGGTCACACAGCTAGCGAGTGTCAAGTGTCTGAGGTGAGATTTGAACTCAGGTCCTCCTGACTCCTGCACTGGTGCTCTATCCACTGCATCACCTAGCTGCCCCGTGGGAATGCAAATATTTAAAACTGAAGGATAGTTTAGAAGAAAAGCAGCAAAAAAAGTAACATTAAAAAAGAAAATATTCTCCCTATTCAAAAAAAACAAACATCTTGAAGATAAGATGTGCAGAGACAATCCAAGACTATAGCTCTCCCAGAAGAAGATGACAGGACAAAAAATAATAAAAGAAAGAATAGTAAAGGAAACAATAGAAGAGAACTAAACAGAACTCCTGAACATAGAAAATGAAATACCAAGTGAAAGAACTTACAGATTACCTCCAGAAAAAAATAAAAATCCAAGGCTACAAACTCCAAGACACATAGTGGTGAAATTTAACAATTCAATTGAAAAACAGCAAATTCTACAAGAGATCAGGAGAAAGACCTTCAAATAAAAGGAAAATAAATTTGAATAATACAAGGCACTTCTGCACTAACCGTGACAATTAATAGCTTTAGCAAAGTTGCCAGTTACAAAATAAACCCACTCAAATCAACATTTCTATGTAATAATAATAATAAAATACAAGAAGCAGAAAGTAAATCCCATTCTAAATATATACAAAATACATAAACTAACTAAAGATTAATCGACCAAAGCACACAATTAATACTTGTATAGATTCAATGACAAAAGAAAGTAAGAAAGAAAGAACAATTTACACAGAGGAATATGATAAAAATACAATATTACCAAAGGTAATTTATACTTTTAATACCATATTGCCCTGGAGCAATAAAATAACTAAGGAGTTATTTTTATGGAATTTGATAAAATGATAACAATATTCATTTAGAAAAACAAAAGATCTAGAATATTAAGGGAAATGTTGAAGAGAACTAAGAATAAAAAAGGAATTCTATACCTCATACTATATTATAAAGCATCAGTGATCAAAACCATCTGGTACTGGTTAAAAAACAAAGAGAGAGTTCAATGGATCAGACCAGAAAGAGGAGAAGAAGAAACAATGGAACTCAATAATCCAATGTTTGATAAAGTACAAAAGATCAATTTCTCAGGAAAAGAACCTATTTGATCAAAACTACTGAAAAAACTGGAAAACTCTCTGGCAGAAATCAGACCAACACATTGCACCATATTCCATATTGCTTTCTAAATGAATATGTGATGCTAATATTAAAGATCATACTATAAAAAAATTAGAAGATAAGCAGATTATATGCCTCTGACAGCTATGGATAGAAGAAGTATTCTTAACCAGAGGTCTCAAACTTGGGGCATACATGGAGTGCTGCCCAAAATAAATTAAAATGTAATTGGGAAATGTTTAACAAAATAAATAAAAACACAATGCAACAAATTATATTAATTTGTGGTTTTCTAAGTCAGTATGCCATATACAGGAATAAGTTTCTATTTGAGTTCAACACTACTGTTCTTTGACTAATTAGACATAGAGGCAATTACTAGAGACAAAATAGATAACTTTACATGAAAACTGAAAAGTTTCTGCACAGACAAAATTAATGCAGCACCTAGGATAAAAAGGAAAGTGGTCTAATAGGAAAAACATCTTTGTATCAAATTTTCTAATAAGGAATTGATATTCAAAATGCATGAGCAATTAATAAATGTATTAAAATTAATAGCTATTCCCCAATAATACAAGTGATCAAAGGACATATACAAAAAGTTCTCAAAGAATTGCTAAGTGTTTACAACCACAAGAAAGAATGCTCCAAATCACTAATAAGAGAAATGTAAACTAAAACATGCCTGAGATTTCACATTACAATTTGCAAAATGGCAAAGATGACCAAAAATAAAATGGAAATAGTGTTGGTAGGGTTTGAAATAATAGGCATATTAATGCATACAACTTCTCATGGCAAAAAAGCTTATGCCTAAAATCTACAAGTAGCTGACTTGTCTTCTTGTTCTGTTGGGTGGGTTTCCACTTGTATTTGTTTACCCTCGCAATGGCAGATATCCTTGGGGACAATTTGGGGTGCCCTTTGGAATAAAGACTCAGGAAAAGTTGCTGGACCCCTATGGGGAGCAACCTATGCTACAGAGACTCCCTAGAGAACGCGGGCATGCCCTGTGTAGAAAGGAGAATTTTTTTTCCAAACCCAAGTTGAATGGCCTTATGCACTGAGAAAAACATGTAAGAGTTTCCACCTAGGGTAGTTTCTCATCTGAGAAAGAGGTGATGACTAGTGACTCATGTCCCAAATCGCTGTAGGGAAGTATTTTAAACTCCACGTAGTTCGAAGAGCCCAGTGGGGACCAAGTCTCTTTCCAAGAAGGGAAGCCAGTTTTGTTTTGGCTCTTCCATTTGCTTGTAGGTTGACTTTACTATATGACACTGAGTAAGTGAGCGAAAAGACATTGCTTCTGCCTCCCCCAAAATCATAAAGAATTGTTCTGCACTTGGGACAAGGACTGAGTTAAAAAATGCATCCCTCCCTATTTGTTGATAGCAAATTTCAAACAGAGGGAAGTGTGTAATGGGACCTTGAAGCATGTCTAGACATAGTTAGGCTATCTCTGCATTCTATCTGGTTTTCTGTATTCCCCTACAGTGGAGGAGCCTTCTTCAACTGGCTGCAATAATCAGAACAGGCTAAGACTTTAAAGTCGTCAAACTGGGGCATTTCATTCTTTTGCCCACATAGTCTCTCCTATTGCATCCAGACAGTGAAGATCCCACATAGTTTACTCATAGCACAAGTACCATGAATTGAACTGAGGAGGGATATCTTCCTGCTTCCCCATCTTTTTTACCTTGTGCCTCTGTCTTGTTCTGTTTCTTTTGTCTCAGTTTCAGGTGCTGGCAGTGATCCCCACTAGACCAGGAGTTGAAGCCTGGGCAACCCTGGAGGCAGGATTCCTGGTAGGATATTGTAGCCAGTCAGCCTCGAAGGAAAGCCCCAAGAAGTCAGGGTGTTTAGTATACAAGTCCAAAGGCGACTGTGCCCTCTAGGAACTGAGCTAACCTGTTAATCTAAGATCCTTCCTTTTCCCAGAGAGTAAGATAGTGTAGGGGCTGAAAAGAAGGAAGCCCCATATGTTAAGGAGTAAGTTTACACATCTGTGATTATATTTTTGAAGTAAATATTTCTTTGTGAAAACTAATTCAACTGTTAGTGGTTAAATGGAACTGGGGCGGGGTGGACCCTCCCTCTTACAATCAGGGAAACAACACAGCAAGAGCCAAAATCAATGGCAGAGAACCTAGAACCCCCAAACCCTTTTAACAGTACAGGAGATATCTGGGGAAGAGGTGAAATATAATACACATGACTTTCAGGCACTGGGGGTCAATATAATCAATGTTGCATTAGTATTGCAAGTAGTCATAAGAAAAAAGGGTGGTTGCTCTTTGTTTCAATGAAACATGTTGGCAGGAAACATGTTCCCTGGCTTCAGGTCTCTCACACAGGCTCTCTGCCTCCAACTCTGTCACTTGCTCCCTCTGTAAATATTGTGGAATAACTATTTCTAGGAGGAACTATTTTTAAGAATTTGATAGTCTTCATCTAGAGAGTGACACTACCACTGTAGATACATCATTCAAGTAATCTATTTGCTGCTGCTAAGTAGTTCAAAGGCTTAATTGCATAGTCTGAATTCCAAAAGAACAAGGGAAGCTTTCCTTCTGATGTGGTAACTTAGAAAATGTCATCAGATATTTCCCTACGAGGCCTTTAAGGATAAGTATAAGAAGATTGGGGAGAAATGGACGAGTACAAGCAGTTTTCCTGGTAATTTTGGGGACAATCTTGCCCTGGTGGTACAGCTTGAGTCACTTTCTCTGTTTTGTCTACTCCTTGGATTTTTCAAGGACCTACTCACAATTGATACCAGGAAATCTGACACTAAGAGAAGTGATAGGTCTGGGAAAATACCTTGTGAAAATCAGCAAGTCTGATGTAATTCATGGTTTGTTTCATGTTTTCCATGGATCAATACTGGATATTATTATCTATACAGCAGCCCCATTTTGGAATACATGATATCACAAAAGGTATGCTCCCAGACCCTATGAACAATCATGTTGCCATAGGTTGGCTGTCTGCACAATCATGACTGTTGTAGAAGTTGTCTCCCCTTATCACTTTAATGTGTGTGTATTTGTCCTTCATTGCCAAAGAAGACCATGCCATCAGAGAAATGATGACATGACTTGCACTTGACTTTGTTTTGAGTGAGGGAGGGCTGTGCGGGTCACCAGACTCACTTCTCCTCCAGAGCCATCTGAATCCAGTGACCAGATATTCAACAGGATGACTGGAGATGACCCAGGATGAGGCAATTGGGGTTGAGTGGCTTGCCCAAGGTCACACAGCTAGTGAGTATCAAGTGTCTGAGGTGACATTTGAACTCAGGTCCTCCTGACTCTTGCACTGGTGCTCTATCCACTGCACCACCTAGCTGCCCATCACTTTAATACAGTAAAGTAGTGAAAGATGATTTAGTCTAGGCACAAGAAGCTAATTAATATGTATACTGGGGCAATTGAATAAAGACTGCTAAACTTGAGAATCACAATTTTCTTCAGCACCTGGTTCAATGTTCTTAGAGACATGGATGGAACTTCTGTGTTTGTCTTGTATGATGAATAGAAGAAAGTAATTTGAGAAATTCTAACTAAAAATGGAAACAGTGAAAATAGAACATGTAGAATATTTAACCAAATAGTTGGCATTTTGGACCTTTGACTCTCAAGGGATTCATGTTGTCTTTATTCTCAGCCAGATAGTGTTTGTAGAATAGCCAAGAAAAGATTTTAGAAATAGATACTTATTTACTGTGATCCATTATTCACAAAATGGCACTAATGATTCTATTGGTTCTGGAAAAATAAGTTTCTGTGTATCTAAGGATGCAGATCAACCTAAACCATCTAATTTAAATGTTATTTTCTAAAGATCATAAATTTGTGTTAAGTATTCATATTTTTTTAAAAAATCATGTTTGCCTTTTGTACTTAAACACTATATAAACTGTTTTGCACAGCTGAGTCTGCATATTTGCACAGCTGAATCTGAACTTACATAACTGATCACAGTTATGATCTGTGTTGGGCATTTTGCTGTAAAACAATAAATACACAGAACACTCAGAAAAAGAAAATAAGTTGGTTGACATCAGCAATTTCTTATTTCTCTGTGTTTCACAAGTGGGCATGAGAAGCAGGAGAGAAGGGAATGTTATATAAATACATACATAGAAAAAATTAGACAAAGAAAATAGAATCTGTGTCAGAACTGCTTGATGCTTAAAAATGTGTACTGAATGAATTAATGAATGAATGAATGAATGAATTTTTCTGGCTGTGGACTTTGGAACTAAAAGAAAATTTTATTGCTAACTTCCCATAGCAGAGTAAAAACACAAATCTGATTTTTTCCCAGACAAAAGCAGCAATTTCTGTTTTGTCGGGGAGAGAGTGAGCTGCTATTTGATGCAGGCTATTTGACGCTCCCCACTGACCTATTTTTTTACCTTCTTAGATTCTCCTTTAGTCTAGCGGAGGACAGTGACTAGAGAGACAGTCACTCCCAATGAGAAGAGTGGCTGAAAAACACTGGCCATATTCATATTCTAAAGATAGGGGTCAGTGGGAAAGAACTTTTCTATCTGTTCCATGAGTAACACATCAGGCTTTCACTCCTTCTTTAGGTATCACTTTGGTGTCACATGGCCTTTGAGACAGGGCATAAGAATCCACTTTAGTCTTGCAGGATTGGTAGTATATGTGGAATTCATAGTTAGCTAGTGCTTTCCATCAATTAACATTGCTTAAACTGTCTTCTATAGGTCAGGCACTGTGCTAAGCACTTGGGATACAATGAAAGGCATAATTGTTATAAGGATTTTGGTTTTTTTCTGTTTCTTTTTGTTAATTGGAAAATAGAAGGGAGAAAAAAGTTTTCTGTTAATTAAAAATATTTTATTTAATTTTTTAAAAGTCATAAACTTTACTCAAGATAATTGACTCCCTGAGAACTAAAAGAGACCAGACAGAAAACTTTGATTTCATAGGACAGCAAGATGTATTTTAGCAATATCAAAAGGTTGACAAAGTGAACATAAATATAAAATATCTGATATCAAAAAGAGCTGAAAATAGGCCGAGAGAAAATTAAATCATCCCTAGATTCTATGAAAACTATGATTTTGTAAAATTCAGGAGGAGGATTCTGGGAAGATGGCAGAATAAAGCAGGAAATGACTTGGCTTTTCTAAATTTCCCCCAAAATAATATAAAATAATGCCTCAAAGTGAACTTCGAGAGGCAGAAATAATTTAAAGTCAGAATAAAGCAACTGTCAGCCTAACACAACTTTGGCCTAAAATAACTTCACAGGATGTTAGGAAAGACCCTACCTCTGGAAGCAGTGGTTTGACTTGACTGAAGTAAAAATACCACTGGGCTAACACTGCTCAGTCAACAAAACAACAAGCCCTGTAGGCAGCTGAATCAATAAACAACAAGCCCTGGGGGCACCTGTGTGGGCCACAGCCTAAGCTTCAGGGGAAGATTGCAGGACTCTCCAACTAGTGCTGAATGCCTGGCCCAGGTACATTGATCTAATGTCCTGGCCTGTCGCTATAGATGAGGAGGAAGGAGCATATACTAGGTGAGTGTGATCATAGAGGGCAGGGACCCTGCTGGTTGTGGGCACTAGTGGAGTCCCTGGCTTAGGTACCAGGGCAAAGGGGTGAGCTTCTGAAGTTTGCAGGGAACAGGAGCATTTGTGGGGACAGCATTGCAGGGGTCCTGCCCTGGTCATGGCTTGTGTCAGAAGGGATACTTGAAGTGAGGCCCCTGGATAGAGCTAAGAAAACAACAGGACAAAAAACCTAAAGCCTGAAATATTATCCCCCACATCTTTGGACCCAAACCAGACTTTAACACAAAGTTCACAGAAAAGAAATAAGCCACTAAAATAATAATAATAACTAATCAAAAGAGACAGAACCCACCACAGATAGCTATTGTGGTGACAGAGAAGACACTGAAGTTAGCATAGTTACTTCTATCTTTTAAAAAAAGGTCACAAACTCCAAAAGAGCTTCTGGAAGGTCTTAAAAATGGAATTTAAAACTCAAATAAGAGAAGCTGAGGAAAAATGGGCAGGGGGTGGGGGGAAGAGTAATGCAAGAAAATCAAGAAATTTATGAAAAGAAAGTCAACCAACTGGAAAAAGATTAAAAAAAACTTATGAAAGAATATAACTTCTTAAAAATTGGGCAAGCAGCAGATAGTAACTTCATAAGACACCAAGAAATAATAAAACAAAATCAAAAGAATGAAAAAGTAGAAGAGAACATGAAAAATCTCACTAGGAAAACAACTAACATGGAGAACAGACAGAAGAGAAAAAATAAAAGAATTCTTGGAATACCTGAAAGTTATGATCAAAAAAAGTCTAGGTACTATACTTCAAGAGGTTATTAAGGAAAATTGACCTGAAGTTTTAGAATGACAGAGTAAAATAGAAACAGAAAAAAATCCCTCTGATCACCACCTGAAAGAGATTCCAGGATCAAAACACACAGAAACATCACTGCTAAGTTTTGAAACTCCCAGGTCAAGGAGAATGTACTACAAGCAGCTAGAGAAAAAAATTTTAATACTGTGGCACTATAGTGAAGAAAACACAAGGTTCAGCAAATTCTACATTAAAAGACAAAAGGTAATGGAAGAATATATTCTGAAGAGCAAAGGAGCTAGGTTTGCAACCAAGAATAACTTATTCAGCAAAGCTGTGTGTTATCCTGAATGGTGAGAAAAATGAACATTCAATGAACTAATGGACTTTCAGGTATTTGTGAAGAAAATATCAGAACTGAATGGAAAATTTGACCTACTAGACTCAGTAGAAACATAAAGTAAATATTAAAGACCAATTTTAAAGGAGGTAATAAGGTCAAAATCTTTACTTCTTTTATGGGAAAATGTTATCTATGACTCTTAAGAATGTTACCATTGCAAGAGATAAAAAGAGAAATCCCATTTAAAGCTACAGTAGACACTATAAAATATCTGGGAGTCTACCTGCCCAAACAAACCCAGGGACTATATGAACACAGTTACAAAACACTTTTCACACAAATAAAGTCAGATCTAAGTAAGTGGAAATACATCAGTTGCTCATGGGTAGGCCGAGCTAAATACAATAAAAAATGACAATTCTATCTAAATTAATTTATTTATTTATTCAGTGCCATACCAATCAAAATACCAGATAATTATTTTCTAGAACTAGAAAAAATAATATCAAAATTCATCTGAAAGAACAAAAGTTTCAGAATTAGTTCAGAAGGAACTAATGAAAAGAAATGTTAGGAAAGGTGGCCTAGCTCTACCATAAGATCTCAGATTGTATTATAAAGCAACAATCATCAAAACCTCTTGGTACTGGCTAAGAAAGAGAGGAGTTGACCAGTGGAAGATGTTAGGTACTCAAGACACAGTAGGAAATGAATATGGCAATCTACTGTTTGATAAACCCAAGGACCCCAGCTTCTGGGATAAGAACCCACTGTTTGACAAAAATTGCTGGGAAAACTGGATAAGAATGTGGTGGAAACTGGGCACCATACACAAGAATAAAGTCCAAATGGGTACATGATCTAGGTATAAAGACTGATACTATAAACGAATTAGTGGAGCAAGGAATGGTGTATTTGTCAGATTTATGAAGAAATTTATGACTAAACAAGAGTTAGAGAACATTATGAAGTGCAAAAGGGATAATTTTGATTACAGTAAATTGAAAAGTTTTTGCACAACCAAACCCAATGCAACCAAGATTAGGAGGGAAGCAGAAAACTGGGAAAGAATTTTTGCAACTAGTATCTGTGATAAAGGCCTCATTTCTAAAATATATAGAGAACTGAGTCAAATGTACAAGAATACAAGTCATTCCTCAACTGATAAATGATCAAAGGATATGAAGGATATGAACAGGCAGTTTTCAGAGGAAGAATTTAAAGCTATCTATAGTCATATAAAAAAAATTCTCTAAATTACTATTGATTAGAGATAGGCAAATCAAAACAACTCTGAGATACCACATCACACCTATCAGATTGGCTAATATGACAAAACAGTTAGATGATAAATGCTGGAGAAGATGTGGGAGAGTTGGAATACTAATTCATTGTTGGTGGAGCTGTGAGCTAATCCAACCATTCTGGAGAGCAATTTGGAACTATGCCCAAAGGGCTACAAATGTGTACGTACCCTTTGACTCAGCAATATCACTTCTGGGACTCCATCTGAAAGAGATCACAGAAATGGGAAGGGGTACCACATATACAAAAATATTTATAGCCGCTCTCTTTATGGTGGCCAAGAACTGGAAATAGAGGGGATGCCCATCAATTGGGGAATGACTGAACAAGTTGTGGTACATGAATGTAATGGAATACTATTGTGCTATAAGAAATGATGAACAGGATGATTTCAGAGAGACCTGGAAGAACACATATGAACTGATGCTGAGTGAAAGGACAGAACCAGGAGAACTTTGTACACAGCAACAACCATATTGTGCAAGGAATTTTTCTTGTAGACTTGGCCCTTCACAGCAATGCAAAAACCTAAAAAATTCCCAATGGACTCAAAGCAAAATGCCTTCCACATCCAGAGAAAGAATTATGGAACTGAGTTGCAGAATGAAGCAGACCATTTTCTCTTGTGCTATATTTTGTTTTGTTTTCATGGTTTGTCCCATTCATTTTAATTCTTCTATGCAACATGACTAAAGTAAAAATGTATTTAATAAGAATATGTGTGTAGAACCTATATGAGATTGCATGCCATCTCAAGGAGGAAGGGAGGAGGAAGGGGGAAAAAATCTAATATACATGGAAGTGATTGAAAACAAATTAATTAATTATATGTATATATGTGTGTATATGTAAGTGTATGTTTATACATATACATATGTGTACCTATACACATATGTATATTATTATATATTTTAAAAAAGAATGTTACCATTACTTGGGTAGTTTCAAAGAGAATACATAGATAGAAGGCTTGGGGTTGAGTATGATGGAATGTTCCTAAAAAGTAAAACTGGGTAGGGAGAGGTAAAATGAAGCAATTATCTCACACAAATGAGGTGCAGGTAGAACTGCTACAGTGGAAATAGGAAGGGATGGAGGGCTGATAATACTAGAATCTTATTCTCATCAGAACTGGGTTAAGAAGGGAATAACAAACATCTAGAAGGGTATTAATGTCTTCTTAACTTACAGAGAAACAGAAGAGGGTAGAATAAAGAAGAGATTCTTACAAGGGTGTGCAGATCAAGAAATAGGGTAATGAAGAGGAAAAGGGAGGATTCTTGCATGATTGTACATGTATAATCTATATCAGATTGTTTGCCATCTCATAGAGAGGGGTGGAGAAGGGGGGAGGCATAGAATTTGGAACTCAAAGCTTAAAAAAAAACCAACCAAATGTTTTTTACATAAAATAGTTTACAAAAAATAGTTTTCACATATAATTGGGAGAAAAAGAAAATATTTTTAATTTAATGTTAAAATTCTTTTTACATGTAATTGGGGGAAAACTAAATATTAATAAATGTATATAAAAATTGAAAAATTGTAGTTTCTTTGCCAACATTGTATTTAATAATTTTAGGCATCAGTGTTTACTAGGAATATTAATATAGCTTTCTTTCTCTGCTTTAAATATCCATAGCTTAGGTATCAAGATCACATTCATAAAACTTGGTAGGATCTCTTCTTTTCCTAGTTTTGTAATATTGAATTTAATTCTCCTGGAAAGGAAGATAAGAGTTCATTTGTACGTCTACTCATCCTTAGTTGTTTTCCTCCTGCATCCTTTGGGGATTCCTCTACTGGAGTAATCATTTTATTTGTCTGAAATAGGGTTATTTAAATTACATATTTCTTGTTATGTTAATGTGGGGTTTTTATATTTTTGAAAATATTCATCTATTTTGTTTAAGGGACATTTTGTTGACATATATTTGTGCAAAACAGTTTCAAATTGTTTCCTTTATTTTATCTTTATCTAATGTGAGTTATCCTTTTTTCAATTTTGATGCTGGAAATATGGTTTCCCTCTCATTTTAAAAAATCAAATTAGCTAATGGTTCATTTATTGCATAAGCTTAAAAAAAGCTTTCTGAAGCTGTGGGTGTGTGTGTGTGTGTGTGGCATTTCTAGGTGTGTTCAATTTGGAGTTTCATTCAGGAGATAACTGATAGATTCTATTTTTACTTTGCCCTCTAGCTCTAAAATAAAACTCAGAACTGAGTTTTATTTTATGATTTCATGAAACATGGTACCTAGCTTTTTGTCTAGCCATGGGTTTTTTTCAAATGTTTTTTTACATTTTTATTTGAAGTTTTGAGTTCTAAATTCTCTCCTTCTCTTCTTCCCTCCCCTCTTCCCATCCTGAGATGGTAAGTAATCAAATACAGGTTACACATGTGCAATTGTGTAAAACATTTCTATGTTAGTCATTTTGTATATAAAGACGAATAAAAGAGAAAGAAAGTAAAAAATAGTATGCTTCAGTATGTATTCAATTAGTATCAGTTCTTTCTCTGGAAGTGGATAGTATAATTTATCATGAGTCATTTGGGACTATCTTGGATCATTGTATTAATGACAATTCTTCATCACACAGTACTACTGTTACTGTGTACAGTTCCCCTGATTCTGTTCACTTTGCATCAGTTCATGTAAGTCTTTCCAGGTTTTTCTGAAATCATCCTGCTTATCATTTCTTACAACACAATAATATTCCATTACAGTCAGTCATGTGCCACAGCTTGTTTAGCCATTTCCCAGCTGATGGGTGTCCATTTGATTTCCAATTCTTAGTCACCACAAAAAAGAGCTGCTACAAATATTTTTGTACAAATATGCCCTTACCCCTTCTCCCACCTTTTTTTGGATGTCTTTCAGATATAGACCTACCAACCATGGTATTAGCCATGGTTTTCAAAAAGTCCAGTGATTCTTAAATCCTCATTCTATATTTTAGGTCACTTGCTTGTGATAATAGCTATATAACTAATTGCTCTAATTTTTCAGCCTTGCTGACTTGATTCTACTCTAATATTTCTTGTTGCTGCATTGAATCAATGAATTCTATTTAATTCATTCTAATTTGGGGGGATAGGGGCAAGTACTGACTATTTGAAAAAGGTTGACTTTTCCCTCTTAAGATATTTATTCTCTTTCCAAGGGTTTTAATTTCACTTTTAAAAATCTCATTTAATTTCATTTTTAAAAATCTCATTTCAGGTCTTCCATTTTTTATATCTACTCTTAAAGAGTCTTTACAGCCAATTCATTTTCTCTCTCTCTCTTTTTTTTTGTTTCTAATTGATTGTTCTTTTCTGAATTATTTCCCTCCTTTAGGATATTAAGATTATTTTTAACCCATAACTTCATTACAATAGACTTGTTTATTTACTTTTTTTTATTGTTTGCTCATATCTATCTACAACTTCAGTTCTCAACTCAGGATTTTGTTCCAGGGCTAGAATCTGTCCTACCCTGCACTACTGGATGGAATGCTAAGTTCCAGATCTTATGTCCAACTGAAGTCCAGAAATGGGACAATGTTCTACTAGGACAAGTAGATGTCTGGACACTGATGTCTTGTTATCCCTGAGTAGGATGAAGTCTGTATCCAGAACCTGCCTTTTTCCACAGCCCTAACCTTGGTGAATTTGGGGAAAATATTTTCTCCAAAAAAACATTAACTTTACAAGTCAAAGAAAAGAGCTACAATATTGTATAAGAGACAGACCTTCAGTCTGTTATTTTATTCAATAGGATAAATCCAATGATTCTTTCTTCAGAGCTGATGCTATCCATCCAACAATAGCCCACCAGCTAGTAGTTATTAAAAATCCTTTTTCTTATTTTCTAGCTTTGATTCCTGATTGATTGGCCTCCTGCTAAATGGACCACTGTAGGAGAACTTCAGGAAAGCATGAATGACTAAAGCTGTTTTTGAAGACTAATTTTCAACCTATTTCAGCCCAGCTGCTGAACAATACTGCAAGGACAATACTATCTCATTTAAAGCATTACCAATTTTAGGTAACATTCTGGTTCATCCAACTACACTTGGTTCATTATGTGAGAATGTGAGCATGTAAATTCCCCAAGATGTGCACAAAGTTTTCTGTAATTATCAACATAAAAAAGATATTTCAGTATATGATGCTAAAATAGTTTAAATGATGATAACAATGTTTTCACCATATCATTTGTTTTCATCATATCATGTTTTCATCATATCATCATTGAAATCTTAAGTAATTTTATAAAAATTAATTTAAAATGTTGCTTTAATAAATTTTGTTGTTCAGGTGATAATCTTTAGTAATTTTTTATTTTAAATTTTTCTTTCTATAATCAGTTATTGAATATTTATTAAACAACTATTATGCGCTAAGCATTCTGCTAAACACTGAGGATACAAAGAATAATAGTCTTAAGGAGTGCTTAAGGAGTTTACAATCTAATAACAGAGAAAATATGCAAACAACTTTGTAACAACAAGCTGTATAAAAGATAAATTGGAAATAATCAACACAACAAAGGCCCTAAAATAAAGAAGGATCAGAAAAGGCTTCCCCAGGGCAGCTAGGTGGCACATTGAATAGAGCACTAGCCTTGGAGTCAGGAGAACCTGAGTTCAAATTTGACCTCAGACACACGATACTTACTATATGTGACCTTGGGCAAATCACTTAACTCCAATTGCCTTGCCTAACCCCCTTTAAAAAAAAAGAAAAAGCTTCCCCTAGGTGAGATTTTAGCTAGGATGTAAAAGAAGCCCAGAAAGCTAGGAGGCAGAGATGAGAAAGGAGAGCATTCCAGACAGTGGAATGACAGACAGTGAAATCTCCTGGAGTGAAAAGATGGAGTTTCACATTTGAGAACTAGTAAAGAGGCCTGTTCTTCCTCGAATGGACCTCAACATATGGGGGTAGGTAGAAGGGGCACAGTACAAGATGACAGACTACAACAAACTTGAATTAGAAATACATTTTTATTATCCTTTATTTTTATATGTGTTGTGCATATTTCCATAAG
>CM053771.1:345261496-345326958 GCA_028658325.1 Potorous gilbertii | reverse complement strand
CCAGAGTTACAGATAGTAAATGTCTGAGGCTAGATCAAAGGAAAGATACTGTAAGCACTTAGACAGAAATTCATGTACTGAGGAGATAGCCTTGTGATCAGGATCACATAAGATTTAGCAGCCATCACTATAAAGAAGTGGAGAGCTTACAATACCAAATTTCAGAAGGGAAAGATCTAGGCTTACAACCAAGAATTACTTACCTAGAAAAATTGAGTATAATCCTATAAAGGAAGAAATTGATGTTTAATGTAGGAGCACTTCTGATTAAGAAAGACTGCATAGAAAGCTGTGCAGAAACTTTGACATATAAGCACAGGTGTCAAGAGAAGCATGAAAAGACAAACATGTGCAAAAGAACTAAATAAGGAAAAAATTGATTGCATTCTAATGTGGGAAGTTCCCCTCAGAATTCTATAGTCATCAGGGGTCATATAGGGAATCTAACTAGACAGTGGGCTTGTGAGTGAATGGTTCTGTTATGTTTTAAGAACCTTAAAAAAGGGAAAGAATAAGATAGAGAATAGTAGGAATACTTAGAGGGGATGGAGAAGAGGAATGGGGAAAGTTATTTCACATAATTGTTGTATAAATAAAAGTTTATACAAACAATGCACAATGTTCTGGTTCTGCTCACCTCATTTTGCACTAGGTCATATAAATCTTCTTATGTTTTCCTGAAGCCATCCTGCTCATTATTTCTTACAGTACAAAAATATTCCATCACAAATTATATATCACAGTTCATTCAGTCATTCTCCAATTGATGGTCATGCTCCAATTTCCAAATTTTTGCCATCACAAAAAATCCTGCTATAAATGTTTGTGTTCATATAGGTACTTTTCTTCTCTGTTTGATCTCTTTGAGACACAGACCTAGTAGTTGGATTGCTAGGTCAAAAAGTACCGAGAATGACACTTTCACAAAAATTGACCTTGTACTAGAAGATTAAAAACCCTGCAAATTATTTCAGGAAAACAGAAATATTAAATCTATTTCTTGCTGACCATAACACAATAAAATTGTATTCAATAAATGACTCCCAAAGAAACAATTAAAAGTTAACTGGACACTACATAAATTAATCCAAAACAAATCATAGAAACAATTGAAATAATCAACAATTTCATTAAAGATAATGACAATAGTGAAAGGATATGCTAGTATTTTTGGGATACAGCCAAAACAGTACTAGGGAAAAATGTATATCTCTAAGCACTTTCATTAATAAAAGATAAAAAGAGCATATCTATGAATTGGGGATGAAATTAGAAACATCTAAAATACCAACACATTCATCTCTTCTTTCCTATAAAATGCCAAAATAGAAATCCTGACCTTAACAAACTTGAAAGAAAAAACAAAATAAAACAAAAACACACAAGCCATTATATTTAAAACTAGAAGCTGATTTATTTGGGGGTGGGCTCAAAATTTAAACTTAAATACAAAATGAGAAAAGAAAAAAATATTGCCATATACTCCGCAGAACACAAGAGAGGATTCAATATAAAACAATACATTTCCATTTCAAGAAAACCTATATAAATAATACATATTGTTTTCAAAGCTGCCCAGCTTTTACATGGCTTCCCTGTTGGTTTTCTTTTGTTCTGTGCTGTATACTTTTTACTTTATTTTTTCCCTTCCCTTGTCTTACCACCCCAAAGAAGGCTACAATTAAGCATGGGTATACATATATATCTATAAATATACATACACACATATATACATATAGACACTCATACACATACATGTAAGACTGTCCTATGCTCATATTCTTCTATCATCTATTTCTCTGAAGGTGATTAGCATCTTCCTTCATAAGCCCAAGTCTTTACATGTTTTCTAAATAAACCAGCTCATCATTCCCTTCAGTTCAGCAGTATTCCAACCCAATCACAACCTGTGAGATTTTCTACGAAAATTCCCCCCCTCCAATTTTCCACCTTCCTTCTATTCTTGGCTGCATAGGTTTTATTTATATAAGAACATTTTAATTTAAAATAATTGAAATTATCCTTTTTACACTTCAACAATCCTCTATCTTATAATATAATTTAAGGTCTGATACTACGGAATCTACTTCCTTTACATCTTTGTTCCCTGATTTCTTTGAAGATCCTGATCTTTTATTGTTCCAAATGAACTTTGTTATTATTTTTTCTATCTCAGTAAAACAATTTTTTAGTAATTTAATTAGTATTTTAGTAATTTAATTAATCCATTGAATAAATGGATTGGCTAGGTAAAATTGTCATTCAAAAAATTATATTGGCTTTACCTACCCATGAACAATAAATATTACTTCACTTATTTAGATGTGAGTTCATTGTACAAAAGTGTTTTAGGTTTATATTCATATAGTACCTGTATCTCTTTTGGTAAGTATATGCTCAGGTGCTTTATACTGTCTAGGTAGTTTAAATGTTCTAAAACCATATTGAATAATATTGATGATACATAGTATAGTTTTTCTATGTTTTTAATATACTAACATAAATTCTACTCCTGCCATTTATTTTATCTTTGTGTGTATTTCTCATTTTCATAATGAAAATGACATATTGTTGAATTCAAATTTTTAATGATATCCATTTCCATTTTATGGGTAAATTCATCCCATTCACATTCTAAGCTACAATTACTTTTTGCATATTTTCTTCCTTCCTATTTTTCCTCACTATCCTCATTCTATTTACCCTATCCCTCCTCACTCCTCTGCTTTACTTTACCCACTATCTTGCCCTCCTATTCCTTAACCTACCTACCCTCTAAGAGTCCCTCCATTATCCCCTCCCCCCACTCTATACCCTTTTTCCTTTTTCATTTGCATGAAATAATTGCTCTTTTTTATCTTTTCCTATACAGTTTAATTTTTTTAGACTCATCTCATTATACTTAGCTCAGCCCATGCCATTCTTTCAAACTACTCAAATAATGATAACAATCAAGAATACTGCTAATATTTTCACATATACAAAGTAAATAATTTGACCTTATTGAGTCCTTTATAATTGGGATTTATCTTATATTTCTCCTGGATATTATATGTTAATTTCCCTTAAGTTCTGGGGCTTTTGTCACAAAAGCCTGAAAGTCTTTGAGTTCATTAAGTGTCCATATTTTTTTTTTCATTCAGGATTGTATTTAACTTCGCTGGGTAAGTTATCCTTGGTCACAACCCTAGTTGTTTTTCTCTATGGAAGATAGTATTCCAAGATCTGTGGTTCTTCAACATAGTAGCCTCTAGGTCTTGGGTAATTCTTATTTGTAGCTCCATGATATTTAAATAATTTTAAAATAAATATTGCTTCCAACATTTTCTCCTTAACCTAGGAGTTTTGAAACTTGGCTATAATATTCCTGTAAGTTGTCCTCCTAGGGTCTCTTTCAGGTCTTGATTGATGGATTTTTTTCTATTTCTACTTTGCCTTCTTCTTCTAGAACTTTGGGACAATTTTATTTGATAATTTCTTGTAAAATCATATCAAAATTCTTTTTTTAATTATAATTTTCAGGAAGTTCAGCTATTCTCATGTTATATCTTCTCAGTCTGTTCTCCAGATTGCTTGTTTTTCTATTGAGATGTTTCACTTTCTCTTCCATTTTTTCAATCTTTTGATTTTGTTTAATGATTTCTTGGTGTCTTAGAATGTCATTAGCTTCCCCTTACCCAATTCTAATTTTCAAGAAGTTATTTTCTTTCTTAAGTTTTTGATTCTCTATTTCAACTCTAAGGTTGACTCTCTTTTCATATTTTTCTTGATCTTCTTGGATTACTCATTTTTTTTTGAATTTTTCTTGATCTCTCTGCTTTAATTTTTAAAGTCCTTTTTAAATCTTCCAAGAATTATTTTTGTTGTGCTTCTTTTTTGTGCTTTTGAGCTTGTCATTTGATGTTTCTCATTGAAAAAGAAGTGGCTTTTTAAAACTCCATTATCTTTCTCTGAATATTAAACCAGATTTTTTTCTATCTCCATAGTAATTACCTATGATTGGGTTCTTTCTCCTTTGCTTGCTCATTTTTATTAATGTATTTTTTTTGCTTCATTTTGCTTTCAGCAGCTATTAATGTAATCAAGTTGTAGTCTTGAAGTATAAGGAATGATGCCTCAAGCCTCAGGTCCTTCTTACTATTACTTTATGAGGTCTGCCTTGAGAACCCTACCTTGGACTTTCCTCTCAACTCTTAAGCCACAGCTAGGACCCCCAGCCATATTGTCCTGCAAATGATCTTGCTCCTTGCCATCCTTCTGGTGGCTGCAAACTACAGCTTGTCCTCTCTGCCGCAGAACTGAAACCAGGGACCCTGTTCTCCTGTAAATGCCCACAGCCAACAGTGTCCCTACCCCCTCCTACTACTGAACTCACCAGGTGTATGCTAGCATCCTCCCTACCCACAGCCACAGCCAAGGATGTATCTGGTCAATACAGCTGTGTTTGGTCTCCCTCCATAGCAGAAAGTCTTTTTATCTTCTACTCAATTGTTAGATATTCCCCCACCCCCCAAAAAAAACTGCAAGAAGAAAGTTTCTAAGGCTGAGGCTGCCTCTCCACCCCCTGCCCACAGGATTTGTTTTTTGTTGATTCCACAGAGATGGCCTACAAGTGTTTGCACTTCACTCAGGTCAAACCTCAGACCCTTGAGGTAGAGCCTTTCCTGGGGTCTTCTCAAATTGTCTTAGGAGGACAACTGCTTTACCACATGTTTATTTCTACAGTTCTGAGGTGATGTTCTGTCTCTTTTTGTGGAGGAAATTTGGACAACTGAAAGTTTTCTACCTACTCCACCATCTTCCCAAAATCTACTCCTAGAAGTTGATTTAAAAATAAAGAAAACAATAAGCTAGATAAGCCATTAACTAACTTGATTTTTAAAAAGAAAGAAGAAAATAAAATTTCCAGTATCAAAATGAGACAATGAATTCAATAAAAAGGAAATGATATAAATAAATTGAAAGTATTTCACTCAATTATTTCTCAATAAACCAACAGCTTAAATGAAATGGATAAATATTTACAAAAATACAAACTTTTCAAATTAACAGAACAAGAAATAAAGCACTTCAATAACTCAGTCTTACAAAAAAAATCAAATAAGCCATAAATGAATTCCCAGGGTGGGGAAAAAATTAAACCCAGGACAAGATGGATCCAAAAGTAAAATCCATCAAACATTTAAAGAATAGTCAATTCCAATATTACATAAACTATTTGAAAAAGTAGGAATAGAAGAAGTTCTACCAAATTCCTTTTACAAGTATGGTACTGATAGCTACATTAGGGAAAGTCAAATCAAAGAGTAAAACTATTGACAAATATCTGTAATGTATATTCATAAAAATATTAAAATATTAAAAGGATATTATAGCAACATATCACAAAAATTGGACACTAGGACCAGACTGAATTTATGGCAAGAATGCAGAGCTGGCTCAACATTAGGAAAATGATAAGCATAACTCCCCATATTAATAACAAAAATAATATAATTATATTAATATGTACAGAAAAATTCTTTAACAATATAAAGATCATTTCTGTTTTTTAAAAAAATTCACTAGAAGGCATAGAAGTTAATGTATTTTTCTTTAATATGATACATAATACTTTTCTAAAGCCAAGAGTCACTTTACCTGTAATGGTGATAAATTGGAGATATTTCTAATTAGTTCAGTATTTCATTGCTTTTCTCCTGATTACAGAACACAAAATGACTAATTTAATTACGTAAAATTTTAAAAAGTCTTGTACAAACAAAAGTAATGTAGCTCAAATGAGAAGGAAAGCAGGAAACTAAGGGAAAAATCTTTGCAGTAAATTTTTCTGATAAAGTCTTCGTTTCTCAGATATATAGAGAACTAATTAATATTTATAAGAATAAGAGCCACTCTCTAATTGACAAATGGTCAAAGGATCACTTAGGCAGTTTTTAGAGTATGAAATCCAAGCTATCAATAGCTATATGAAAAAAATGCTCTAAACATTAATAATTAGTGAAAAGTAAGTTAAAATAACTGAGGTCTCATCTCACATATTGACAAAGTTGATAAAAAAAGGAAACAACAAATTCTAAAGGGGTTGTTCAAAAACAGTATATTAATATGCTGTTGGGTAGAGCTGTATTCTGTCCATGGCCCAAAAGCTACAATTCATATAATAATAGCAACATTGTACAGACAATCAATTTTGAAGGACTTAGCAACTCTGATGAGGATAATGGATCAACCCCAATTCCAGAGGATTCATGATGAAGCATGTTACCCAGTCTCAGAGTACAGGTTGATATATGTCTCTTTACATGTGTGTATGTATACACCCATATACATGTATATATAAATACATATGGAGACACATGCATGTATACAAACATGTGTGTATACATATATGTTTATATTTATGTATACATGTCAATGCTGGAATTGGTTTTGACTTTACATACGTATAACAGATGTTTTGCTTTGTTTTCTCATGCCAGATGGTCTTTTTCTTAATTCTAAATGAAGGAGAGAGGGTTTTGTGTGTGTGTGTATGTGTGTGTGTGTGTGTGTGTAGAGTGATGTGGGAAAAAGAGAGTGTGGATTTGAAAACAAAATCCAATTGAAAACATTAAAATAAAATAAAGGGGAATGAAAATACTTCCAGCATGCCTCTTAGAGAAAGATGATTAGGCATGTGGTTCTTGGTCGTTGCAGAAGAACCGACTAGGGGCTAAAGTCACAATATTTGGTGTACGTCCAATGGGAAGAGAAGTTTCCTGTCCAGCATCCACAAATATGTTTTCCATCTAGGGGAGTTAAATCCTTCAGATGGCTTCTATAGGATAAAAGGACTCCTGAGAATATTGCCTGTCTAGTATCTGCAAATACACTTAGTTCCCTTTTGAAAGGAGTATAAACTATGGGTTGGTACTGAGTTTGGAGGATTTCAGGACCCTAGAGCAAGTGGGAATCATTGGAGAAGGAGTAGAATGATATTAGCTATTTATAAGCTGTTCTAAATTCATTATGTGTTTTTTGAATTGTGGAGTCTCAGGAGTCCTTTGACTTGACCACTTCCTGTGGGGTGATCTTGTCACGTCTACCTTGGCAGTATCTCTCATGCCTGACCTCATCCCTCCACATGAACAGCCTCACCTCATTTTAGGCCCTAGGAACCTCTTGTCTAGATTATTGCAACATCATTTAATTGGTTTCTTTGCTTCAATTCTCACCACTCCATCTACTCTACATGATCTGAATATCTGATCTTATGACTCCCATACTTAACTCTAATGGCTTCCTATTACCCCTAGGATTAAATATAAACTGGTTTTAAAGGTCTATAAAACTTATTTTTCCCACCTTATTGGACAAACTGGCTTTTTGTCTTCTCTTTACCTGTGATACCCCATATTCCCATTTTGTAGGCCAGCAGCTTAGGTAATCGTCAGTGTTAGCAGCTAGGTGGTACAGTTGATAAAGCACTTGGCCTGGAGTCAGGAAGACTCACCTTTCTGAGTTCAAATCAGACCTCAGACATTACTATATGTGTGATCCTGGGCAAGTCATTAATCCCTGTTTGCCTCAGTTTCCTCATCTGTCAAATGAGTTGGAGAAGGAAATGGCAAACTACTCCAAGTATCTTTGCCAAGAGAGCCCCAAATGGGGTCATGGAGTCAGACATGACTGAACAACAAATACAAGATTAACTGGAGAGAGGGGCAGACAGGATCCAGGATTATAGAAGCTGGATGATCTTTTCTCTGTTCTCCAAAATGAATATAGGGCTAGACTTATATCTGTAAGGTATACCTTAAATACCTCAAGTCTGGCCACAAATCTCTGTTCAGAAGGAAAGTTTTTCCCCTCATACTTCTCAAAGGAAATATTCTCACTAGCTTAACCTCTTTCTACTAAATTCTGGTAACATAAAAAATTCCACCACAAATAGTGAGTAAGGCCATTTAATCAAACAAAACAGTAAGCAGAAATTAGAGAAGTTCTACAGATTACAAATATGCATGTGATATGTACGTACACATACACACACACACACACACACACACACACACACACACACACACACACACCCGCAGGAATTCTTTGGCTAGAAGGACAAGATTTCAGCTCCAACCAGGAGAGAGAACTATCTCACAATGGGACAGTTCACTCCCAACGTGCTAAAGGACAAGGAACATAATAGGTCAGCTTCCTATACAAGACTGCATCTCTGGGCTTCAGTTGACCATTCAAATGTTCACACCTAGTCTGTCTGTCTGTCTCTCTCTCTCCCTTTCAACCACTTTCAGGTGTATGCAGAGTTAAGGTCAATATTCTCTCAGACAGAGAGGAGTCATATCTCTCTTCATACAATTACCATGCAGCATACGTCTGTTACACCTGGAATATGCTCCCCTCTTACCAATCTTATAGGGTCTGCCTTTTCCTTTAAGACTCAACTTCAGCACCATCTTTCACCTGAAGCCTTCCCTTCATATTTGATTGTTTTGTATATGTTTTTATTTATTCACTTTTATATTTATGCTGTATGTATGTATATATATATGCATATATATGTATATATATATATATACACACTTGTCTTCCTCAAGAGTATATATTGTTTCATTCATTATACTTTTCTCCCTTGCATCTAGCACAGTGCCTTAAATACAGTAAGATAGTAAGTATTTAATAAATGCTTTTTGATTAATTTTCCTTTTTTGGGAGGGAAGGGTCTTCTTTACTAATCTTCTGAGTGATATGCAATACTAAAGTTATTCAAATTTCTATATATCTCATTTTTTAGTGGTTTAGAACATTTTTTTCAACATGATTGTTGGTAACTTAAATTCCTTCCACTGAGAACTGCCTATTCATATTCCTTTATAATTTAGATAGCAGATAGCAGACCTTTATCAAAAAAAAAATTTGCTGCAGGCTTTTTTCCCTTCTCCATTAAAAACACTAGAGGGAGCATTTTACCTCTTTTTCAGACAATGAGACCTTGAACAACTTTCCTCAAACACATCATAACATTGGTCCAAGGCGACATCTTCTCTGCTCATCTGCACACTTTTACTCATCAGGATGACTGGAGATGGCTTAGGAGGAGAAGTGAGGCTGGTGACCTTGTATAACCCTCCCTCACTCAAAACAAAGTCAAATGCAAGTCATGTCATCATTTCTCTCGTGTCATGGTCTTCTTCAAAAACAAAGGATGGATACAAACACTTTTATGAGGGTTTTTTATTGTGAGAAATACTGAGCTAAAGGGTGAGACGGGTCTATGTGCCCCACAACACATGATATATGAAGCAGAGGTTCTTCAAAACTGATGGACACAAATGCTTTGGCATTGTTCTTATGCTACCCTGTCCCCCCAGGAGAAACTGAATTAAATGAGATTAATTCTACCTCTATTTGTAAAAAAGCATCACCCTCTCCTAATACATTGACTGGTAGAGCACCATTCAGACCATACTTTTAGACATAGTCAATCATGTATGATTTGAAAAGCCCTGGGACAACCTTGTGCCTTTTAATCTCAAATAACATATGTCTTAATATTTTAAATTAATTTATTATTTATTTATTTTAAACATTTGTTTTATTTTTAAAATTTTGAGTTTCAGATTCTCTCCCTTCCTCCAACCCCTTCCCCACTCACAAAGGCAAACAATATATCAGTTCTACATGTGAAGTCATGTAAAACACATTTCCATATTAGCCATGTTGCAAAAAAAGCAAGAAAAATAAAGGAAGTAGAAAAAATATATTCAATTAGCATTCAGGATTCATCAACTCTCTCTCTGAAGGTAGAGAGCATTTTTCATCATGGGTCATTTGGAACTATCTTGTGTCATTGTCTTGATGAAAGTAGCTATGTCTTTCACAG
Organism: Potorous gilbertii; assembly: GCA_028658325.1. Taxonomy (NCBI): domain Eukaryota; kingdom Metazoa; phylum Chordata; class Mammalia; order Diprotodontia; family Potoroidae; genus Potorous; species Potorous gilbertii. The sequence goes on along the minus strand of CM053771.1, from coordinate 345,317,075 downwards.
TTGATCACTGTTAAAATGGTTCTGCCCACTTCACTCCGCATCAATGCATGTATGTCTTCCTAGGTTTATCTGAAACCATCTCCCTCATCATTTCTTATAGCACAATAGTATTCCATCACAACCATATACTACAACTTGTTCAGCCACTCCCTAATTAATGGACATTCCCTCAATTTCCAATTTTTACTCCCACAAAAAGAGCTGCTATAAATATTTTTTGTATGTATAAATTCTTTTCCTTTTTCTTTGATCTCTTTGGGATATAGAACATAGTAGCTGTTTTGTGTAGGCTCAAAGGATGTACCCAGTTTGATAGCCCTTTAGGCATAGTTGCAAATTGCTCTCCAGAATGTTTCTAAAAGCATATATATAGTTCACGACTCCACCAATAGGGGATGAGTGTCCCTATTTTTTCCACATTCCACCCAGCATTTTTCATTTTCCTTTTTTGTCATATTAGTCGATCTGATAGGTGTGAAGTGGTTCCTCAGAGATGTTTTTATTTGCATTTCTCTAAGAGTGATTTACAGCATTTTCCATATGAATATAGATAGCTTTTATTTCTTCTGAAAACTGCTTGTTCATATCCTTTGACCATTTATCAGTTGGGGAATAGTTCTTATTTTTATAAATTTGACTCAGTTCTCTATATATTTTAGAAATGAGCACTGTATCAGAGAAACTTACTGTAAAAACTTTATCCCAGTTTCTTGCTTTCCTTCTAATTTTGTTTGTGCAAAACCTTTTCAATTTCACATAATCAAAATTATACGTTCAGTGATTCTCCCTATCTCTTGTTTTGTCATAAAATCTTCCTTTATTCATAATTCTGACCGGTGAAATTTTCCACGATTCTCCAATTTGTTTATGGTTATCATCCTTTATGTCTAAATCATGTGCCCATTTTGTTACAGTATGAAATGTTGGACAATGCCTAGTTTCTGCCATATTTTTCAGTTTCTCAGCAAATTTTGTCAGATAGTGAGTTCTTGCCCCCAAAACTTGGATATTTGGGTTTATCAAATTTTAGATTATTCAGGTCATTTACTACTGTGTACTGTGCACATGTTTAGTCATTTTTCAGTCATGTCCAATTCTTTGCGACTCTTTTTAGGATTTTCTTGGCAAAGATATTGGAGTGGTTTGCCATTTCCTTATCCAGCTCATTTTATAGATGAGGAAACTGAGGCAAACAGGGTTAAGTGAATTGCTCAGAGTTGCACAGCTAGTTAGTAAGTGTCTGAGGCCAGTTTTTAAGTTAGTTCCTCCTGACTCTAGGCACAGCACTCAATCCACTGTGCCACCCAGCTGACCAAGCAAACCCTATAGAAAGTGGTAGAGTCAAACATGACTAAACGACTGAACAACAGTTGTGTATCTCATCTAGTCCAATGACACACCATTCTATTTCTTGTCCGGTTTCAGATTATTATGATTACAATTTTGTGATTTAATTTGAATTCCGGTCCTGCTAAATTGCCTCCTTTCACATTGAAAAAAAAATTGATTCCCCAGTTATTCTTGACCTTTTATTCTTCCAGTTAAATTCTGATATTATTTTTTATAGCTCTAGAAAATAATTCTTAGACAGTTTAATTGGTATGATGCTCAATGAGTAAATTACTTAAGGTAGAATTGTCATTTTTATTATATTGGCTAGATCTACCCATAAGTAATTAATATTTACTCTAGTTGTTTAGATCTGCATTTGTGTGAAAAGTGCTTTATAATTGTGTTAACATCATTTCCAGTTTTGTCTTCACAGTTATATCCCAGGTATTTTATATTGTCTAGAGTTATTTTAAATGGAATTTCTTTTTCTATCTCTCCCTGATGTGTTTTGTTGGTAGTATGATGCTCAATGAGTAAATTACTTAAGGTAGAATTGTCATTTTTATTATATTGGCTAGATCTACCCATAAGTAATTAATATTTACTCTAGTTGCTTAGATCTGCATTTGTGTGAAAAGTGCTTTATAATTGTGTTAACATCATTTCTAGTTTTGTCTTATCCCAGGTATTTTATATTGTCTGAAGTTATTTAAAATGAAATTTCTTTTTCTATCTCTCCCTGCTGTGTTTTGTTGGTAGTATATGGGAATGCTGATGATTTGTATGGGTTCATTTTATATCCTGCCACAATAGGAATGGGTGTTGAGTTTTGTCAAATAATATTTCTCCATCTATTGTGATAATCATGTGATTTTTATTGTTTTTGTTATTGACATAGTCAGTTATTCCAGTAGTTTTTCTAATATTGAACCAGCTCTGCATTTCTGGTTTAAATCTGACCTGGTCATAGTGTATGATCATTGTGATGATAGTCTTTGCTAGTAATTTATTTAAAATTTTTGCTCATTAGGGAATTTTGTCTATAGTTTTCTTTCTCTCTTGTTGGTGTCTCTGATTTAGGTATCAAAAGCATAAAAGAATTTGGTAGGACTCCTTTAGCTACCCTTTCCAATAGTTTACATAGTGTTGGAATTAATTGTTCTTTAAATGTTTGGGAGAATTCATTTGTCAGTTCATCTGGTTCTGGGAATTTTTTCTAGAGAGTCCATATTTGGCTTTTTCAATTTCTTTTTCTAAGACAAGGTTTTGCTTAGGGCATATACCCATTTACAGCTAATTAAACTATAAGATGTTGGTATAAACCTGATTTCTGCCATGTTGTTTTGTATTTATTATAAGTTTTGTCAAATGGGAATACTTACCCTAGTAGCTGGTAACCTTTGAAAACTTTAGTGAATGGAAGTATCTTTTAAGTTTTCCTTTGGTCAGGTAGAAAGGAGTAACAGGTTGTTGCCAAAGAGGGATTGGATGGTTTTAGGGTGTGCTGGCCTTTTTGGCTGAAAGTAATTACCTAAAGGCTGAATTTTTTCTTAGTTTTAACTAGAATTTTCACTATTGTTTGAAGTTATTATAGTGTTGTCAGTGAAATTTTCAGTCATAAGATATTTCTGTCTTCTTTCTAAGCAGTAATGTTTAGATTGGTTTAATTTATTAAAAATTGTTTCTGGTAGGCTTGGACCCCAAAAGCAGAGTGCAGAATATTCTTCTACACTTATCTGTATACATACTGCAACCCTCAAGTGCAATGCAGCTTAGGGATTGTTTTATCTTTATATTTCCAGCAGCTAGTACATAGTAGGCACTCAGTATTTATTGAATTCAATTGAATATCAATGACGTTTCTGTTTTTCAGTTTCTTTGAGAGAGAATCTACTTCCAATTCCAACTTGTTTCAGGAATCCTTTCTACAACATTTCTGAGAAGATTAAACAGTCTATGAATGCTTGTAGGAATCAGAGCTCATCATTCCAACATCTTGTTCTAGGCTCATTTTATCCCTATTTATATTCGAAAATTGTAACTGGGTAACTGCAAAAAACAGCCCAATTGGGGTTACAGTGTGAGCCCTCTATAAGCTAGTTGGATAGGATTTTATAACACACTGACATAAAATCCTGACATCAGCAGTGTCAATCTACTGCAGCTTTCACACTGTTTAATTCACTTAAATTTGATAAGCATTCATTAACATCTATACTTGGCACTGGGAATAGAAAGATAAAATGTAAAAAATAAAATAAAAAGCCCATATCATGTGAACTTCCTACTTAGGGGAAACAACATGTCCATGGATAAATAAATATAAGATAATTTGAGGAAGGGAGCACTTGAATCTAGAAGAATGAGGTAAGACTTTGCACAGGAGGTAGCAGTAACCTTGAAGGAAGATAAGGCTACTACAAGACGGAGCATTCCAGGCATAGGCAAAGCAAGGATACTGAAGGTAGAATGTTGAGTTTCAGGGAACAGCTTTCCCGACACTGCTGGAACAACTGAGAAAAGCAAAAACTCCTCAATATGTTATTCATCACCTTCTACAATCTAGCAAACTACAACCTAATTTTCTAACCATATTTCCCTTTACTCCCCTATCAACTCCTCTCTAAGTTTAGTCTTATCACTGTCCTTTAAAATGCCATATCTTTCTCACCTCTGTATCTTTGTTCAAATGTTTCCAGACCAACCATGTCCATGATGATTTCTCCATCCATTGAATTCTATCATGCTTATTGTCTGTAGCACTCATTTGGTGCTATAATCTACTGTTTGACATTATCAGTTATATGATTTATATTTGTGTGCCTTGTCTCCCTAACCAGAATGTAAACTTTTTGAGGACTGTGTTCTTCATACCACCAGATATGTTCTATTGAATTCAGTTCAGCTACATGGGAATCACTGTGTTAAGTGGTAGAGATAAAAGAAAAGGAAGATACAGTTCTTACCTTTTGTTAGTTTATAATCCAGTGAGGACATAACACACATACACAGTGTTTTCCTTTGATTCTAGTAGCTTTGTGGCTTGTTCTTCATAAATTGTCTTGGCTAGAATCATATCTATGATAGATAAGTACCAAATTTGGGGTATTCTTTTCTGAAGGATTTCTGGCTTTGCCTTTGCAAGCTGGAGTGTTGAGAGAGACAGATGCCTCCTTCACCTGCACATTGAGAGGAATGAGTTGATTTCCTAATATCTAAGCTTTTTGGCAGGCTCTTCTCTTTAGTGGGTTATCATAAGTCAGACTGTGATGGTGCATCAGAGAGATTAGACACAGTGAGTGCAGAGATAGGATAGAGAGAAATAACTTCTAGTTGGAAGTATCTGGATAAGTTTCATGCATGAATCAGCATCTGATCTTCATGTGAAAGAAAGAGAAGGAACATGATTAATTGATAATATATTTGCTCTTTTTCCCTTATTGATTTTTCCTTTGGTAAATTGTAACCTGTTTTCTGCTTATACTGATATTTGCCTGGCTTAGGATTCAGTTTTTGAAGATATTTTCAATTATATAATTTACCTCGGTTGACATCTCATGTCTTGTACTCAATCAGTTCTATTGAAAAATTCTAAAATTAGCTAAATGAACTTTTATCTGTGTTAACAGACCAGGAAAGGAATGTGCATTGCAATAGCAATATATTTAATTGAAACACATAGTAAAGGAATAAACAACATATGCATATTTCTAGATGATTTTTTCTTCCTCCTTTTCTCTCTAAAGTGTTTGGGAAACTATTTTCCAAAAATCATGCTCCAGTGGAGTGAGAAGAGTTTCGTCCTTCAATACAGATTTATAATTGAGGCTTGAAAAATACAAGTCAGGGTCTTTTTCTACTCTTGAGTTCTACATTTCCACTAAGTTTTTAACTTAGATGATTCCAAGCATTTCTTAGTTTGCTCACAGTCCTTGGGACCAACTCCAGTTGTCCTGATCTATATCTGGCCACTGGACCCAGATAACTCTGGAGAAAAAGTGAGACTGGTGAATTTGCAAAGCCTTCCCTCACTTAAATTCAATTCACTTGCAAGTCATGGCATCATCTTCCTGATGTTATGGTCCTCTTTGAGAACAGAGGACAAACCACAACCGCACACGTACAATCATCACAGGGCTAACAAATCTGTTATTTTCCCTTGTAGTGATAGACCCTAGTAACAGTTACCATGTTTTCTCATCTCCAGCTGTTGATGTTCCACGACAAAACCATGCTGTACCTAGGTACAGAGGCTCAAAAAAAATTGAAGATTTGAGAACTTTTCAAAAAATTAATCATGTTCTAGGCCTATGTGTGCTGAGAAGTATAGCATTTTTTTCCAATTTGTTTCCTTTTAAATGTACCTGTATTGCATATGTAAATGGATTGTGATAAAATGTTGCTAATTCATTTGGTTTGCTAAATCTGAGATATTCACTGAGATACACTGTAGCTTAATGTGGAGAGACAGTTAAATGTGAATAATTTTACTTGAGCCAGAACTGCCTTTTGGGTGGTTTAAAATATGAAATGGAAGACCAGAATGTTCCCATCTCTCAGCTCATGGACAACAGATCGGCAGTTGAGTTTCTGAATAAGAAAAAAGTTAAGATTCAAGTGAAACTGTTGAGTTCTCAGTCCTTCTCTATGTTTATTGTCAAGTGGAGTTTTTACAGTGTTATTCACCGGAGCAATTGAAGAGTCAAAGAAATTTATTGCGTTGCTAGCCTTTGGTGTATACCACAATGGGAACTTTTTTATATTATATATATAATACATATATATATATATATATATATATATATATATATATATATATATACACACACACACACACACACACACATATATATGTATATATAATATAAATAAATATATATTTATATATATTATAATATATATATATAAAATTACTATTAGAATGTATTTTCTCAGTTATGAGAAGCAATGTGTTATAGCGCATAGAAAGCTATCCTTGGTGTCAGGAAGACTGATTCCAGTTCTGCTTCTAGCACATGTTGGCTATATGACCCTGGGCAAATGAATTAACCTCTCAGTGGTCTAGGCAGCTAAGACCAGGAGTTGTTGAGAAGGTGCGGAGTTGTATTGATAAAGGAAATTCCTTACTAAAAGCTTCCCATGGTGATAAAATCAAAGATCTAGTCACTATCCTTGTTCTTTAGGATATTGCCAAAAGAATGAATTTCTAGAAAACTGTATGAACAGGAAGCTTTATATGGAATTAGTGACTTCTTCAGTAAAGATTTAATTATGTCACTTTATAATTAGAAAAAATGTTATCCTAGAGGGAAAGCATTAAAATCAAGTTTCCTCTATAGTCAGGCTTCAGCTTGTGTATAGATTGTATTTCTAAATCATCTGTTTACACTTGGAACATTTCCCCCCATATTTGCCATATTGTATAGGCCAATATAAGACTCCATGAAAAACACAATGTAAATGAAATGTATACTAATAGATTATAGAACCAAACCACTACGTATGACAATGGTTCAAGAGGAAAATGAATTGGCATTTTAATTTGAGATTCTAGGAAGACACTTTATGCTAATTCTCCTCCCTGCCAAAAATGCTGCAGGCCAGGGCTGACCAGGCCAATTTCCTGGTAGTTTAAGATCTAAGATTGGAATGAAATGCTACATTCATAATCCATCTAACAATTAACAAAGAGAGATTTACTTAACCAGAGGAAGGGGAAGGAAATTCAGCCATTTTATGCCCTTAGATGAACAGAAAGTATAATAATATGGCCTAAGGGCACAAGGAAACTTCATCAACAGGTAAGTCCTTAGCTAACAGGGCTAGTTTTGGAGACAGTTTCCTTGGTTTTTAGGAGAAGTTGCCTTATCTACATGGTAGGGGATAGAGAAAGGTGATAGAAGGGAAGAAAGCTAGCTTATCAAATTCTAAAAGAAATCCTGTTAGACTTCAACTTGGCACACCAAAGCATTGTGTTGAGAGTACATTCTGGCATGAAGGACAGATCAGATGAATTCAGAGTCAAGATATAGAGTATCTGTCAAATGTGGGTTACAAAGTTGGCGAATCTTGAGAGAGGATAATATAAAATAATGCTAGAGAGGTAGATTGGAACCTGATTGTAGAGAACCTTAAATGCTAGGCTAAAAATTTATATTTTATCCTACATATAATAAGGAGAACCTGAAGGTTTGTGAGAGGAAGGTATCATGGGGAGTCTTGTGTTTAGAAATAATCTTTTGACAGCTATGGGAAGTATAGGCTAGAGAAGGGAGAGAGAGGAAACAGGAAGATTAATAAAGAGGCTATTATCATAATTACCATAAAAGCATAATAGATAGACACAGGAGCTCTGGGAGAAGTAGCATCCTTCATATCATTAGTTCTGTTTCTACCCCAGACCTCACAGACATCATCTGAGAAGCAACACTGGCAACCTACATTACATTTTTTTGGCATCATTATTTTATTTATCATATCTTAAATAATCAAAAAGCAGTTTTATGTTAAACAGACCCTGAGGTATGGCTTGTTTGCTTATTTATTGGAAGAATTCTTACATACTTTTTATGTGAATGCTAATACTGATCCATTGATGAAGAAAATTAATGGATGCTGATTCTTTTTTTTTTTATTTTCAGTGTTCTACAATCACTACCATATAACTTAGATTTTTTTTCCCTCCCCCCCTCCCTGAGATGGCATACATATTTATATAGGTTCTACACATACATTTCTATTAAATACATTTTCACCACAGTCATGTTGTATATAAGAATTAAAATGAATGGGAGAAATCATATAACAAACCAAAATGTAAGGCAAAAGAAAATGATCTGCTACATTCTACAATTGAATTTCATAGTTCTTTCTCTGGATGTGGAAGGCATTTTGCCTTAAAAGACCACTGGGAATGTTTTAAGTCCTTGCATTGAGATGAGGTTCTAAGTCAACCAAAAAAAAATCCTTGCACACTGTGGTTGTTGCTATGCACAGAGTTCTCCTGGTTCTGCTCCTTTCACTCAGCATCAGATCGTATAAGTCTTTCCAGGTCTCTCTGAAATCTTCCTGGTCATCATTTCTTATAGCACAATAGTATTCCACTACATTCATATACCACAATTTATTTAGCCATTCCCCAGTTGATGGACGTCCCCTTAATTTCCAGTTGTTGGCCACCACCAAGAGTGCTGCTATAAATATTTTTGTACATGTGGGACCATTTCCCATGTTTATGATCTCTTGGGGATACAGTCCTACAAGTGGTATTGCTGGGTCAAAGGGTATGCACATTTTTGTAGCCCTTTGGGTATAGTTTCAAATTGCTCTCCAGAATGGTTGGATCAGCTCACAGCTCCACCAACAATGAATTAGTGTTCCAACTCTCCCGCATCTTCTCCAACATTTATCATCTTCCTGTTTTGTCATGTTAGCCAATCTAATAGGTATGATATGGTATCTCAGAGTTGTTTTGATTTGTATCTCTCTAATCAATAGTGATTTAGAGCATTTTTCATATGACTAAAGATAGCTTTAATTTCTTCCTCTGAAAACTGCCTGTTTGTATCTTTTGACCATTTATCATTTGAGGAATGATTTATATTCTTGTTCATTTGATTCAGTTTTCTCTATATTTTAGAAATGAGGCCTTTATCACAGACACTAGCTGCAAAAATTCTTTCCCAGTTTTCTGTTTCCCTCCTAATCTTGGTTGCATTGGGTTTGGTTGCGCAAAAACTTTTCAGTTTAATGTAATCAAAATTAGCCATTTTGCACTTCATAATGCTTTCTATCTCTTGTTTAGTCAAAAATTCTTCCCTTCTTCATAAATCTGATAAATACACTATTCTTTGCTCCACTAATTTGTTTATAGCATCAATCTTCATACCTAGATCATGTACCCATTTGGACTTTATTCTTGTGTACAGTGTCAGGCATTGGTCTATGCCTAGTTTCCACCACACTGTTATCCAGCTTTCCCAGCAATTTTTGGTTCTTATCCAAGAAGCTGGGGTCCTTATGTTTATCAAATAGTTGATTGCTATACATTACTTTTAAAGACAGGACTAAGCAACTTCTATATAAGGGCAAAAGCATTTTTGATTGTATACATGCTTATGAGGAGATGAGATTAGTGCCACCTCAGCTCTCTCTCTAATATGGTTTCATAGGGAGATGACATTAAACGAAGGACTCACCCTCTCCTGCATCCTGGCTGTAGGTAGCCAAGGTAAAACAAAGTTAAAACTAGGATCACTACAGAATGACTCCGCCTTAGTGACTGATTTTGTACAACATCCTACTTCTGGAAGGCAAGGTCCTAAAGGTCTTCTAGAGGACCTTCCATAATGGCTTAGGGTTGTACATATAAAAGCCTAATTTTGGAGAGAGGTATCAGTGGCTCAGTGGTTAGAGCTCTGGGCTCGAAGTCGGGAGGATTTGAGTTTGAATTTGACCTCAGGCATATACTAGCTACATGACCTTGGGCAAGTCACTTAACGTCTGTTCATTTTAATCCACTGGAGAAGGAAATGGCAAACCACTCCAGTATCCTTGCCAAGAAAATTCCACGGACAGTATTGGTGAGCTTATTGTCCAGTTCATTTGGACACAACTGGACAACAACAAGAATTCTGAAAATGTGGGAAGTCTAGAATAGCTTGTTCTGAAGGAAAAAGGAGAGGAGAGGAGAGAGAGAGAGAGAGAGAGAGAGAGAGAGAGAGAGAACAAAGACCAGAGATCCCTGTCCTAGCCTCTGCACTCCATGTCCTCGATCTGAATGATCTATGGGGGGTAATGAATGATGACAAACCTTTGCAGTTCATAGTGAGGCTCCTGATATAAAGCTGTTCGGTAATAGCCCAGACAACACCAGATCTGCAGCACAGATGCGAACACTTCCCGCACAATCAATTCTTCACCACGGATCAGGGCCATATGAAGCAAAATAGCGAGGCGGTCACTTACCCTCTTTCATGCAGCCTGTCCTGGTGTCAGTGCTGCTACCAACACTTGACTGTACCTTATTATCAGTGTTCCTGACCTACCAGATGGAGCATCTTCTTCCCTAGAAGCCCCACTGGGCATGTAATAGAAAATTCTACACCTTCAGAGGCCTCTGCTGGGGGGCACTCCTTTTGGTTATTGGATAAAGATTCTTAGTTACTTTCATTAGGGAACTGAGGTTTATCACCTAGCCAGCTAAATATACATTAACCATAGTTACACAGTGACAGTTTCACCTTTATTGTGCTTTTAGAAAGGAAGGCACCTCCCAACAGTATTACCTGTGTCCCCTCATGCCCTTTCTGTAAAGCTGTAGAACCATTCTAGAGAAAGGACCTGGCATTTGAGCTGTTTCCCCAGGGTATACTGACCTCTCTGAGGGGGCAGGGACCTCAAGGCTCAGCTAACTCTGAACAAGATCAGCTAGGACTATGCTCGAAAGTGATCCTTATTGAATAAGTCTTTCGGGACACTAGATCCAAGAAACTGTTAGACCAGAGAGCCTTCCTGCTTCCTAGAGTGCCATGGATATGTCATAAATGTAGCTACTGGGAAATGGGACACCCAACTTTGGCAGTTAGGAAAATGATGATGAAACTGTTGCTTATCAGAGGCAGTTCTCTTGCCCTAAGATGCAGCAAGAGGGTCAATTTTCTAGTTAGGGACAGACTGAGAGCCACATGGGGTTGGTATGTGTGCTAATTGGCATAAGAAGGCCAGGTAGGCAGTACTGGCTTGTCCTTAGTTAGGGAGACCATATGGTTCTATGTCTTGAATGACGTTTCACGCTGGCAATAGGCAGGTCAACCACTTTCCAACCAGCCTCTATCATTTTTGTAATGGCTTCATCCTGAAAGTTTTCCATCTTTTTTTGTATCTTCAGGGCTTAGTTGAGGGCTTGGCAAGTAGTCAATGTTTAATAAATGCTTGTTTACTGACTGACTGGGTACTGCATCCTTGCTAAGCATTCTTTTTCTGTACTGCTTAAGCACAAGTCTGACCAGGTCACTCCTCTGCTTACTAAACTCCAGTGACTCCCTATTGCCTGTAGGATAAAACATAAACTTCTTTGGCTCTTTACACCCTTCATAACTTAGTCTCTACCTACCTCTCTAACTATATTATGTATTACTTTCTTTCCTGTGTTCTACAGCTTAAACAAGCTGACTTGGTTATTTTTCACACGTGGCATTCTCTCTCTCTCTCTGGTCTCTGTTCCTTTGCGTGGTTTGTTCCCCATTTTTGGAATGGATCTAATTCTCACCCTTGCTTTATAGAATGCCTTACTTCCTTTGATTCTGCTCAAGCACGCCTTCTCTTCCCAAAGACTTTCCTGACTCATCAATTGCGAGTGCCTTCTCTCAATCAACCAAACAATCAATCAAACAACTAACCAATCTGTCAGTATTTCCCTAAACTACCTTAAATCTTAACACTAGTGAGCAAGACAGGCTAATCTGCTAGGTGTGTGTGTGTGTGTGTGTGTGTGTATGTGTGTGTGTGTGTGTGTGTGTGTGTGTGTGTGTGTGTGTGTTCGTGTGTTTGTCTGTCAGTCTGTCTGGGATGAGGCTGGGGTTGGGGAACGGAAGGTGATGGAACTCCCTCCTTAATTTAGGTATAACTTTAATTTCTTTTCTATTAGGGGAGAGGGATTTTTCTTTTGAACCCCAATTCACAAAATAGGGGCCACCAGTTTGAAAATGAAAGTAAACTTTCCTAGGTTTTCTTATACCTTAAAGCTTTCTGTGCAAATGTAGCTTTTATGGTAGGCAACAGGTACTGGCAAGAAATGGGGAATAATCTGCCAGACTCTGTCTAAGAGAGGAAATAAACTCTCCTAAGTGAAGGTGTGACTTTCTTTGAGTTCTCTTCTATCACAGAGGAAGGAACTTTTCCTTTTGAATCGGGCCCATAAAGAATGGCAACTGCTACTTTGAATATAAAAGTATACCCATGGTTCACTCCTGATTTATTTCTAGGAGTATATGAATCTTGAATTCATATTCTAGATCTTTGTGGCCTAGAAACATTTGTTTCCTTAGTTCAAATAGATCCAAGGCACCAGAGTAACTACAGTTTACCAAACCTTTCATGTCCCTAGAGTAAAATGAGTTGTTCCTTACCCTATCTCTAATTTGTAAGATTTCAGTAAGAGACATGTGACTCAACATTTCTTCTGGCCAGTAGATTTCATTGTAGGTAAATAAGATACTGATTGAAAGTAATAGATTTAGAAAAAAAAGCTAACATACTGGGACAGTTGGAAGAGGGACAAGTGACTTTGCTAGGTAACAGATCTGGTCCATTGGAGCAGCAGTCGCTGCCTTGGTACTTCAGATCCCTGGTGATATCTTTCTTCATCCCACCATATCATAGAACAAGGTTTAAGTTCATATTTTTGGATAGACTCACTTATGGTTTATTTCTCAATACTTCACACAATTCTTTGGGAATCAAAGTCATTCTTTCTCCATGTGTTCTACCCCCAAAGACAGGATGAATTTTTTTCATAGTATTTATTCTATACATGCCCATATGCATATACATTGTCTTCACCAATAGAACATAAATTACTTGAAAACAGAGACGGTCTCATTTTTGTCTTTATATTCTCAATATAGAGCATTGCTTGAGATGTAAAAGGTACTTAATAAATGCTTATTGATTGATCAATTAGTGCGAACTACTGTACAAGCATACCTTGGAGATATTGTGCATTTAGTAGATTTTAGTAAATATTTAGTAAAGGAAGTCACACAAATTTTATAGTTTCCTAGCACATATAAAAATTATATTTACATGTTTATATTGTAGTCGATTAAGTATTATATCTAAAAATGTACATATCTTAGTTTAAAAATACTTTATTGCTTAAAAATGTTATTCATCATCTGAGCCTTCAGCAAGTGGTAATCTTTTTGCCTACGGAAGGTGCAATTTCTTAAAATAAGACAAGAATGAAGTTTGCCATATGGATTGATTCTTCCTCAGAAGAGTTTCCTTTTAGTTTCCTCTAAGAAACCTTAGAGGCCATTGTAGGGTTAATAATGGACCTTCCTTCAATACTGTTCTGTCTCAGGAAATAGGAAGACCTGAAGACAGGGAGAGAAATAGGGGAACGTGCAACATTTATTAAGTTCACTGCCTTACCTGGGTGCAATTTGTGGTACCCTCAAACAATTGCAATAGTAACATCAAATGTTACACTGATCACAGATCACCATTACAAATATAAAAATAAGGAAAAAGTTTAAATAGCATGAGAATTACCAAAATGTGACACAGAAACACAATGTGAACACAGGTTGGAAAAATGGTGCTGGTAGACTTGCTCAGCCCAGGGTTGCCACAAATTGTCAATTTGTAAGAAACATAATATCCGTGAAGCCCAGTGAAATGAGGTATGCCTGTGTATATGAAGATCTTGGTGTATCCAGGGAGAGAGAGAGAGATTCAGTATTGGCTGATTCCCTTTTGTTTTTCTGTATTGTGTGGCCTATGCCTTTGAAGAAAACATATACAATGTAGTAAATATCATCTTATCTCTATCTGGAGGCAAAATTTATTGTAAATGTATACATGAACCAAATTCCTACAGTTCATGATTTATATTTAGTTTGAGTTAGCAGTCATTTGTATAGGATGTGTGGTAGGCTATGTGCTGTTTTGTCCATGTAGGTTATATGTGTTCACATGTGTCTGTCCAGATATGGTTGGAAGGAAAACAAGAATAGATATCTATAGTATCTCCTCCCCCTCAGTCCATTTTCCAAGTATTCCTTTCAGGATGGGAATCAGTTTGGGGCCAGAGGCTGCCTGCCCTGCTCTTCAGAGAGGGGGAGTACTAGACTGGAATTATGTGTCTCTTCCCTTAAATACTGTTAGTTAGGAAATACTTTTTAGGTTTAAGCTGTGCTCCTGACCACTATCTTTAATAGAGGAGTTCCCCAGGCTATATTTCCAAGGCTTGACTCCTTTCCTACAAAATGTCACAATGAACACTCATAATGAATGAAGAATAATCTCATTTATCCAAGTTGATTGCAAAACAAAAATCAAAGAAGTTATACATATGAGAATGTGCCAGACAGTACCGAGTAAATGGTCTCTCCTAGAGCAAGATAATTCAGCTCACCCAAGAGAAACTCAGATCTCATCAAAGGGGATGTTTCCTGAAGTGTAGTATGGTGGATATAGGGAAATGACCAAGGTGCTGGCTCTCTACATGTGAGTTTCTTCCCAGTCTTTCTCTCCCTTTAGGGACCTGAAGAAAGTATGTAACTTAGTGTTTTCTGTCTGAAAGTAGAATCCAATAACCAAGCATCTCTCTTCTATCAAGCTTTCACCAGCTCTGCCCCTCACTCAGGAGGGGAGCATGGTAATCATTCCTTACCAATGAGGTAAGCAAATTGTCTATCAGCTGGCTATCCTCTCCACAATACTCAAAATTTCCTGGGCTACTCTGTACCATGCAGTTTCCATTTCCAGTGACCCTTCAGTCCTTCCTTCTAGCTAGAAGAAATCATACTTCTCATAAGCTCTGTTGCTTATAAGAAATTATACATATGTAACTTGGGGGAGGTGCTTCATCCACTGGAGGACCTTCTTTACTTTGTCACAAAGAAGCACCAAGATTGCTATATAAAAGGACAGAAAAACCACATGTACCCACATACAGGTGTAACAAGTGCATTGTATGCTTCCTAAGTGAGGTGGGATTGAAATAGCTTCTCAGGGTAGCAGGTAAAACATAAGATGATCCCCTAAGATTAAGATTTTCTGGTTTCCTCCCATACAGAGGTATGAGCAGGACCCCTGTTTGACATTCAAGGCCCTTCTTAAAATATTTCACGTACCTCTCTAGTCTTCTAATACTTTATACCATTCCCACCATACTTTTTGATTCAGTGACTGGATCCTTCTCAGTCAAGAGACCCTATCTCTCTGCTCTAGACATTTTCATTGTCTGTCCTCTAGGAATGTAACATTCTCCCTCCTCATCTCTACATCCCAGCTTCCTTAAAGTCCCAGCTAAAATCTTACTTTCTACAGGAAGTCTTTCCCCATTCCTCCTTAATTCTAGTACCTTCACTCTGTTGAGTATTTCTTATTTATCTTGCATAGGGTATATTTTGGGAAGTCTAGTACCTCTGGTGTGAGCGAAAATTTAGAAAATGTTCACAGGGACTATTTGTGCCTGACCTGTGGTAGAACATTCCAGGCTCGTATTGGTCTGATCAGCCACAGTTGCACACACTGTAACTTGACACTGTAACATTGTTGCCCCAATGAAATTATGAGTACCTTGAGGGCAGATTTTTTGTGTTTCTTTGCACTGCAAAGAACAATGCCTGCCATTTTGTAGGCCCTTACCAACGACTGACTTCTCAGGTTTATGTCAAGAATCACTTGTCAAGTCATTTTCTTTCCTGAGGTCCCTTATCTTTTAGTTTTCTTTTTTATTGCCATAGCCAAGATATACCCAACAATAATTCACAATTTATTTGATTTATGATTGCCATAGGATACTGATATTCTTATGGCTTTTCTATCTATTAATTCCCTGAAATGACTACATATTCATAAGTGGATTAAATGGACTCTTTATTACAGAAAAAGCAAAGCCATCAGTGTTGTCTTTGAAACTCCCAAAGGGAGTTGCTCCTAATGAGTCCTGAAATCTTAATGGTAACTTTTCATCCCCAGTCTTTTGTACTGAGGCAGGCATTCCCAAAGAATGGTAGGAGTTCACCAAAATAAGGGTGAAGTGCAGTCTCTGTCTTGGCTCATTACATTTACCTCTCACTGTTTGACTGGACCTGCAGTGGCCCTTCAGTGTCTTTCTAGTCAGCAGTGAGAAGCTACTCTGTTGGAGACCTTAGGGGCTGATAGCTAGAGGAGAAAGTAATCAGAACTTGTACAAACTATGTGATCTCACTTGAACTGAAATGAAGGGCTACTTCCTTATTTCCCCCTCTTTTCCCTTGCCCCCTAATACTCCTGCACCAGACTCAGGACTTACATGGGACTAGGTTGAGGTTAAGTCTAAGAGGGGTCTGTGTGTGTGTGTGTGTGTGTGTGTGTGTGTGTGTGTGTGTTTTACCAGTTAGAGATGTATGTCATTGGGGGACTACTCATACTGCACTTTTTCCTTGCAACAAAAGATGGTAACCCCTTTGGTAAGTGTGTGTTCATGGTTCATTGCCTAAGACCATGCCACCAGAGAAATAATCACATGACTTGCTCTTTGTTTTGAGTGAGGGAGGGTTATGCAGGTCACTAGCCTCTCTTCTCCAGAGTCATCTGAATCCAGTGACAATTTCATCAGATTGACTGGAGATGATGACCCAAGATAAAGCAGTTGGGGTTAAGTGACTGGCCCAAGGTCACACTACAATATTCTATTTCTTGTAAAAACTGTTGCAGATTGAGATTACATCTGGCAGAAATTAGATTTGAGAGATTCTTTTTGTTATCTAGTAAATGATTATATTTTGATAGCAATATAATATTCATTGGAACTTGAGTATTATTCATCTTTTCAATTATTTACAACTAGAGAAGACTTAACTTCTAAGACTTAGTATCTAGTGGCAGCCACTCAGACTCTAAGTATAGTACCTAGGAGAAATAAAGCAATATTCAGATTTACGAATTTAACAATAACTATTGCTGAGCTCAGGGGGTTAGACAGTTGCGCCCTTTCTCTCTCTACTAAGCAACCTCTCATCTCTGAACCAACCAACCTAGATTAGGTTGAGCCTTGGGGAGCTGGGCCTCTAATGAGGTCAGTCATTTTAGCTCTTTCTTATATTCTTCAGTTCTTTACATTCCCTTCCTTAACTGAACCATGCCATGCTGACTATACTTGGACCATTAGCTCCATCTCTACCATATCAGTTATCTGGATTCCATTGCCTCATCTTGCTGGGCCCCAGGCCTCCACTTCCTGGACTATGTCCTTATGACCCATGCTACTGGTACCTCCCCCATCACTTTCCAGATCAACTTTATGTGTTGTCTTCGCTGATAAGAATGTAAATTTCTTGAGAGCAGGACAACTTTGTTTGCTTGTATTTGTATTCCCAGGGCTTAGCATAGTGCTTGATATGTGATAAGTACTTAATAAATATTTTATTTATCTAGTTATCTCCTGAGAGTCCTAGGAAATTTTTCCTAAAACTTAGGTTCATGTCTAGGGTCTGCTCACAAAGGGAATGGGAAGTAGAAAGGTACACAATATACAGTATAGATCAGGTGTAGCACAGCTATTTTATTTCCTCTAGACCAGGAGGTGTTAACTTGTTTTGTGTCATGGGCCCTTTGGCAGTTTGGTGAAGCCTATGTAGCCCTTCTGTGAAAGGATCAGGCTTCCTTATTTCCCTGAAATAGGACGGAAATTAGTTTTCCCTAAAAGTCAACAAAGCTATCCCAGAGACTTAATTGGCTTCTGTCTCCTTTGATGAAGTTTCCTCATCACCTAAGGGCCTAAAAAGTTCCTCCAATGTGGAGTTGTAAGGTTTCTCTGAATTGATGGATTTTTGAAGACCATGAGTCACTATATCCTGCTCATGGAAGGGAAAGGGAGCATATCCAGAGAATCTAAGTGTCATTGAATCCTTGCTGTATAAGAGCAAAGTAAATTTTTTTTTAAGGTGTTAAAATTTATTTAGTGCCTTATTTTATTCCAACAATCTGAACTGAGTGTTGGTTTAGGTCTGCATTTAACATTTGGCATAGTTGGTGTTTATGATGAGATGGTGTTGTAGCTCACATCATAGATGAGTTGTGAAAAAAACATTGTAAATACCAAGGATGGGATGATTGCATGGCTCCCAGTAAAAATCCTCCAGAAGCTGTATGGGGAATCCTCTCTATGAGACCAGGAGCAGACTCCTGCTCAGATTGGTCCCAACCTAGCCGCAGATTTATCATTCCAGCTGAGATGTTGTGTCCTGCAAGGAACCAGTCCAGCTAAGCCGTTTCACCAGTGCTCCATAGTGAACTTTATAAGGTCCCTTTGGAGAAAGAATGAACACTGAGGCCCAGCGGCCTTTTCAGAGGAGTGAGTTGCTCTGATCATATGTATCCTCCCAAGTGTTTGTCATTATCACTGTTCTTATCTTTGTAGATGGTAACTGGAGTATACTCAGGTACTACTCCCTGTGTGTGTGGGAGAAATGCTTTTACAACTATGGTTCTTACTACATCACTTGAGTAGTGTTTGGGAGCCCAATTTGTCTTTGCTAA
Source organism: Potorous gilbertii (assembly GCA_028658325.1). Taxonomy (NCBI): domain Eukaryota; kingdom Metazoa; phylum Chordata; class Mammalia; order Diprotodontia; family Potoroidae; genus Potorous; species Potorous gilbertii. The sequence continues at coordinate 345,298,487 of CM053771.1, read as the reverse complement.
GTATTGGATCTACTGTCTGATCAAGGGGAACCACATTGGTAAGGAACTCCTGAGCTCCTGAGGGTAGCACCAGCCTCAGCACCCCGAAGTTGTAGCAGTCAGTGCCAGGGTGGGCTGGGAAGACAACTCAGAACAGGCTCTGCATTTCACTTGAAAGAGAAAAGAATTACAGGATTGGGAGCCTTGTAAGATCTGTGGGCTAAAGAATTGCCACCCAAACTTAGTTGTTGCTAAGATCTCAGACTGCCTGCCTGAGAAATGCCTCTTTTCTGTCACAACTTGCCTCCTCTTCCTTGTGCTGGGGCAGCAGAGATGCGGTGAACATGGTATTCTCTTTGGCAGGACAGTGATGAAAACACAGTGAGTTGAGACAGACTTGCTGACTGTCTGAGAACAGGTCCCAGAGCTTGACCCCAGGGACATTTCACCACTGATTCCAGCCATAGAAAGTACAGACGGGGTTTGTTCAGTGAACAGTGAAGTGGAAAAAGAGGATTGTTATTCACCCTTAAGCCTTCCTGGCTGTACCAGGGCAGACAGCTGACATTATATAATTCTTTAGATAACACAAATATCTGTCTTTGTGTGAAAAGAGTTGGGGTTTAGTTGGTATACAACTGAATTGTAACTCTTTGAAAGTAGGCTTATGATGAGCAGTGGAAGAGAAAATCGAGTGAGGGCTGATTAGGTCCACATGAGCTAAGATACTGTTTCCCATTAACTCTGGTGATTTTCAGCTAGCTTCCTTCAGACCTTAATTTAAGGAGAGAGGAGTGACAAACGCAGGGAATTTTCTTCACACTTAATGTTTAATTCCTTTCCAAGCCAAAGGAACCATGTATATTTTTTACTTCTGTGACTTTCCCTGAACTGTGTTGCCATATCTCTGACTCACTGTGATGGGGCCCCCTGAGCTGGAGAATATTTTCTCTATTTTCTGTTTTCAGTGTCTCATAAGAATTTCACTGACTGACATCCACAGAAGGATTCTTACACATATACAGGTGTATTCTGCTGGGGAAGATGACCATTTAATTCCAAACAGGTACTGTAGCTATTTAGCCCAAAGGAACTAATAGATTGAGTTTGTCTTCCTCTGGATATAAGCCTTATTTATTTAGGTAGTGTGGTAGGGGACTTGGGTTTAAATTGGGCTCCCAAACACTACTATCTATGTGACCCTGGCCAAGGCACATAACTGCTCTCTGCCTCAGTTTCTCCATTTGTAAATGGACGTAAATAATTTATAGCTGTTATCCAGTCATTTTTAGATCTGTCTGACTCTTCATGTCCCATTTGGGGTTTTCTTGGCAAAGATACTGTAGTGGTTGCCATTTCCTTCTCCAGTTCACTTTACAGATGAGGAAACTGAGGCAAACAGGGTCAGGTGATTTGCCCAGGGTCATACATCTAGTGAGTATTTAAGACCAGGTTTGATATCAAGAAGATGAGTCTTCCTAACTATAGGGTGTGCACTCTATCCACTGTATCACCTAGCTGCCCTTATTAATGCTAGCACCTATTATCATAACTGAGCAGCAAGCTGTCAGATAACAATACAAAATTTCATAAAGAGAATTTGAAGAGAGGGTACAAATTTAATGGGGACTAAATACTTTAGCCATAAAGAATTAGTTGGTAAAAAATACCCCAAAACAATACAGTTATGTCTTCCACATCATAGGCAGCATGGTGACACCCCTTTTCCCTGATTCTCTCTGCCCTGGTGATCTGAAAAATTCAAGTAAAATCTTTTGGCTCTCTTTTCACATGGTATTAAAAGAGAAAATATATTGATATTATATAATGCCATACATATATTTTATGCATTTCTGAGTTTCTGAACTTTTTCTTGGTTGTCTATAGGCCTTGTTTGTTGTCTGTGGATTCTACAAGACTCCCCCAAAATTCCCATTTAATTTCTTATGCCAACCAGTGATATATTGAAACTTTTATGGGGAAAGCCATGATATGGAAGGAATAACTGTACTTCCATTATAAAAAATTACATCAAACAAGTCAACATACTGAAACTTTGGGGATGAAGTTAAAGCAGTACTTGGGGGAAATTTTTATATCTCTGTATATTTTCATCAACAAAGGAGCAGAAGAATCAATCAATGACTTTGGCATGTCATTAAAATAAAAAGCCAAAGAAACAACAAATAAAAGAAATGCCAACAACATACAAAAATACATATTGTAAAAAATACATACTCTGAAAATACATATTCTGAAAATTCTAAGATAAATGATATTGAAAATAAAAATTAAATTTAAAAAATACTAGTCTATAGATAAAATAGGAACTGTATTTTGGGGAGGCTAAAAAACCAATTAGTAATTAGTAATGCAAAACAAAGGAAGACCAAGATGCCAATATAAAAAATGAAAAATATAAATTTACAACAAATGAAGAGGAACTATAGGAAATTACTAGAAACTATTTTAATCAATTACATGCCAATAAAATTGATAACTTAAAAGAAATACATGAATATTTGTAAAAACAAAAATGCTCAGATGAACAGAACAAGAAATAGAGAATTTACATTATCTGATCTCAGAAAATTAATTGAACAAACCTTAAGGAACTCCTCAACTAAATAGATTTACAAGTGAATTTTGTGAAATATTCACAAAATGATAACTCCAATTTACAAAAAGAAAATTTAAATGGAGTGAAAGGATACCTGCCAAATTCCTATAAGACAACTATGATTCTGAAAGGTAAACCTAGGACAGATAAGGAAGAAAAAGAAAACTGTATCCTAAAATCAATGCAAGCAGATTGAATACAATATTAGCAAGAAGATCACAGTAATATATATATATATAAAAACTACATTATGATCAAGTTAAATTTGTATCAGTATGCAGGACTGGTTCAATACTAAGGAAATTGTAAAAAGATAGAACATTTTAGTAATATAAATTATAAAAATAATATGGTTGCATGATATATGTAGAAAAAGATTTTAATTAAAAATCTTTTAAAGCTTAAGAAGAATTGGATCATTCCTTAATATGAAAAAATAATATCAATCTAAAACCAAGAGTTAGCATAATCTGCAAAGGAGAAGTGTTAGAGTCCTTTCCAATAAGATCAATGACAAAGACAGCTAGGCAGCTAGAGTGCTGAATTTAGAGTCAAGAAGATCTGAGTTCAAATCTGATCTCAGACATTTACTAGCTCTGTAACCTGAACAGGTCACTTAACCTATGTCTGCCTCAGTTTCTTCATCTACAAATGGGGACAATAATAACTATATATGGAATATTATAATGTAAAAATATTATAATAATCTATTATAATATAAATAATGATGAAAATTATAATGTAAATAATAATGAAAATTATAATGTAAATAATAATAGCACCTACCTTTCAGGGTGATTGTGAGGAACAAATGAGACAATATTTATAAAGTGTTTAGCATAGTGCCTGGCATCTAATAGGTGCTTGATAAATGCTTCTTTTTTTTCCTATCCCCTGGTAAAACAAGTGTCCATTTTCACTACTACTACTTGACAGTGTTCTAGCTATGCTATCCATAGCAATAAGGTAAGTAAAAACATTGAAAAGAATAATCACAGGCAAACAGAGATGAAATTATAATTTTTTTTTTACAGATGATATATATTACTTGATGAAGTCTATAGAATCAAAAAATTAATGGAAATAACAAATAGCAAGAAAAGATATAGAAAGAATTCCATTCAATATAAAGAATATGTAAAATATTTTGGAAAATCTAGTAAGACATGCATAAGAGTTGGGGCAGCTAGGTGGTGCAGTGGATAGAGCACCAGGGCAGGAGGACCTGAGTTCAAATCTCACCTCAGACACTTGACACTCACTAGCTGTGTGACCTTGGGCAAGTCACTTAACCCTAATTGCCTCATCCTGGGTCATCTCCAGTCATCCTCATGAATACCTGGTCACTGGATTCACATGGCTCTGGAGGAGAAGTGAGGCTGGTGACCTGCACAGCCCTCCCTCACTCAAACAAAGTCAAGTGCAAGTCATGACATTATTTCTGTGATGGTGTGGTCTTCTTCAGCCCAGAAGGAAGAACACATATATACTGGCATAAGAATTGGTATATGAATGTAACTAGAAAATACTTTATAGAAATAGACAGTGAACTGAAGCTATATTATTTTTTCATGATTTTTCATGGTTAAACTGTGCCAATATAATAAAAAAAATGATGATACTATCTAAATTAGTCTAGAGATGAAATGTCATACCAAACTACAGGTAGAAAAAAATAACAAAAAGGTAAGGAATCTTAAGGAAATCATGAAAAAAAGTGGGAAGGAAAAAAGCATAGCAGGCAATATTAGTTTTTAAACCAAGTAACAAAATAATTATCATCAAAAATATCTATTACTGGTTAAAAAGTAGAAAAAGCAATCAGTGGAACAAATTAGGCAGGTAACATAGCGGCAAATGAGCATAAATGAACATAATAGCATAGAGTTCAATAAACCCTACTGCTACGGGGTAAATACTTATGATTCAACAACAACCTCTGGAATACCCTCTGCAAATTGGCAAAGATGACAAAATATAGGGAGGGTTGTGAGTAGATAGGCATGCTCATTCATTGTTGGAGCGATGGATCAATACAATCTTTTGGACCTTGGAATTATGCAAATAAAATCCATACCCTTTGTATGACTATTCCATTACTACAAATGAGAGATTCCATTACTAGACTTGTAAGAGAGACATCAATAAGGAGAAATTCTCCATATACATCTCTTTCTCTCTCTCATTCCCTCTTTTCTCTCTCTCCCCCTGCTTTCTCTGTGTGTGTGTGTGTGTGTGTATGTACATATATATGTATATGTGTGTCTGTGCACACACATAAACACTTGTTTTGTGATAGCAAAGACTTAGAAACGAAGTAGATGCCCATCAAGTTGGGGAACTGTTAAACTAATAGTGGTACATGAATGTGATGGAATATTATTGAGTTGTAAGAAATGACAAATGTGATAAATATAAAAAGGCACAGAAGGATCTTCATGAATGAATGCAAAGTCAGCAGAGTCAAGAAAACAATATACACAATAACTACAATATAAATGAAAAGAATAACCACAAAAAATATCAAAAGCATGTATTGCAAAATTATGACGATTAAGCATGGATTGAAAGAAGAGATGAAGTGACCCCTCCCACCGCATCTCTTGGAAGGGGTGGGAGGTCCACAAGTTTTGTACATCACACAGACATTTTCAATGTACTGATCAATTATGCTGATTTTTCCTCTTCTTTTTCTTTCTTTCTTTTTGTCTTTGAAAAGATACTATTATATCGGATGTTTCTCTGAGAGTAGAAGGGAGAATTCTGCAGGAAATTATGATGATATAAAAAAGAGACATTAATAAAAACATTTTTCAAAACAAACTTCTGGGAAAGCTAGACAGAAGTCTGACAAAATAGGTTTAGACCTCATACCTTAGAGCAATAAATCTAAATAGAGATGTGATTTTAATATTAAAAAATTACATCATAAATTAGAAGAGCTCTCTTTCAGGTCTATGAATGGAAAAGAATTTTTGACTAAAGGGATCTAGAGCATGACAAGAGATTAAATGGACAATATCAATTACATAAAAATCTAAGTTTTTGCACAAAGTTCATGTAGTTAGAAATAAGAAGAAACAGTTTACTAGGGAAAATCTCTAGTTTCTTGCTAAAAGTACTCATATATTACATATATAGCCCAAATCTGTGAGTAGACCAAGCTGCCCCAGTGGGGACCCAGTTCTAGTTGGTTAACCTAGCCCATCCTTTCTTCTTTTATCCTCTCCTTTACTCCTCTCCTCTCTTTTCCTTTCTCCCCATGGGGTATCATGCCCTTACCTGAGTGTATTCTGCCCAAAGAAGATAAATTTTGATGACTGAAACCTACCCAGTTACCTTGGGGCTAGATTTCATTCTCAAAGTCCATTCCTTAAACCCAATTCACTTGGGCTCTCATTGATTGGACAAGTGATGCCCAGGCACCACTTAATGGGCACTTTTTGGGCCCTCCTGGCTCAGAGTGAATGTAAATACTAATTGTTTCTCTTTTGGCTAGCAACCCTGAGGGTCTTCCCCTCCCGGTTTGAATTTTTTTTAATTTTTTTATTGTAGAGGTCATCCCTTGACTCACTTCCTAAACAGGTCTATTCACTGAATAAGCATTGCTTCATTCAAAATGGGACCCCTGAAAGACTTTAGTTTAAAAAGGCCAAGGTTTCCCACTGCATCCTGGGTCATCTCAAGTCATTCTGACCACTGGACTGAGATGGCTCTGGTGGAGACAGTGAAGTGCACAGCCCTCCCTCACTCAAATCCAATTCATTTGCAAATCATGTCATCATCTATCTGATGTCATGATCCTCTTCAAGAATGAAGGACAAACCACACAACAGCCCAAAGATATGTCTATCTATCTATCTGTCTACACATGCATACATATATGATGTACATATACATGTGAATGTTATGCATACATGTGCAATGTGACCTAAATTTTTATACCTGTGTAGCCCTAAAATACAATTAGTCAAGTAGGTAGCCTCATTCCAGTCCAGGTCCTGACCACATAGCCTGAACAATTTTCTCAACCCAGAAATGAGCCACAAACTTACTGGATCTAAATATGATAGGATATTTGGGGAGGTTCCCTTCTCTATGTATCTAAACATAACTGATTGGGCTCAGCAAAAAAGTTACGATATTGACCAAACCAGGACCAAATCCTTGTATACATAAAGTATAGTTCAGCAATATAGTCTATCTAATTAATAGATCATTTAAGAAACTCAGTCTCACTTGATCAGGTAGGAAGCCTGTATTCACATATAAAACCAGGCCTGAGCTTGCCAGTGAGTTCAGAGACCTATTAAACTCCTCTGGGAGGCTGAGCAGGAACAAAAATCTTGCAGCATACTTGCACCCATCCTCAATCTTTTTTCCTTTTCCACTACCTCCATCTTTTGGTTCTCACTGAGAAAAGCTCCCTTCTAATGGCATAGCCTTCCTGACCACCCTATCAAGCCCTGGAAGGACTTTCATTTCTCTCAGTTCACAAGGAAGTAAGAATACTCCTTTCTTTCACAAAGAAGTAAGAATACTCCTTTCTCTCCATTGCCACTTCCAGGTTTTCCCCTTACAACTTTTACTCAGTAACCTCTCTTCCTTTACCATTCAGTTTGGTGGCTTTTGTCTACAGACCTCCCCTTATTTCCTCAATGAGTTCAGAAACCGACTCATCATCTTTATCTCTTCCCCAGCTCCTACCCTCATGCTAGGGGATTTCAACATACATGCCAATAATGCCTCAAACACATCTCAGTTCTCCAATTTTTACTAATTTCCCATGACCTTCTCCTCTATCCCACCTCAGCCACATACAAAGATGGCCATGCCTTTGATCTTACCATCACCTACAAATAAACCACTTCCATGTTCAGGAACTCTGACATATCCTGGACTGACCACAATCTTTTGACTTACTACCTTTCCTTCTGACTTCTAGCATCAAGCCCTGCTCTTTGTCCACACTATGTGTGGTCTTCAATCCCTCAACCCCTCAATTCTCCCCTGAGTCATCCATCACCCTTGTACTGTCTGCCCTCTCCTTCTTTCTTTATCTTGACTCCTTGGTGAACCAATTTGAATCTGCATTGTCTTCTTTTTAGTTGTCTGGCCCTCTTATCATATCACACCATCTGCTGCCTTCTCTCCTTCATACTTGCTGCTGAACGAAGGTGGAAAAGATCACCCAACTGTTCTGACTGCGTCCACTACAAATTTAGGTTACGTGACCTAAACCAGTCCCTCACTTCTGCTAGGCAATCTTACACCACCCCAGTTAACTCGCTATCTCTCTCACCATACTGTTCTGCTAAACTTTTCCATCCTTCTTCAAATCCTCCTTCTCCTACCCTCACATTTTAGTGAAGTTTGCTTGCCATTTTATTGAAAAAATTGAGGGCATTTGCTGGGAGCTCCCTCTTTTCCCTTCTTCCTCCTTATCTCACTTGGATGACTTCTTCCTTTACGTCCTCCTTTACCCCTGTCTCACATGAAGGAGTCTTATTCCTTAACAAAGCAAACCCCTCTACCTGCCTAAGTGATCCCATCCCATCCTGTCTCCTCCCATGCATTATTCCCTGTCATCCCCAATCTCATTTATCCTCAATATCTGTCTACTGGCTCCTTCCCAGCTACCTACAGACATGCCCATATCTCCCCATCATCCAAAAACTTTCTTGAGTCTTACATTCTCACCATCATCCTGTATCTCTTCTGCCTTTTGTGGTCAAACTCCTTGCGAAGACTGTATACAATAGATGCCTCCATCTTCTGTCTTCTCAGGATCTTAACTCCTTCAAATCAGACTTCTGACTTCATCATTCCACCAAACTGTTCTCTCCAAAGTTACCAATGATATCTGAATTGCCAAATCTAATGGTCTCTTCTCATCCTCATTGTTCTTGATGTCTGTGCAGCCTTTGATATTGCTTTTCTCCTGAATACTTTTTTCTCCTGAGGTTTTTGGGACATCATTCCCTCCTGTTTCTTTTCCTGTCTAACAAACTGCTCTCTCTGAGTCTCCTTAGAGACTCTCATCCAAGTCGTGACCTCTAACCATAGGCATCCCTTGTTGTTCTGTCCTGCGTCCTCTCTTCTCCCTCCATACTATTTTACTTGGTGATCTCATCAGCTTCTTTGCATTTAATTATAATTTCTATGCTGATGATCCTCAAATCTATTTCACCAGGCCTAACCTCTGCTGACCTCCGGTCTCATATATACAACTGGCCTTCAGACATCTCACTCCGGATGTCTAGCAGAAATCTTAAACTCAGTATGAACAAAATTCAACGCATCATCTTTTCCCCTAAATCCTCTCCTCTCTCAAACTTTCCTGTTATTATTGTTTAGGATACTACTGTACTTTCAGTCCCTCATGTTTACACTTAGATGTCATCCTCAACCCTCATATCCAATCTGTTGCCAAGATCTATTGATTTCACCTTTGCAGCATGTCTTAGGTATGCCCCCTTCTCTTCTCTGATGCTGTCATCACCCTGATATAGGCTCTCATCACCTCATGCTGGAACTATTGCAATGGCCCACTGTGGGGCTGGCTTGCCTCAAGTCTTCATTCAGCCACCAAAGTGATTTTCCCAAAGCACAGGTGTGATGATGTCAGCTTGTTACTCAATATACTCCAGTGACTCCTTATCACCTCCAGGAATAAAATATAAACCCACTGCTTGATGTTCAAAGGTCTTCATGTTTTACTTTCCACTCCCCCTCTCCTTCCCCAAATATTCCCATCCTGTACATACTCTTTGATCTTGAGACATTGACCTTTTTCCTGTTCCACAAATGTCCATCTCTTGTCTCTGGGCATTTTCACTGATGTCCTGGAATAAAAGGCAATGTTTGGTCTAGAAAGAGATAATATTCAGGCTGTAAAGAGGTTTGCAGTGGTAGTGATCAGACCTGGCAAAAGAGGCAGTATCTGGAACTCAGAAGGAAAAACAGTAGTTAAGGCACCAACCAGGATGGGCAGGTCTATTGTAACCCTTTGTTCATTCTAATTTGAAACTAATAGGACTATGCCATATTCCTGCCAGTATGACACCCAGTGATCAGTGAACAACTTCTTCTCAAGAAGGCTTTGGGGGACTAAGTAATGGAATTGTTGTCTAAAGACAAAGGAGAGATGAAACTGTCTCTGTATCCCTGTCCAGGCTTCATGGAAGAAGGGAGACATCCTTCAACAGTGGTTTCTAAAGGGGTAAAGATTTGGTATTTCCCAACCTTTTCCTCATGGACCTCCTACAGAAGGTAAATTCCCTGAATAGTGATAAGATTATAGGGAAATTCTCATGATCAGCTCTGGCACTAGGACAGGCTGAAGACAAGATGATACTAACCTCTTAATTACCTTACTAAAGATGATACTGACCCATGATGAGAACTGTTAACTATATTGGAAGGGTTGTAATCTGTGATATGACCCTAGAGTTCCTGCTGCTTTTCTTACTGTTTTTCACTTTATATTGTTTTATCTACTTTGTAGTAGTAGTAGTAGTAGTAGTAGTAGTAGTAGTAGTGGTAGTAATGGTAGTAGTAATAGCAGCAGTAGTAGTAGCAGAAGCAGCAGCTGCAATAGTAACAGTAAGTGACTTGCCTAGGGTCACTTAGCTAGTGTCTGAGACTAGATTTGATCTCAGTTCTTCCTAATGCCAGGCTGGTACTTTTCTCACTTCATCCAGGTTTTCTGAAATCATCTCTTTCACCATTTCTTTCAGAGTCCACCACATTTATGTACCATAACTTGTTTAGCTATTCCCTCTTTGATTGGCATCTCCTCTCCTTCCAATTCTTTGCCACCACAAAACAATCTGCTATAAATATTTTTTCATGTAGGTCCTTTTCCTCTTTCTTTGAACTCTTTAGAGTATGGACGTGGTGGTAGCTGGGCAAAAGTGTATATACAGTTTAATAGTATTTGGGGCATAGTTCCAAATTGCTTTCCAAAATGATTAGACTAGTTTATAGATCCACCACTAGTATATTAGTACTGCAGTGTACCTATTTTTCCACATTCACTCCAGTATTTGTCATTTTCATTGTTTTTGTCATCTTAAACAATCTGATAGACATGAGGTGGTATCTCAGACTTGCTTTCATTTGCATTTCTCTAATTAGAGGTTTAGGGCCTTGTTTTCTATAGCTATTCATAGCTTTGATTTCTTCTTCTGAAAACTATTCATATCTTTTGAATATTTTCAGTTGGTAAATTTGATTCCATTTCCTATATATTTAAAAAATGAGATGTTTATATCAAAGAAATTTGCTGCAAAGATTCCCCCCCCCCCCAGTTTCCTGCTTTTCTAATTTTAGCTGCTTTGATTTTGTTTATATAAAAACAATTTAACTTTATGCAACCAAAATTACACATTTCATCTCCCATGAACATCTCAGTCTCTTGTTTGGTCATGAACTCTCCCCCTCTTGATAGATATGACAGATGATTTCTTCCATGCTCCACTAATTTGCTTATATCAGCTTTATAACATGGTTGGAGATCTGGTACTGCTAGGCCTTTTCCTTTATATTTTTTCCCCATTGATTCCCTTGCTTTGCTTGACCTTTTCTTTCTCCAGATGAGTTTTGTTATTATTTTTTCTGACTCTAGTTTAGACAGTAATTATTTGTTAGTTTGATGGGCACAGCACTGAATAAGTAAATGAATTTAGATAGTTTTGCCATTTTTGTTATATTGGCTCAGCCTCCCCATTTCTTCAATTATTTAGATTTGTCTTTATTTGTGTGAAGAGTGTTTTGTAACTGTGCTCATATAGTTCTTGTGTGGGTCCTGGCAGGTAGATTCCCAAGTATTTTATATTGTCTGTATATTTTAAATGGAATTTCTCTTTCTATCTCTTCCTGCCGAGTTTTGTTGGTAATATATGAAAATATAAATGTACATATATGTATATGTGTATACACATATATACAGACTTGATTTTACATACTGCAACTTTTCTAAAGCTATTAATTGTTTTGATTAGATTTTTTTTTGTTTAGTTTGGAGGTTTCTAAGTGAACCATCATATTTTCAATAAGTGATAGTTTTATCTCTCCTTTGACGATGCTTATTCCTTCGATTTCTTTTTCTTATTGCTGTCATTAGCATTTCTAGTACAATATTGACAATAGTAAGAATGGGAACCTTTGCTTTACCTAGAGGTGCTGAGTGCCTCTGGTGCCACCACCACTACCACTGCTGCTGTTGCCACTACCTCCAGCCCCACAACAGATGCTGCTGCTTCCAGTATCCTGGCCAGGCCACTCTCAAGCATCCACAGATCTCTCTTTCTATCCTCTTAAACTGTCCTGGGCTGGAAAAATGAGTCACTGTGACTATTTTTTTTTTTACTTATCCCATTTAGAATTTGATTTAACACATTTTTAGGAAGTTTTTTAGAGGGTTGATTTGGGAGAGCTCGAAATAAAAGCTCAATTCATTCCACTATCTTGGTTCTGTACCTGTTACAGTATTTTTTGATGTCTCATGGAATCGTTGACTTCTATTTGCTCCATTGTAATTTTCAGGGAGCTTGTTGCTTGGCAAGATTTTGTCATTTTTGAGCCATACTCAATTTCCTTTCCAATTTTTTTCTTTCATAATTCTCATTTCTCTTCTATTTTTTTTCCCTCAAGCCCTCTTATTTCACTTGTTAAAACATTTTAAACTCTTAAAAAAAAACCCTTTATAGCATTTCTTCCAAGAATTGTAGTTGAGTTTATGCCCAAAATGGTGTTTTCCTATGACACATTACTTGTAGATGTTTTGTGTAGTCATTCTCTTTTGCAGTTTGTGTCTTAAGCTTCCCTGCCACCATAATCATTCATGTGTTATTTTAAAAAAAATTTGCCCATTCTTCCAGCCTACTTTTTTTACTTTGGACTTGATGTTATGGCTGGCTTCTGGAAGGAAGGTCTGGGCTAATCCTCTTGCGGCTTTGTTGGAGTACTGAGTGTTGTGTAATTCCTGGGTCTCAGAATAGACTGAGGACTTGCAAGCTTTCAGTGATCTGATCTAGTGTGGTCTGATTCAGGGTAAAGTCTGTTGCTCCCTGGCCTGAGCTGATCTAGGTTTTGGTGGAGTTACAGTAGAATGATGTTGAAATCAGCCCCTACCAGCCAGCTGGAAAATTCTATTACTTCAAAGTGACAGAATTTTAGTGTCCTCTTTGGTCTGGGATTCTTTCCCTAGTTTTTCCTCTACAGACTGAGCCAAATGCCAGAAATGAAACCTGGTTCTTGACTTCAGATCTGAGCCACCTTGCTGCTGCTCGATCATGAACTTTGACCTGAGCCACACTGCTGCTGCTTGATTATGAACTTTCTCCTATTTAGCTACACTGTCTAGTTTGGTATGTTCTCAGAATGCTCTGGATCTATGACCCAAAACTGGGGATTGGGAAATAAACCTGCCAGTTGGCATCTGTGGCTATCAGAGTGCTTCTGTATGAGTCCAGGGATATCCCAGATCCAGTAGGGGTCTGGATCATCCTCTATCTCTTGGTATACAACCTCTTCCTGGGCACCAAAGGGCTTGGAATGCTCCTGAGCTGATGTCCAGGTCCACAAGCCTCCTTGTCTGTTTCCTGATGATAAGCTAGGCTGGACAAATGACTCTGTTACATATATTTTCTGGGCCTATTTGGAAGAGTTATGAAGGGGAATTTGCCTGGACTGCTTCCTACTATCACACTATTTTGACTGTCTCTTCCTCTAGACACCTTAAACTCAGTAACTCATTATCTTTTCTCCTGTTTCCCTGCTTCAAACTTTCCTATTACTCACAAGTATACCACCACCCTCTCAGTCCTCTATGCTCATACCTAGGTGTCATCTTCACCCCCTCATTATCTCTCACCCCCTCCCTCCAATATCCAATCTGTTTCCAAAGTCTGCTGATTTTACCTTTGCAACATCTCTCAGATATACCTCCTTATCTTCTCTGATACTGCCACTACCTTGGTATAGGCCCTCATCACCTCATGCTTCAACTATTGCAATCATGTCCTGGTGAGTCTGCCTGCCTCAAGTCTCTCCCCACTCCAATCCTTCCTCCTTTTAGTTGCCAAAATGATTTTTCTGAGGCACAGTTCTCATCATGTTGATACTATCCTATTACATTCAGAATAAAATATAAAATTCCTTCATACCTCTCCCCACACAAAGATATCTTTCCAGCTTTTTCTACCCTATATCCCTTCTACTGTCACCATGTACTGTTTGATTTGTTGACACAGTCCTTCATCTCCTGACTCTAGGCATTTTCTCCATCTATCCCCCGTGCTTGGAATGATCTCCCTCCTTATGTCTATCTCCTGATTTCCTGAGTTTCCAGTCAAGTCCCAGTAAAAATCCACCTTCTATAGGCCTCTCTCAATCTTTCTTAATTCCATTGCCTTCTTTCTGTGAATTATTTCCTATGTATCTGGTATATAGCTGCTTTGTACATATTTGTTTATGTGTGATCTCTATCTTTTGCTTTTTTTTGTATTTCCAGCATTTAGTACAGTGCCTAGAACATAGTAAGTGTTTAATAAATATTCATTGACTAACTGACAAAACCAGTTATAGGGCACTAAAGGGCTGGAAAGTCTAATAAGACAAGAAATAACGGGACCAAAGACCAGAGAAGAGGCTAGAGAAATTTTTGTACAAATAAAACAGAGGGAAAGCAGAAAAGTACCGGGAAAGGGAAGGGATACAGAATTTTAAAGTTTCTTAGCTAAAGGTCTCATATCTCAAATAAATAAAGAACTTTGTCAAATATATAAGAATATGAGTAATTTCTCAATTGATAAATGGTCAAGGGCTATGAACAGGCAGTTTTTAGATAAATTGAAACAATTTATAGTCATATGAAAAAATGTTCTAAATCAGGGGTAGGGAACCTGTGGCCTAGAGGCTACATTGGGTCATTGGGTGTGGCCCTTTGACCGAAGCCAAGTTTTACAGAACAAATTCTTTTATTAAGGGAATTTGTTCTGTAAAGTTTGGATTTAGTGAAAGGGCTGCACTTGGGGACCTAGAAGGCCACATGTGACCTCAAGGTCACAGGTTCCCCTCTCCTGCAGTCTAAATCACTATTGATTATAGAAATGAAAATTAAAACAGACTTGAGATACTTTTGAACTATCCAATTGGCTAAAATGATAGAAAGGGAAAGCCACAAAAGGGGCATTAATTCATTGTTGGCAGAATTGTGAACTGATCCAACCATTTTGGAGAGCAATTTGGACTTGCTTTGCTTGACCTTTTCTTTCTCCAGATGAGTTTTGTTATTATTTTTTCTGACTCTAGTCTAGACAGTAATTATTTGTTAGTTTGATGGGCACAGCACTAAATAAGTAAATGAATTTAGATAGTTTTGCCATTTTTGTTATATTGGCTCAGCCTCCCCATTTCTTCAATTATTTAGATTTGTATTTAGATTATACCCCAAGAGTTATTAAACTATCTATGCCTTTTGACCAAGCAATATCACTTCTAGGTCTATTTCCAAGGATGATTAGAGAAAAAGGAAAAGAGCCTATGTGTTCTAGAGTATTTATAGCAGCCCTCTTTGTGGTGGCACAGAACTGGAAATTGCAGGGATGCCCATCAATTAGGGACTTGATGAATAAGGTGTGGTATGTGATTGTGATGGAATATGACTGTGTTCTAAGAAATGATGAGCTCGATAATCTTAGAAAAACATGGATAGATTTACATGAAATAATGAAGACTGAAACGAGCACAACCAAGAGAATGTTGTATACAGTTATAGCAATATTGTTTTAAGAACAACTTTGAGAAAATAAATCATATGGAGGAAGACACTATCTGCATTCAGAGAAAGAACTGATAAATAGAAGTATGTATAGAGCAATTGTACACACACACACATACTACATTTGTATCTGATGGTAGCCATAGTTCAGTGGAGAGGAAGAGAAAAAGGGAAAAAAAGAAACTTACATGACATTTGGAAGGAGTAGCAAGTTGTGCATAGTAGGTCTGCAGTTATGGAAATGCTTGTTTTATTCCATAAATTAAAAATAAAATTAAAAATTAAAAATAAAAAAGAGAAAGAAACAAAGGACAGTAAGGTAGGGAACCACACTGGAGAAGATGCTAACCTGGACTTAATTGGTACTATGAGTCATATGAACTATGCTGGGTAGTAGTAGGTAAAGGCTGACTGTCCAGTGAAGACAAGCCACATATTACTGTAAGTTAGGAGGAGAATTAAGTAGGTTCTTGTGGGAAAAGAGAAAAATCTTCCTGACTGTTTATGGGCTCAGACATAAATATATGTGTATACATATACATATATATATATATATATATATATATATATATGTATATGTATACACATATGTATGTATATATATATATGCATACACATATACATATATCCATATCCATATTTAGATAGATATCCTTACATTTTTTTCCTTTATACAAATAAAACATTTGTAATGCTTGATGTTCTTTATTTAAGTACTTACAGGTTAGCTGAGGACCATTCTTGGAAAACAAAATGAGCTGGATATTGAAATTCTCTGGATTCCTCTGGGTGAGTGCATGAGCCAAGGAGATTTGGAAGTGAGAATTGTATTTGAGACTTTGCATCTGGAGGAAATGCTTCGATGACTCCCTATTTCTTCCAGCAGACAATCTGTCATTTAAGGTCCTTCATCATCTAGTTACAATTTATCTTTCCAGACAGATCACTTAGCGCTCTCATTAACAGTCTGTGTTCCAGCCAAACTGACCTCCTTGTGTTTCCCCTTCCATGTCCTTCCACCTCCTTCTTTATAACTTTGAACAAAGCATTTCCCCTGCCTATAGTGCTCTTCCTTTGCCTCTTGGAACCCCTGGAAGCTTCCTTGAAGATCCAGTTCAAAAGTTATCTCCCATAAGGTTTTCTTGATTCTCCTAGTTGCTAACTCTATCAATTACTTTGTATTCTTTTTATGTAGTTTGACTTATCCGTAGATAAGTTGTTTCCCTGCAATAGGTTATTAACTTTCCCCACCTCTTTGTATCCCTAGCACCTACAGACACCCATTAAAGTTTGAGTAAATGCCTATGAAAGTGAATGATTCAAAGTCAAGATCTCTTAACAGAAGCATGGGGAGAGAGCAGAATTACCTGGGGCAGCAGGTGGGAATTATGGAAAGCTGAACAGAAAAGCTAACACCTGTGCTAAGCCTGGAAAGAAATGAAGAATTCTGAGAGGTGAAGCTAAGGAGAGAGTAAATTTCAGTTGCTGGGGACAGATTGTGAAGGCAGGAGGTTGAATGTTGAGTTTAGAGACTTCCTAGCAGCCTAGTTTGCCTGCAACGTGAAGTTCTTCAAAAGGAATAATATGAAATAAGGGTAAATTGAAGTCCAATGGGGAAGGTGGAACGGGGATCACTGTAACTGACAGGCTAAGAAGTTAGCATTTTATTCTAAAAATAAAAGGAAGTCAATGAAGATTTTTGATTGGGGAAGTGATATGGTCAGGCCAGTTGCTTGAGTGAAGAAGGTTTTGGAGAGGGCAGAGACTGGAGGCACGGAGAATATGAAAATGCTAATATTTTCTTGGAGAGAGCTGATAATGTACTGACCCCCATGTTAAGTGGCTTTGATAGAAAGGGAATGGATATAAGAGATTTTGTGAAGATAGAATTAAGTCTTGGCAACTGAGTATAGCAGTGATGGTGTGAAAGAGAAGGAAGAGTTGAGGAAAACTTCAAGGTTAGACACCTGAATGACTGAGACAGTGGTGGTATCCTTAACAGAACTAGAGTTAGATGGATGAGGTTATTTCTTGAGGTCCCTTCCATCGTATGATTTTATGAAGAATTTATAGATATCAATGAGATCTCATGAACATGCAGTAAAAATGTTACACCCCTCCACCCCCAAATATGACTAAGATACATGAAAAGATACTCAAGTAATTTCTCTCAGGTGAATTTCCTAAAAAAACAAACAAAAAAAAAACTGAAAAGAAAGGAAGAAAATGACTTGTGACTAAAACTAATTGATAATAACCCTGCTAGGGCTAGAAAGAGGCAAACCAAGAAAATAGAAAGCAGCCACCAATCAGGGCAACCTGAATTCTGCCCAGATTGTCACTCTCAGATTTTCCTGTGCATTTCTGCTGACTGGAATGCCTTCATTATGAGCTCATGTCTTTCCAGAAAAAATCCCTCTTAATGCCTTCATTCAATCCAAGGGGTATATATAGGGGAGTTCTGCAGCTCGATGCCATGCAGCCCAGGGAACAAGAACATTCTCCCTAAAGTGCTTGCATTGTCTCCTTGACTCCCCACTTTTTTTGCCGGCAGACATGGACATAACTATCCAGCACCCCTGGTTCAAACGTGCTCTTGGATCCTTATATCCAAGTCGTTTGTTTGACCAGTTTTTTGGAGAAGGCCTTTTTGAATATGACCTCCTGCCTTTCCTGTCCTCCACCATCAGCCCTTATTACCGCCAGTCACTCTTCCGAACTGTGTTGGAATCCGGCATTTCTGAGGTAAGAATTTGTCTATTCCCCTTTTCCTTTGTCGGTTTTCTTATAGATAGGAAGAGGTGATGATGACCCAGAAAACTTTTGTAGGAGGAAAGTGTGGTTTGACTATATGTCTGCTCCAGCAGCTTACACTCTCTGTTGGGGGCTCTGTTATTCATGTTGCACATAGCAGGTGCATGAGATTCACTGACCAGCCTTATTCCCCTCTCCCCAATCTCCCTTTGAATTCTCAGATTCATAGATGTCTCCACTTGATCAAGCAAAAACAGAACTGGTGCTTGGCACTTACCATTTGTTAACTAGCTGCATGATTGCACCTCCAATGGAGAAACAGTGCAGCAGCAGAACTATACTATAGTCTACTCCATGTCCCTGGGAAGGGGGGAGCTGGAGATAAATCCAAACTGAGCACGACCGTTCTCTTTTCCTCCCATCAGCTCATGACCCATGTGTGGTTTGAAATGCACAAACCACATGCTGGAAACCCCAAGAACAACCCTACCAAGGCAAGTTGTTTGTGTTCAGCTGCTTCCCCAATTGTCTGCTCTGGGCTGTGAAAGCCAGGCTGGGGGTGGGCGCTTCCTTGTACCCTGCAAGTCAGTCGATCTAGGGTTTCCTCTCCAGCAAATCTGCAGAAAGGTTAGAATCTCTTCCCTCTTGGGTTAGTGGAATTTCCCAGTGCCTGCTCTAAAAAAAAAAAATGCACCAAAAGTAACCCATGAAAATCTAGGAAACTGACAAAAGGGCTGGTTAAGTTAAAAGATATATAATAATAACTGATATTTATAGATCATTCAAAAACTGGCAAGGTTCTGATATATGTTATGTTTCATTTGATCCTCACAAAATTCCTGTGAGGTAAGTACTCCAAAGATTACTATCTTCCTTTTGTAAATGAGAAAAATGATGTTCAAAGAGGGTAAATGATTTGTCCATGGTCACTCAGCCAGGCAGTGTCAAAAGTATGATTTGCACTCAGGTCTTCTGGACTGTAATCTCTAAATGGGAGATCCATTATGCCACAATGATTCTATGACTATAAGTGCTTAATAAGCAATACCCAAATGCTCAAAGGAATGATGGGTTATATGAAAATATGCCACAACAATAATTAGATTCACCCATCACTTGAAAGAGAAAGTTTCCTAAGAGTGTTAAAATGCATCAGGGATACAGTTATTTAACACTCTTGACAAGATATGGTAGCACTGTCTAAATATGCAAAGTGAACTGCAGAGTGGAGACAATTATCTCAAACACTTAGGCAAGATAAACAAATTAAAAACTTGTTATTGAGAAAACAGAAATTCTTTTTGGAATTTAAAGATTGAGTTTGTCTATGGAGACCAGATTTACCAAATAACAACCCATCTCATTTTGCTTTTAGAGCCTTACTCTACATTCCCTACTTAAAAATGGAAGAAGCCACAGATCTATTCTAATTCCTTTAGCTTTCTACAGTCCATCTCAGGGAACATGGAAGAGAATTGTTTCCTTGTCCGCCTACAGGCTGTGCCAGGTGGTTGGTAAATCTGCATGTGACATTTTGATTTTAGGTGAGATCTGACCGAGACAAGTTTGTTATCTTCCTGGATGTAAAACACTTCTCTCCTGAAGACTTGACTGTGAAGGTGTTGGATGACTTTGTGGAAATTCATGGGAAGCACAGTGAAAGACAGGTAAGACAAAACGTCATTAGCATCCATCATCAGCAAACCATTTGTGGTTATCTCATTATCTTTTTGAAGTCCTTTAATTGGACTGAGAAAGAGGAAGAGTTGAGCCAGAGAACAGGATAGTGAATGAATTAATTAAATTAAACCACTTTCTTCTGAGGGTCACAATGCATCCTCAATAACCTCTTAAAAGATAAAGCAACAGAAGTGGTTATCAGCAGGATAGTCTGACAGAACACCAACCTACAAGGATTTCAAATATGCTTCAACTGATAACTTTGCTTTGCAAAAACTGTCCAGTTTTATTTCTTAGTTGCTCCATCAGGCTATTTGAATGCCAGGAAAATAGTGTGATTTCTTCATGTGGGAACTCCTTCTACCTGAAAGCAGATCACAACCTATTCATAATTTAAACTTACACAGGAATACCACAGCATTGTTCAGCCACATCTTGGTCCACCACAATCAATCTGTTTTGATTCAAGAGAAACTAAAACAAGTATATTATCTAAAGTATACAGGACATCTGACTTTTTACATGGCAGGATGACTAGCTAAATGAGAAGAACAAATGGAACAGTCTTAGTTTGGGAAATTTTCCACACATGATATGCAAAATTGAAATGCAAAATATTGATTGAGTTGAATTGAAATGCAATTGAATGTTAGCAGAAGTCTTAATGTCCTTCTCAACAGAAGGAACTTATGAAAAACCCTAGCTTTCCTACCTGAAAAATCATGCTGCTTTAAATTTGATTTCTGCTACCTCTCTGTATTCCTGAGACATTTTAATTTATTTTAATTCCTGGGACCACTTTAATTTCATCTAGCTATGAGACATTTCTCCATTTTATCTTATTTAATTGACAGCTTTAGCTTAAAAAAAGAGATAGCTGGCTCTACAAAATTTTAAGCTATCCAAGAAACTTGAAACTAATTTTCCCATGGGTGGGACTTTTTGTTCCCATGTTACTTTATTGACATAAATCCTAACCATATACATGTGTATGTATTCACACATATATGTATGTTATTGTTGAGTTGTTTCAATCATGTCTGACTTGGAGTTTTCTGGCAAAGATACTGGAGTAGTTTGCCATTTCTTTCTCTAGCTACATATATATATATATATATATGTGTATATATATATATATATATATATATATACACATATATATATATGTGTGTGTGTGTGTGTGTGTGTGTATTGTATATACATATATATGCACACATTATATATATATCATATGTGTAG
The DNA here is from genome assembly GCA_028658325.1 of Potorous gilbertii. Lineage (NCBI taxonomy): Eukaryota > Metazoa > Chordata > Mammalia > Diprotodontia > Potoroidae > Potorous > Potorous gilbertii. The sequence goes on along the minus strand of CM053771.1, from coordinate 345,277,428 downwards.
ATGAAGAAACTGAGGCAAACAAGGTTAAGCGACTTGCCCAGGGTCACATAAATACTGTGTCTAAGGTCATATTTGAACTCATGAAGATGAATCTTCCAGATTCCAAATCTAGTATTCTATTCACTGCACTATCCATCCAGCTGCCCCATATATGTGTATAAAAATGTTTAATAATACACTGGGGCTATTTTTAGTGATGCATTATTTAAATTCAAGAATTAAATTGATTAATTGGAAGAATCAATATTCTGGTCATAGAATGGCCATATGAAAAATGCCTAGGAAACCTACTGTAAAGTTTCTATTTTTACAAAGTTTCTTGTTTTGGAATAGAGGTGTAGCTGGCAAGCATCTTCAGGGTTTTTAAAGAAACTAAGTCTCTTAATATAATCCATGGTCCCAAACCCTGAACTCTGAGCTTGCTTGAACTGGATTCAATATTGGAAGACTTCTAAAGCATTATCTGTTTGATTCATTTTGTTCTCTCTCAAAGATTTCTCTGAGAAATCTTGGAGTGTATCTTGTTTCTAGGTCTCCAGATTTGTGGATAAAGCTGTTTTCTAAGGGCTCTTTCAAGCCCTTAATATAATGACAAAAGTTGTGTAGAGGGTAGTCTTTTACCTCTATAAAATTTTAGAAAACACATTAAGATATCACAGTATTCCATAAACAATTGAAATTCTCTCCACATTTTTAGTGACTATGATTTTCCCCAATTCTACCCTTATCACTGGTATCCATAAAGGTCCCTAGGAACATAGCACCATAATCAGCTGTTTGGATCAGTGGTATCAAACTCAAATAGAAATAGGTATCTGGAGGTGGCAAGTTGACTTATAATACCACAAGTTAACATTATCTACATTGTATTATATTTTTACTTACTTTGTTAAACATTTCCCAATTACATTATGATCTGATTCTGGTGAGACTCAGGAATTTTATAGACTGTCACGTACTCATGAGTTTGATGCTTCTTGTTTGAATTATGCTTGGAAGTGAAATGCATTTGAGGTTGATAAATATGCAGCGATTCCCTTCTGTCCAGCACTCTATTGAGTCCCATTTTCGCTCCGGGGCACTAATGGTACTACTTTAAGTATATAGTAGAAACATCCCCTTAGCTCAGAAAGGCAAACCAATTTGGATTTGGTAGAAAGGAAACCTCTTTTCCATTGGCCATGAATTTTTTCAGATAATTTTTGGCAGAACTAGAGGGCAAAGTTTAAGTCTTTTGCTCCTCCATTTTGTGGCTCAGTCCTTTGATGGTTCTCCAGCAGTAGGTCCATGGACACAATTTTTTTTTTCTGCTCAAATGACTGGCAGTATACAACAGCTCTTTCTTCTCTTTAGAATTCTGGATTTCAAAATTTCCAGGAAATATCCCCTCCACTATTCCGGCGGCTAGAATTTAAGACTTTTTTGCTGCTCCTTCAAAAGGTTAACGTTCAGGAACTCCTACTCCTTAGCCACAAGGTTCCCTTCTCCACAACTGTCATCTCTGGGGCGAAGGTTGCACTTTGCATATCTAGGGGCAAGAATCCAGGGTCCAGGAACATTCCTGGGGCCACTTAGTTAAAAGGCTCCACCACTGCCCCTCAAAGACTTCCTTAAGGCTGCATGGATAAGAATATGTGTCATTACATTGTACTTCTGCCCCAAGGCTGACAATAACAGCTCCCAACTGAGATAGGCTGTATGCATGTACAGACTCCATTCCCCCCAAGATTTGTTCTAGCCCTACTATACTCTAGTCTGTCTCATTTGTGAATGCTTTAGCAAGCGCATCTCCTTTGATCCTCATAACAACCTTGGGAGGTAGGTGCAATTATTATTTTATGGTCAAGGAAACCGAGGCAGAAGTCAAGTGATTTGTCCAGGGTCCTGCAACTAATAAATGTCTGAGATCAGTTCTTCTTGATTCCAAGCCCAGAGTTCTATCCACTGCATCACCTACCCCAACTTAATCAACAAGACTTAAGAAGAAGCCCTAATCCTCAAGGAGGTATAGCTGTTTCCCAATTCTTTTGATGATACTGTTTTCATGGGAAGATATAAAGTCTAAAGAAAGATTTAGTACCCTGTAAGCTCATCATGTTTATCCCCTCTTCTAAACTATCTAATAACTTTTTGTTTAGGAAATACGAATTCTCTGCACATTAGAGAATTGTGGCAGTTTTATGCCTACTCACATATGCAAAGTACCAGTTACATATAGCCAGAAGGATTTCCAAATTCATTATAGAATGAGAATTCTGAGGCATGGAATTCCAATGCAGGAATAGTGCTCTGCCTTTGAATAATCATTCTTTCCTACCTTTGCTTTCCACCAGGATGACCATGGCTATATTTCCCGTGAATTCCATCGTCGATACCGCCTGCCTTCCAATGTGGATCAGGCCTCCATTTCCTGCTCCCTGTCTGCTGATGGCATGCTGACCTTCTCTGGTCCCAAGATCCACTCCAACATGGATTCAAGCCACACTGATCGATCCATCCCTGTATCTCGTGAGGAGAAGCCCACCTTGGCTCCCTCTTCCTAAGCTGAGGCAATGTGAGTCACATAGACTGCTACCATCTGCAGTCTTCACTCACAAAGCCATTGAATAGAAACCAGGGGAAAATGTAGAAAAGTCAGGGTTGTTTTTTTTTCCTCTGCTCTCTCCCCTCTTTTTTTGTTATTTTCATTTTCTTAGATGGGATGAAGGTCTGAGAGAGTCTGAGACATTGGGCCTTGAGGCCTAAAACCTAAAGAGCTGTGATGTTAGTGATGACCTAAAATCTAAATGTTAAAATCCCAAATCCCATCACCTGGCTGATTTACAGAAATGGCCATTGTCCTATGCTGTTTTTAATAACATCTTCAAGTGACTAAGAGTGTTCCTGGTGCCAACCTCCAATAAACCAAATGAAGGTGAATCAACAACTTAGTTGATCAATGTGAAGATAAGTTGAACTTGAGGGAGTGGGGAGTAATATACATTTAATAAAGTACCTCCAGGTAATTCAAAATTTCCTCACATATGATACAATTTAATATGTGAAGGTCACAGCTGGATTTTTAGACAGGTGTAATCCAATAGTAAGGATGTTAGTTTCTGTTAGTGATGCTTCATATGACAGCAAGGAGTAGGTGTTTCACAGCTTTGGAGATTCTGTGAGAGAGTAACATCCTAATATTAAGGCTTCAAATCCCCACTGGGATCTCACAGGGCTGTATGTCTCAGACGATCTTTCTCAAAATCTTAAAATTTCTAACATAGGTTCACCACAATGTAAGAATACCACCACTGGCCATCAATAAAATAAATGTGACATGAGCAAAACATGGCTTTGTGTCAATTTCTTTCTTTTCTTGGGGTTTGGAATGGAAAGGATGATTGTGTCAGCCTGGTTAGAAAGAAGGTTCAAACAGGAATATTATTAAAGGTTGAGGTTTGGGGACAAAGAATTGGAATGTTCTTTGTGTCCTACAATGATCAGACCACATCTGGAGTATTGTATTCAGTTTGGGACATGGAATTTTGAGGGTGATGTTGACAAGATGGAGTATATGCAAAGAAAGGAGACCAAAATTATTAGAGGATTCAAAGTCGTGCCACATGAGGGTAGGAAAAAAGAACAAGGAATGTTTAGCTAGGAGAAGAGGCACATATAAAGAGGCACCTGTGGGATTACAGAGGGCCAAAGGGTAGCAGTAAGGCAGTTAGTTGGGACAGTGGATAGAGTGCTGGCCCTAAAGTCAGGAAGACCTCAGTTCAAGTCTGACTTCAGACACTTACTAGCTGTGTGATCCTGAGTCAGTCACTTATCTCTGTTTGCCTCAGTTTTCTTGCCATCAAATGGATAATTAACAGCACCTATCTCTCAGGGTTTTTATGAGGATTGAAAAAGAATATTTTTAAAGCATTCAGCACAATGCCTGGCACACAATAGGTGCTATATAAATACGTATTCCCTTCCCAAGTAACTGAAAGAAATTTTAAAATTCAACATAGAAGAACTTAACCATTAGATTATTAACAATTAACAATTAGAAACATCCAAAAATGGAAAGGATTGGCTCATCAGATTATGGAGATAATAAGGGTGACAATCCCCAAATAATGTGAAAAGCTAGCATTTACACACTGCTTTAAGATTTAAGAAGAGCTTTACCAATATGACCTCATTTTCTCCTCACAACAATCCTGGGAGGTAGATGCTGTTATTATTTTGCAGATAAGGAAAAAGACAGATGGAGGTTAAATGACTTGTCCAAGGTCATACAGCTAAGTGTCTGATATTTTAATCTAGGTCTTCTTGACTCTAGGCTCAGCGTTCTAGCCATCAACTAGTTTGATTTTTTTTTTCTTTTTGGATTAAAGGAGTCATCCCTTGGCTCACTTCTTAAACAGTCCTAATCACTGAATGGGTATTGCCTCAAGCAAAGTAAGAAGTTGGAAAGACCTTGGCTTAAAAAGGCCAAGGTCTCCCATTGCATGTCTAACTGTGCTGATCTATATCTGGCCAATGGACCCAGTTGGCTCCAGAGAAGAAAGTGAGGTTGGTGACCTTGCACAGCCCTCCCTCATTCAAAACAAAGTTAAGTACAAGTCATGTCATCATTTCTCTGATGTCATGGTCCTCTTCAAAAGGAGGAACACAATCATTGAATGGGTGTTGCCTCATGCAAAGTGAGAACTCGGAAAGACCTTAGCTTAAAAAGGCCAAGGTCTCCCACTACATCCTGGGCCATGTCTAATTGTCCTAATCTATATCTGGCCACTGCACCCAGTTGACTCCAGAGAAGACAATGAGGCTGGTGACTTTGCACAGTCCTTCTTCATTTAAATGCAATTCGATTGCAAGTTATGGCATCATCTTCCTGATGTCATGGTCCTCTTCAGGAACAAAGGACAAAAACCACAGCTTTCTCCTAACAGAGTTTTGAAGCAGTGATGAGATGCCTACTAATGGAGAATATTGTAGAGGGAATTCAAGGGTTGAGTAAGGATTGGAGTGGATGACTTTACTTGGAGGGCTTACAAATTTAATTTCAAAATGTTCACAATCCAACTCTTCCTATTTTTCCCTAGAGCAGCTCTCCCTTCTAACTTTTCTGTTCACATTAATACGACCACTATTCTCCCAGTCCCCTTGGCTCGGAGTCGTCTTTGATTATTATTTGTGCCCACATTCAATTAGGTGCCAAGTCCTGTTGATTGTTCATTCACAGTGTTACTTGTACCTCTTTCTCCCCCTCTCCATTACTACCACCCTACTTCTAGGCTTCATAAACTATATTCATGACTACAGCTTCTTTTTGTCTCCTTCCAATCCATTTTACAAATGGTTTCCAGATATAGCTTCCCAAAGCTCAATGTTGATCCAATAGCTTTTTAATATTTCAATAAGGCCATAATTTTTTATTAATGTGAGTACTCTTTTCATTGGTGAAAAATGCAACCCATCTCTGTGTTCTTATCTGTGAAGTCTTCATCCATGTTTTCTCACGTGTCCTTCATGGGGGATCTATCTAGTGGTTTGAAGGTTTCCTCTCGGTCTTATCAATAAGCATAAATGCTGACATTCATACAGTGTTTGAAGGTTTGCCAATTGTTTTAAGTACATTATCTTTTTTGAGCTTCCTGACTATCTGATGAATTAGATACTGTACTTATTATCCCCATTTACAGATGAAGAAATTGAAACTCAGAGCAAGATATTAATGGCTTGCCTATGTCCACATAACTATAAATGGGTGGATTTCAACCCAGGTCTTTATGACTCTAGGTTCAACCTTCTGTCCATGATATGACATGCTCAAACTGTCCATTTCTCATTCTTCCTTCCTGTTATACAACTGGTCTACCTCCATTTAAAAATATTTCTTGGATTACCTTCTTTTTACTACATTTTTGCTTGTAACTTACCATTAGAAATACATTGATATCTACTTACTGACCATTTCTTCACTGCATCTTTGGGGCACTCACTACTTTTAATCTTCAAAGATGGCAACCATATGACTTTTATGACAGGGAGAAACTTGGAATAGTTGGAAGCATTGTGCCTCTTCCCAAATACAATATATAGTCTAATGTCCTCCTTCTACTTATTTCATGCCCAGCCAATTTTCCATGTATAGTGCTTGTTTGGAACATACACATCAATGGATTGTCCCATTCAACTAAATACCATAGTCTATATATGTTATCCATATGGTTTCTCTGGTATGGATTGTTGAGTCAATCTCTTTTGAATTCTCTTATATTTATCTCATTGAGGAGGCACTGTGATATTCTGTGATTTACAGAATGGGCACAGTGTTATCCACAAAAAAGAGTGCTTTAAAGGTAGATTTTAGAGAGTTCTCCTTCCATTAGGACTCTGTATTGTACATGTCTCCCATGATAGAGTTGAACATCTTTGGTGAGCCTGAAACTCCTTGTTTTATGCACTGTTTGACCACAATCAGAGGATCATTGAACACAATTATCTCTGTGGTTATATTTGTCAAGGAATCTTATTTGATTTTTATACATTCATGAGAGATTCTTTTTTTGGAGGAGGGCCTTTTGTATGTTATTTTGATCTATTATGTCAAATGTTTCTTTATAATCAATAAGCAATATGTGCAGTAAGATATATAGTCTATGCACCTTTCAGGCAATTCTGTGACTTTAGAGGCATTATCTGTTGTAGAAAATAATATGTGAGAGTCTGACTATTCCTTCCTAATATTTTTATCACATATACCCTTGATCATTCTCATAAAGATTTTTTTAAAGAGGTGGACATATAAAAAAGTAGGCATGAATGTATTTTTCAGAATAGTAATATCATCTATCAATTTTTTCATTCTTTTGATATCTTCACCTCCAAAATTTGTTCAAGAGTATTTTACTAGCCTGGCAAGATGTTAAGTACAGATGTTTATCATCAGTAGGTTGACCACTAGGCAATATTCTTTTTTTGGTTATTGTAGCCCATGATACAAACAAACAAAAAAAGCCCAACTATTTTTAAGTGACCCTAAGTTCTCTGTAGCTTTCTTCTGTTATGATGGGGTAATAAGATTCATGTAGTTCTTAGACTTCTTGTTAATTTAATTTTTGGTACTTTAAATGGGAGATCTTTGTCCTAGGACCAATGAATTTAATCTATCAATAATCATTTATGAGCCAGATACACGGTAGACAGCAGGGATAAAAACACAAAGAAAATAATTTTTATAAAATCACCTTCAAGGAACTATATTCCAACAGGGAAGACAAATTAACATATGATTACATATACAGTAAATATAAAAGGAATAAATATAAGTTAATGCAAGATAGTTTAGAAAAGAAGGGCATGAGCATTTGGAGGGAGTAGGAAAGGCTTTGAATAATTTACATTTGAACTGGGCTTGAAGGAAGTAAGGGATTCTAGGCAGCTGTGATGAAGTGAACAGAGTACTGAGACTGGAGTTAGGAGGCCTAAGTTCAATTCCAGGCTCAGACTCCTATTAGTTGTGTGACCCTGCTAACTCATCTGCCTCACTTTCCTCAGTTGTAAAATGGGGAGAGTACCTACCTCCCAGGATTGTTGTGAGGATAAGATGAGATATCTTGTTAGCACAGTGCCTGGCACATGGTAGGTACTTCATAAATGCTTGTACCCTTCCCCAAACGCCTTCTTTCTTTAAGGTAGAGGTGAAGAGGGAATGCATTCTAGGCTTTGGGGATGTCCAATATAAAGGCTCAGTGATGAGGAATATAGTGATGTGGGTGAGAAATAGAGAGAAGATCAGATTGGCTGGGTTATAGAGCAGGAATAATGTACAATGAGGCTGGAAAGGTAGTTTGGGACCAGGTTGTGAACGGCTTTAAAAGCTAAACAACAGTTTCTATTTTATCATGGGGTCAATTGTAGCACTGTGTCCCTGTGTAAGGGATTTACTGGGTTGGTGTCAGACTCTTGGGGAGAGGACAGCTCAGGGAGGAGAGAGAGAGAAAGATTTTAGAATGACAGACATGCAAAGAAATTGACTCCATCGTAACTCTGGGATTCCTTGAAATTCTACCTGAGAGCCAGTGTGGCTTCAGAAAGGACTGATATGGTGTTTGCTGTCCGACAACTCCAGGAGAAGTGCCAGGAGCAGGACAGAGATCTGTACACAATGTTTGTAGATCTGACCAAGGCCTTTGACACTGTTAGTCGTGAGGGCTTATGGAAAATTATGTCACAATTTGACTGCCCGGAGAAATTTATCAATATTGTAAGTCAATTTCATGATGGCATGTTTGCCTAGGTTCTGGGTAATGGACAGAGCTCTCGTGCCTTCCCAGTCACCAGTGGAGCGAAACAGGACTGTGTGCTTGTTTCCATGCTTTTTAGCATGATATTTTCAGCCATGTTGACAAATGCTTTCAAAGGCAGAATGAACACAGCATCAAGGTCAACTACGATACTGATGGTAAGTTCTTCGATACTAAAACTGATCTGTTTTGCTCGACATTGTTCTTGGTTTGAGCCGGGCTCTTATCTTGCTTTCAGGCGAAGAGCTTATTCACTTTTTTACATAGTATAGTCTAATAATCTGTATATCCTCCAATTTCTGTGTCCTTGGATAAATGGCTAGCTCCCTATTCACTATTTGTAATGGGTTTTTGCAGGGGAGTGGTATGGATAACTACTGTTTGTTGAGAAGGAGCTAAATTGGCAAATGTAAGGAAAAGCGCCTTACTATTCCTTAAAAGCCACCAGGGATAATATGTATGCCTTTTGTCCTGAACTGGCCTGTGCTCTCAAATCCCCTGTCCTATCACTGCTCATCTCTTGCCAAACCTCGGCTCTAGTTTATTGGTACCATCTGTCTCCTGTTCTCTATTCATAAGCTACTGAAGTCCCACAATTGTGCTGACTATGTAGGCTATTTAAATATTGCATTACCCTCTGCTCTCAAATCCCTTGTCCCTTTATCCTATCCCAACTCATTTCTGCTACATGGATTGATATGTTGCTGGATTGGCTCCTCATAGAACATGGCATTTCTGCTAGATGCTTCAACCCACGAGACTCCTGGGCTCTGCTCTTAGATGGGCACTGCAATCTCTATCCCTTTCAGCATCAAGTGAGCCAGCTGAGAGTTCTTTCAGTTGGCTTACCTCTCTCTGTGCTTTTCAGAAAGGACAGAGACCCTTAGCCTAAGGTTGATAGAGAAGTCTTCCCAATTATTCCCCCTCAGATTCTTAGCTATGAGGTTTGTCACCTCACAGGCAGGATGTGGGAGAGGTTGAGACTTAGTCTTTAACTCTTCTCTCTGCTTCAGAGTTGAGGTTCCCTCAGTGAGATATCTCACCCTAACTTATGATGGCTTTTTAGAGTATTTACAAAATCTCTGCCCCATTCTAACATTAGCTTGAGCTCACACCAATCATATTCCCTCAATTTTAGGGGATCCCTGGCATCCCAGTTCCATTTAACCACTTAACAGATTAGCTTTTACAAAGCGATATTTACTTCAATAGTATAATAAGAGCAAAAATACAAATATTTTCCCTCCCCAAGATTAGAAATAAAGTAGAAAGCTGGGAAAAAAATTTTTTATAGGAAGTGTCCCTGATAAAGCCTCATTTCTCAAATATATAGAGAACTGAGTCAAATTTATAAGAATGTAAGTCATTACCCAATTGATAAATGATCAAAGGATATGAGGAGGCAGTTTTCAGACAGAGATGAAAGCTATCTATAATCATATGAAAAAATGCTCTAAATCACTATCGATTAGATAAAGGCAAATGAAAACAACTCTGAGATACCATCTTATACCTATCAGATTGGCTAATACGACAGAAAAGAAAAATTATAAATGTTGGAAGTGGTGTGGGAAAACCGGAACACTAATGCTAGTGGTGTTGTGAACTGATCCAACCATTCTGGAGAGTAATGTGGATCTATGCCCAAAAGGCTATCAAACTTCGTCTATACTCTTTGACTTAGCAATATCACTAGCAGGTAGGGGCAACTAGGTGGTACAGTGGATAGAGCACCAGTGCAGGAGTCAGGAGGACCTGAGTTCAAATCTCACCTCAGACACTTGACACTCACTAGCTGTGTGACCTTGGGCAAGTCACTTAACCCCAACTGCCTCATCCTAGGTCATCTCCAGTCATCATGATGAATATCTGGTCACTGGATTCAGATTGCTCTGGAGGAGAAGTGAAGCTGGTGACCTGCATAGCCCTCCCTCACTCAAAACAAAGTCAAGTGCAAGTCATGTCATCATTTCTCTGATGGCATGGTCTTCTTTGGCAACAAAGGACAAACATATACATCACTACCAGGTCAATATCTTAAAGATTTTTTTAAAAGATAAAAGGACCTACTTGTATGAAAATATTTAGAGTGGCTCTTTTTTGGTGGCAAAGAATTGGATATTGAGGAGATTCCCATCAATTGTGGAATAAGTGAACATTAGTTGTGGTATATGATTGTAATGGAATTGATAGGGGATGTAATCTGGGCTCCTAAAAACATAAGACCCTCAGTCCTTGAACTTTCCCATACATTTCAGCAGCCTAGATCCCTGTCATTCACCTGAGACATCCGATCCATCCCTGTATAATCCTTTCAACTGTCTTTTTATCATGGCCCTACCACTTAACTCCTTCCATTGTCTGCACCCAGGCTACTTGCCATTCTTTGATCCCATGCAAATTTTCTCATAGTCTTTTTCTGTATAAAAGTATCAGCCCCATCTTCATTCTTAGAATTTCAGCCACCTAATCATTGTTATAATAAAACCTCACTATTCTGAATGAAAGAAGCCTTGATTGGTGGAATTCTTCCCAGGTAGATCCACCCTGTACCCTTGCATTTTGAGGGTTCCTAGCACCTCAAATCACAACAGAATACTATTGTGCTATAAGAAATGACAAACAGGATGATTTTAGAAAAAACTGGAAAGACTTACCTGAACAAGTGAAGTGAGGAGAATGAGAAGAAACTGTAACAGCAATATTATAAGATGATCAACTCTGCTATTCTCAGCAATACAATGATCCAAGACAATTCCAAAGGACCCACAATGAAAAATGCTATCCACCTCCAGAGGAAGAACTGATGGAGTCTGAATACAGATCAAAGCATACTATTTTTTCATTTTCTTTATTTTTTATATTTGGGGTTTTTTGTCTGCATTTTCTTTCACAATATGACTAATATGGAACTATATTTTGCATGATTGAACATGTATAAACTATAAAATTGCTTACCGTCTTGGGCAGAGAGGAGGGGAGGAAAGGAAAGAGAGAATTTCAAACTTGAAATTTCAAAAAATGAATGTCAAAAATTGTTTTTACATGCAATTGGGGAAAATGAAATATTAAAAACTAAATAGTCAACAAATAAATCTAAAATAAATATAAAAAAGGAGATATTAAAAATTAGAGGACAAATAACTAAATAGGAAACCGAAAAAAGAAACCCCCATAGAAATAATAAAAACTAAACCCCCATAGAAATAATAAATAATAAAACTAAAAGCTAGTTCTTTAGCTAATAAAATGGATAAACTGACTAAAAATAGGAGAGCAGAAAATCAAAATAATAAGAAATCACCAAAGATACAAGAATGGTCCAACATTAGAAAAATAATCTAACATCCAAACCACAGAATTTTCTTAATAGATGCAGAAAAATGTTTAAGAAAGGACAACACTTATTTATGCTAAAAATTCTACAAAGTACAGGCATAGAGGGACATTGAAATGCCATTAAAATATCTTTCTTAAAACCAAAAGCAGGCAACATATACAATGAAGATACCCTAGAACCTTTCCCAATAAATACAGAGTAAATCAAGGATGTCTACTTTCACAACTATTATTCAATATATTTCTGAAAATGCTTGCAACAGCAAGAAGACAGGAGAAAGAAGCTAAAGGCAAAGTTAAAGGCATTAAGTTAGGTCAAAAGTTGATGAAATTGTCCTTTTTTATTGATAATATGGTGGTACATTTGTTATATTCTTGCTTATTAACAAAGATAGAAATTGAGACAATAGCTTCAGAAAATTTGCAGGCTATAAAATAAACTTGCAAAAATCAACTACATTTCTATACAATAATAACACACTTCAAGAAGCAAGAATATTTGGAACTTGCATTCCAAATAACTACAAAATAGGCATAAAGTATCTGTTTATCTATCTATTAAAACACAGGAAACACTTGTATGGATTCAGTTACAAATTACTTCATAAAGAAACAAAGAAATAATTAAATAGCTGGAAGATATCCAGTGCTCATGTTTAGACTATGCCAATATAATCAAAATTACAATACTACTGAAATTAATTTGTACTTTTAATGTTATATTAAATTACCAAAGGGGATACTTTATAGAACTTAATAATATTCATTGGACAAAGCAAAAGATCTGGAATATCAAGGGAAATAATGAAAGGAAGTAAGGCTGAAAGGGAAACAGCACTTCCCAACCTTAAGCTATATTATACAGTAGCAGTCATTAAACAATTGGGTACTGGTTAAAAATATATAGATCACTGGAACAGACAAAGGAGAATCAGAAACAATGGAACTCAGCAACACAGTGTTTGATAAAGCAGAAAACATAAATGATCTAGGAATGAACCCCCTATGTGACAAAATGCTGTTGGGAAAACTGGAAAGTAGTACAGCAGAAATGAGACTTCGACCAACACTATGTTCCACAATACATTCTAAATGGATGGTCATGCTAAATACTATATTTGTTGGTAGGGAAGGAGATAACACCAACAGTAATGATAGCAAGAAAATATATTAGAGAAGGTAAGACTAAAAATTAGATATTGGGGGACGATTTGGGAGAGGAGGATTCTGGGTATCTGTTACAATAATATCCATCTCTTCTCAATTTTGCCTAACTTTTAAAAAAATCCCATAGTATTTATTCAAATTCTTTAGGTTTCTTTTCTTTTTATTGTTTTTTTTCCCAGTCTCTGTGGACTTTTCTGAGATTTTCTTTTGTACTTCTTACTTTTTTTCTTTTTAAGGGGGAAGAAGGGGACTTTTTCTAATCAATTTCATTTGTTTCTGTTTTCAGGTGATGAAGCGGGACACAATCTCTTGGATGCAATCTCCGGCAAATCTTTCCCTAAGCTAGACAATTCTCTTTGTGGTGCTGCTTCCTTATCTCTCATTCTGCTATCATTTGTGACTGCTAAATCAGAATTTCAGGTAACTCCTCCCAGACTGGCATAATCCATTCTAGACCTGCCATAATGAGGTCCCAACTTAGACGATAGGTTTAATTGTTGACTCAGCATCTTTATTTGCCTTCCCTTCACCCCCCCCCACACACACACACAAACCTTTACGCTGGAATTTTCTTATTCCCATGGTATGTGTCCACTTTCCTGCAGTCTTCAGAATTCTGTGGCCCTTTCACTTTTCACCTTCTGGCTCACTAGGATGCCAGCTCTGAACCATGCATTGACTTCAGCCAGAAAGTCTTACTCCTCAATTGCCCTGAGAACCATAGACAGGCAAGACCAGTCGGTCTTGCTGGTAGAGCTGAACAAGAATTTATCTAAAATGTAACCTATGCTACAATGTCTTTACTCAGTTCACATAGAGTTCCTATTGTGGGATCCCTCTGTGATAACCAGTTCTGTGACCAGCACCCACCCAGGGTAACACTAGGTAAAAAATTGTCCCTTTTCTGTCTGGGGTCCTATTTCCCTGTTCCTTGCTGCTCCCTTTTCTTCCTGTTAGCAGAAAGAATAACGAAACCATTTAAGGAGGAATAGATGGGTTATTCAGAAATAACAAAGGGAAAAATCAATAAAATAATTCTCTCCTTTCCAACAAAGTTCAGCACCCCATAAACTAAATTCAGACTTTATCCCAGTGTATTGGGGGGCTCAAAGGTAGTCTGTTCTTCTAGATCTCCTGAAGTTTTCCTTTGGGATAAACATCCCACCTTCTTTTCTCAGAAGTCTGTAGTTTCTGAATTGTAAACGTTACCTAGTGGACCGTATGTTGCCCTTGAGGCCAGCAGCTGTAGGGTCTTTGGGTCTGCCAGGTCTCCTGCTGGGTACTGCTCTGCATTCTTTTAAACTGAGTCCCTTCTCTTGAGGACTCTGAACACAGCTCATGCCCTTTTCCTCCATGGCAGCCTGTAGTGTCTCCTGTTCTTGATATTTACTCAGTCACTTAGTGTCTGTCCATTTTAGTGAGCACTGTCATTGCTCCAGGTCAATGCACAGCACTCCTTCTGCTGGGTAGGAAACTCCCCTCCCACAGCTGTTTCATCTTATGCGGGGAGGAGGAAGAATGACTTCTTTTTATCAGGCAGCTGACAGCTGTTTCCTCTTCATGAAAGGGGAGAGGAGACTCTGCTCCATAGGAAACTCTGTTTCTGTCTACCCCTCATGGATATGTAGAGACGCTCTACCTTCCAAACAAAGGCTGGGGGAAAGTGTTCACAGGCTGGTCCTGCACTTCTAAGACCCACTAGTTACTTTCATGGGATCATAAATCTACACTGAGAAGCTCTGAATATGCCATCCAGTCCAGTCCTCTCATTTTGTAGATGAGGAAACAGTTTCACAGAGGATAAATGTAAGAAGTAGATTTGAACCTATAGTGCCAATGCAATATTTACAGTGCCACAATGGCCATGAATATCCCGGTGCAATTCTGAATCGTGCAGTTCTGAATCACGAAATACCACAGACTCTCCACATAGAAGGCAGAACCAAAGCATTTTTTCATATACTAGAAAGCCAAATCCATCATAGTAACAAAAATTTATACACAATAACAATGGAGAGAACAACATCATCCCCAAGCCTTCCCTCTGCTAGATTTCCCACAAACCAGCTCCATTAAACAAATCACAAGTAGGCTCTCTTAAAATCACAAACAAGTCCTTTCAGTTATGCTAGCCAGCAATTTATATCCTTCCCAGCTCTGACTGCTCTCAGGACTAACTTCCTCTCAGTAGTGCTCTAGCTCTGTCTCTTCCTGTTCTACCTATTCAGCAAGCTCTTCCCAGCACAGGTTCCATGGGACTCAGATTCATGTAACTCAGGCTTCCATGTAATCCAGGCAGGGCACATGGGCCTATTAATGAATATGAAAGATTTTCCACTTAAATTACCATTACATGTGGCCCCAAGATCTTTCTTATTCATTACATAGGTCAGGTTTGGTCGGGCAAGTGGTATCAAGAGAACTCTAACAGGGATCACACAAAATAAGCAAATAAAACCATATCTTAGGATGGGCTTGAGTACAAGCACCCCATCATTCCCCCCTCAAACTAATGGGGCCCAAAATCTTGGGGTAAGGGCTGAAGATCTCTTCTTCCATAACTACTTCCTGCTGAGATTGGACATAGAGATGTTCCCAAGAGTCCCAACTCTGTCCCAAGGGTTTCCTTTCAAAAGGTCAGTTCCTCAACTGGTATCTATAGCCCCTTAGGAGCCCTCCCCCATCTTTGAAAACCAAGAAGTTGGTGTTTTCCTCTCTGGCAACTATGGTCAGACAGTTGGACCTGTCTGTTGATTTGATATATATATTGATTGTGGTTAGACAGTTGGAAGCCATTTCTGTTGATTTTTGATTTCTCTTTATTTTCTCTGAAGTTCAGGGTGCTAACTTCCCCCCTGAATTAATTGAATGATATATGTGCTTGATTAAAAGAGATAGTTAACCCCTCAAAAGCTACATTTCCTTTTAGAAAAGCAGATTAAAGAACCTTTGATAGCAGACCCCCCTGTACATGTTGAGGTGCTCACTTTTATAGAACCCAAGTCCTTTCATATAATGTTTTTTTTTCATGTTAGCAGACTGCCTACTCATTCATTTAGAATTTTTCATGCCTCTTAAACTATAGTCCCATCTAGGACCTTTGGAGATTATACCCTATTTATTATTCCATTCAGTGTCTCA
>CM053771.1:345211005-345260996 GCA_028658325.1 Potorous gilbertii | reverse complement strand
CTGGTGCTTGGGGTCTGAGATTCAAATGCTCCCAGCCAGTTACTTGACTTCTGAGATTCTTCTCCACCCCTACCCAGATCCACCCAGCTAGTGCTTGGGGTCTGAGATTCAAATGCTGCTCCCCAGCCTCAGGGCTTTTGGCGGCAGGCCTGACTGCTATTCAATGGGAGCTTATCTGCTGGAGCTCAGGTGGGGGCAGGGCCGCCTCTCAGGCTCAGTTCCCTCAGGGGATTTATGCAGAGATCTTTTGTGATGGAGCTGCTGTCGAACTCCTGCCTGCTCTGGGATCCTCTGGCCCACAGCTGCCTCTGCCTCTGCTGCAGCGGCTGCCTCCTGAGGGGGTCCGAGTCCTGGAGATACCCTGCTCCCCTCTCAGCCCGTCTCTCTCACTGACCTGTGAGTCTGTGGGTGGAGGGACCTTCGCGGCCGCCGGAGATTCAGGTCCCTGAAGCCTGCTGGGATCTGCTTGCTCTCCTCAGTGCCACGCGGCCAGGGCAGGGCAGGGGAGGGCTCCGCTCCTGTCCGGGGTTGGATGGACCTTTGCAGTCGGTTTTTCAGGGCTCTCTGCAACGGAAATCTCCTTCACTGTGTTTCTGCGCAGCTTCCACTGTTCCAGAATTTGTCAGGAGTTCTTTTTAGAGGAAATCCATGGGCTGTGGGTTTGGAGCTAGTAAATGTGAGTCTTTCTACTCTGCCACCTTGGCTCCGCCCCTGGAACTCAGGAAAGAGAATAAGGATCTATATGTGTAAACACATACATATGCAATTTTATGTAACATACATATATGTGCATTATACAAATATATAAATATATATACATATTACATATATATATATATATATATATATATATATATACATATACATATACTAACATATTTACACTGGGAATCATTTAAATCAACACTGTAATAAGCCTTTGGGAACTGATGAGGCTAACAAGTAAACAAGTATAGAAAGAAAAGAGAGCCCAGGACAGAGGCTTGGGATGCACCTAAAGTTAGGGGCATGATATGATTGATAATCCTGCAATTCCTATGCGTTCATCCTTCATTGCCAAAGAAGAAGACCATGCCATCAGAGAAATGATGACATGACTTGCACTTGACTTTGTTTTGAGTGAGAGGTTGTGCAGGTCACTAGCCTCATTTTTCCTCCAGAACCATCTGAATCCAGTGACCAGATGTTCATCAGAATGACTAGAGATGACCTAGGATGAGACAGTTGGGGTTAACTGACTTGCCCAAGGTCACACAGCTAGTAAGTGTCAAGTGTCTGAGGTGAGATTTTAACTCAGGCCCTCCTGACTGCTGCACTGGTGCTCTATCCACCGCATCACCTAGCTGCCCCACAATAATCCTGCAAAGAAATTTGAGAAGTAGGAGAAATTTGAGAAATAGGAGCACTAAGAAAGGGAAGAACTCAGAAGAAGAGAGAGTATTCAGAAGGAGAGATAAGTTTGGTTTTCACTGTACCAGTGAGAGCTATAAGTATGGCAAAGTGTGGGAGTTAGAAGTCCAGAATGAAAATAATTAGAACTGTTAGCAATCATTCCTTGGATAAAGTTGAATGACCTATAAGGTCCATAAATAATGGTCTTTACTTTAAGGCCATTTGTATCACTTATTGGCCTGTCAGTCCATTTTTGTAATAACACTTCTTACCCATAAATCTCAAGCTTTTAAAATGAAATCATGTTTCCATGTATTTGGCAAAAGGGTTAGAGGAGGACTTCCTATTTGGGGGAATACAAAAGAACACAGGATCCATAGTGTACAGGAAATGGAAAGCTCTGATTTCCTGGCAAAGCTAGTGAAAGAACAAACAGGGAAGATATTCCACAAATGCAGCTGAACATGTAGGTAACTAAATCCTGATTGTTCCTAGGGCTGAAGTCAATCAGAAAGAGTCATATCCCAAGGTTAGTTTCTACTCTCAACTTCTGGATTGATATTGGGTCCTTGTTACACTATGATAGGAAAAAAAAATGTAACTAAAAATGTAACTTTTCTTAAGAGGTTACAGTATCTAAAAAAAAAAAAAAACCAACACTCTCTATTGGCATATATCTTGATGCCAGGCATCTTTAGAATAATTATACAAGAAAACTCTTTAGATGCAGTAGGTTTAGCTCTTGTGAAAGTCTGTAGCTGGAAATTTAATTCAACTCAATTCAATGTAATATAATTCAATTCAACAAGTATTTATTAAATATCTACTATGTGCCAGACACTGTGCTGGGAGCAAGGGAAAGGGAAGATACCAAGGCAAAAAAAGAAACAGTCTCTTCCTTCAAGGACCTTGTCTTCTTTTGGTTGCTGATGTGAATTCTGAGAAATCATTCATTTCAATAATTCAATTCAATAGAGATTAAATGTCTAGAGAAGGAAAACATTTCAGATGACATAAAATTCCTGCCCTCAGAGACTTCATAGATTATCACTTATTTATCTATATTTACTTATTCTTCTGTCTATCATCTGTCAATCCATCTGTCTGTTTGCTCTGGTTTGTAATCCCTTTTATGTGACACAAGTGTAAAACCAATCAGACATTCCTGAGCAGGAACCGCCTCCCATTCCCTAATGCCTCCCAGACACATGTGCATTACCTGAAGATGTGGTCCTGGTGCAGAGATGATGAATAAATCAATCATAACGCTGGGAGTAATGATAGTGTAGTGGAAATTTTGTATTTCCTTTTTATCTAGCCTGCAACTTTTAGTTAACTGAAAGCCTGTCTTCTGTTATTATTAACCTCACCTGATCAAAACCTGTCCCATGGGATGTAAAAATTCACTTAAAACCTCAGACATTCCTTGGATAAGCCTGAGTCAGAATCTCAACTCTGTGATTCTTTGGCAACAGCTCAATCTTCTACCCTGTTAGCCTATTTGTGAACCCTGTAAATGTAGCTTAATGTGTAACCTGGCTTAGTTTACCTATAGAATTTGTTTGATGAAATTTATTTTCTTAGGGGTTATTTATGATTTTGCTTAACTCCATTTTTTCAACTTTTATGACATTAAAAGAAGGATATTACCATGAGTCTGTCTTTTCTTTAACTTATATGACCCAAAAGGAATGTATAAGATTGTAATATGTAAAAGAATTCTCTTATCATTTAGATAATTTTTCTTATAAAAGGATTTGTTAGAATCCTGATGGTTCAGATTAAATTTTTTTTTCTCTGAGGCCTGAACTTAGAATAATATATATAATAATATAATATATTATATAATATTATATAATGATATAATATATATTATATAATAATATAATATATATTATATAATATCATATAATAATATAAATATATATAATATAATAATAATAAAATCTTTTTTTTAACCTCTATCATTTCTGCATCGTGGTAAATATATTTTGGCAGCAGTTACCTACCACACGAATTCATAGAAGAGGTATTTCTCCCATAGTAACATCTTGGGGAAACCAAGTCCCTGAGAAACTTCCGGCAGGACCTTTCTCCTCTTACTGTGGCCTCATCATTATTCCAACTGAGGCTTGGTGACTTCTCCCTATTGTCCCACTTCGAGAGACTGAGAAGCAATTTCACCCCTTCCTCCTGTTAATTCAGACCTAGATAGAATCTTTGTCTGGAAGCCATCTTCCTTTGCCCATTTCCTTATATACCTGGGTTATATCATTTTAAGTCTTAGGTCGTACTATGAATGAGATGCTTTATATACTCTTTTGGACACTATTATGGGAGTTGATTGTCCCAACTTTGGGTCTTAGAAAGCCTGCCACTCTATAAAGTGCTACCCAGATATTCCTTTTTCTGGAGGTCTTTAATAGGATAAATTCTTATCCATTTAGAGCTAGTTAAGTGGGACCCTGCAGGAGACAAGGGGGTAGAGAAGTTTAGCAGGCAAAGAGAAAAAAAAATAAGTTAAAAGTTCATATATCCAGAGGGTAGGTATCAAAAAGGCAGCATGGGCTATATGAGAAATTTAAGTGGGGGCCTCTTTTCTTGAGTTCTTCTTAATGTGGTTTTCTGGGGAGAACTTTGTTTCCTACCAGAAGTAGGTATTATGAAAACAGCGGGGGCGGTAGCAGTAAATGTGGGGAAAGACAAGGTTGAGGGCCAAGTAACCTTTGCAAACCACTCTTTGTAAGATTTGTCGGTGACTTTTAAGTTTCTTCCAGGTCTGAGTTTTGTACTTTTTAGAAGGGGCTCCAATGAAAGAGTCTGAGCCTGTTTGTTACATAAGGTTCAAATGTAACAAGAGGAATGATACATGAGGACCCGAGTCAAAACAACCATAAAAGGACATCAGAACCTAGATAGTAAAAAAGCAGGAAAAGCGTGACTGGTAGGAAAATTTGATTCTTCTGGCAGGAAAAGACCTCAGGGCGGTCAAGTCTCTGAAGGAGAAAGTGGTTTGTTTGACAGACTGAGGAAGGAGTGGCTAATTCCTTTACACACACCAGCCTCGCGCTATTGTTTCTAGCTCCTTGTTCCGAGAGCTGCTTATTAAAGAGCCTGAATTTTAAAACTTTCCACAAGTATAACTTCAGGGACCTGATCCCATCCCCCCACCTCCACCTGGATTTTCCAGGTAGTGTATTCAGCTTCACCTTGGTGATTACTGTTAATCTTATGCTAATAGTTTTCACAATGATGTATTTTCACACAGGCATACACACACATACACATACACATACAGACAGACAGACATATATATCACTGGTTATATGTATAATATACAGCAAGAGAGAGAGAGAGAGAGAGAGAAATGTGGCATAACTGGCTTTAGTCAGGAAGACCAAAGTTCAAGTCCTCTGAAGACCCTGGATAAGTCAATTAACCTTTCATTGTTCTAGGGAATGTTCTCAGATAAATTTTGAAACAGTTGTATATTTGCAAGTAGAGGGAATTTCCTCATCAGAGTTCCTTATGCTAGTAAAAAATAGATGAACATACACTCATGTATATTGGATGTGACCTCAGTTGAACCACAATATAAAGAACTCTCGATTTAGTTGGAAAGTTTAGATTTGAACTGTGGTTCTGCTACCTACTGTGTAATCTTGTGTAATTTTCTTGGTTTGTCTAGACCTCTGTACTAGATTCTCTCAAAGGTTCCTGCTAGTTCTATTGCGAACCTAAGTGATAAACTAATTTTTGCCTTTTGTCAAGTAGCCTTTTAGTTAAATGTCAGGAAGGATTTAATATTATCTGAAGGTTGGTGTTTTTGTTGTTTCATTTCAGTAGTGTCTGAATCTTCGTGACGCTATTTGGGGTTTCCTTGGGAAAGGAACAGAAGTGGTTTGCCATTTCTTTCTCTAGCTCATTACAGATGAGGAAATTGAGGCAAACAAGGTTAAGTGACTTGCCCAGGATCACATAGCTAGTAAATGTCTTAGGCAGGACTTGAATTCAGGTCTTCCTGACTCCAGATCTGGTGATCTTTCCATTGTGCCACCTAACCTGCCCTGGTCATTTTTGGCCCATCTTAAAATCACCAGGACAGAACTAGGAAGAACAAATCTTGTAATGTGAGGTCTCCATCGCAAAATCATTAGATTCAATTTGACAAGTATTTATTAAGTGCTAATTATAAAGCAGTATGGTAGGCCCTGAGGATGTATAAGACAAAAAAGGAACAATCTTTGTTCTCTTGAAGCTTATATTCTATTAAAGGGATACAATTGTTACACAGATGAATGAAAACAGTACATAATTTATAAATTTTTTTAAGATTTCATTTCTGAACATATCCCTACCCCTCCCCTAATAAGTGAGCTATCCTTTTATCAACTCTAGAAACAAATGAACAAAAAGTCAGTGCTTATGCAACCACTATTAACCCTGAAAATATAAAAGAGCTCACACAGGTTACTACAACCACAATTAACTCTGAAAAATAAAATAAAAACAAATAATTAACCGTGTTCATGAGCAAAAATACTTTGTTTATTCTTCTGGAGGAGGGGAACTTAAATACTTAAGTTACTTTCATAGAATAATTCCAAATTGTTTCCCAGGAGAGTTGGACAGATTCTTAGTGTCACCAACAATGTATCAATAGATCTGTATTCCTGAAGCACCTAAAATTGATTGTATACATCTTCTGTCAACTTTGGCGCTTTGCGGAGTATGGAGTGAAGCCTCAGAGTTGGTTTGACTTTAATTTCTCTTGCTGTTAGTGATTGGGAGCAATCTATTTTGTTAATAGTTTGCAAGTCTTTTAAGAATTATTTGTTAGTTCTTTTACCTACTTATCCACTGGGAAATGTGATTTCATTAATCTCTTCAAAGAACTTTGACTTTTGTTGATTAATCTTGTAGTCTTTTTTTTCATCTTAGCTCTTTCTCCTCTAATGTTCAAGATTTCCACATTTGCACTTATTTTAGATTTATTGATTTGTTGATTTTCTAGCTTTTAAAATGGCATAGATTGTACACACCATTCATTCATTCGCCCCCCCCTTTTTTTCTGTTTTGTGAAATTATGCTTTCAGAGCTATTTTTCCTCTGAGGTCTACTTTATTTTCATCCTCCATCATTATCATTGTCTTTCAAGGTTATTATTTTTTCTGTCATATGGACTTATTATTTTTCATGTTCATTTAGGAGGTCTGTAGGTTTTCCTTATGTTCCCTTAATTAATTACTTTTTATTGCACTGTGATCAGCAAAGAAAGCTGTACACTATGAGCAAGATTAACACATAGGGAAGGCTACATTTTAATGGATAAAATGTTTGTCCTTACTTCACTGACAGACAAAAAGAGAGAGCTTTCTCCATTCAATTCCAGGTTCAAAACTCAGAGTGACTTCTGATGACAGATGAGAACACCTATCTCTAATTAGGAATCCCAAAGGGGTTCCCATGGAGTAAGTTTTAGGACAAGCACTTAAGCAATATAAAACTTATATTCAACAGTTAGTTATATATCAATATATAAATTGATATATTTATATCAATATAATATAAAACTTATATTCAACAGCAGATCAGGTCAGGGAAAGGTATATTCTGATACCTCTGTGTCTTCAGTTTAGAACTTTTTTTTTAAAGGATAGATCTTTCATTGGTTTTACAGACTGGTGTTTTAGCCAAGGAGCTAGATTAGACTTTTCTTTTTGAATAAATCCAAGAGGTATGGCTCTAGAGACAAACACTGCTATTAGTGAAGGGCACTGTTTTCTTGTCCACTGTAACCATAATATGAAAGAGGCTATCAACCTGATTAAAAAATGCTATTTTAAGGAGATTAGTGAAGGTGATAAGAGTGCCAGTAACCATTGAGTGTGGGACTAGAGAAGACACTTTTGGGTGAATCTAGACCATTCTGGGACTAGAGCAGACACTTGGACTTGACCTGGTTGTTTTAGATTGGAAGAAACTCACTGCTTCTGTAATTTATGTGACTGTGCCTTCTGAGAACAGATATTTTACTTTTAAATCACTCATAGCTGGCAAAATTGTCAAATATCAGGTAATGGACTAGTATTTGGTCTAACAAGCCCACAAGGTATGATAACAAAATGAGTATAGAAGATTTAGGAGGTTGGGACCTAGACAATGAGTCTGGGTTTTCTAAACTAAAAATCAACCAGAGGTATGTTAGTCTCCTGAGAAAACTTATTGTGTTATACACACACACACATACACATACACACACATACACACAATCTCAAGCACATCATAGCTGTGAGACAATACACAGAAAGAATATATGTGAAGGATGATTGATTGAATGATTTCTTTTTCTTTCTTTTTTTATACTCTTCCAGGAAAGCATACTTATTTTAATTTTTTCTTTTAACTGAGAAGTGATAACTGTTTTCCTTTTGCAGGTTCATTGTAAATATTGTTCTTATTTTTTTATCATAGGTATTTATATATTAATATGTAGTAAAATCTGTGTTATTGTATATTTGACTTATTTATTCAGAAGGAATTTCATTGTGCTATGTTGATGGTTAGATACTTGCTGTCAATGTTAATTGAATAAATTCAACATCTCTGCTTTTTAAAATTTATGTATAATTACTCTTCACTCTTATCACATGGTATATTTTTGTAAAGTTATTGCATGCTATTGGGAAATATGTATAATCTTTTATATTCCCACTCTGAAAATCTCTTTAGTCTTTCAGCTTTAAACTCTCCAATGTTTTGTTTGTCCCATAGTTTTTTCTTTGTTGATCTTTGTTAGGTCTGTCCAGATCAGATAAAGAGACCTTAAAATCTCCTACAATTATTGTGTTATTGTCTTTAGGAGTGTATGGGGGTATTCAGGGAAGAATAACACCTCACCAAACCCTTTTCAGGACTGCTCATCCAACTTTGGTGTCCACCTGTCATGCAACTTTCACCTGTGGTTCTAAGAAGCCACAACATGCACAGTGGCCACACGCCAGTAAAACTGTCTTGACAGATGGGGTAAAGCAAGTTGAAGGTAAACAACAGGCCACAAAAGCATCAGTGAGTTAGGGTTATGACTACCCCAAGCAAGTGAAGACTTCCCCTGGTAGAAAGGGGAGATGAGAACAATTTGTTCCCATAGCCATGATGGCAGCTAAAGCAGGCACTGTGGAGAGCTTAGAGCTTGGTTAGACATCAAAGACTCATCCACTGAATCCTGAGCCGTCATCACTTGTCTTAATTTTTGTCCTACCCCTGGACTTCCAGAACTCTAGAAGAGAGAGAGAATGAGGCTAATGACTTTGCACAGCTCTGCCTCAAAATCCAATTCATGCACTAGTCAAGAAATCACCCATGAATGTCATGGGTCCTCTGAAAATGAAGCATGAAAAGCAACTACTGTCCATATCTTTTTCGGAAGTCAGCTAACTTTTTTTTTTTTAATAAATTTAGACGTTATGCCAGTTGGTGCATATATGTTAAGTATTATATTGTCTGTTGTTCAATCATTTCAATTATGTCCAACTCTTTGTAACCCCATTTGAGATTTTCTTGGCAAACATACTGGAATAGTTTGCCATTTCTTTCTCCAGCTCATTTTACAGAGGAAGAAACTGAGGCAAACAGGATTTAGTGACTTACCTAGGGTCACACAGCTGGTAAATGTCTGTGGTCAGATTTGAACTCCGGGAGATGACTCTTCCTGACACCATGTCTGGAACTCTTTCCACTGTACCATCTAGCTGCCCCATTTATATTGTCTATCCTTTAAACATAATGTAGTTTCCTTATTATTGTGAATTTTATTTTTGTTTTGTCTGATACCATGACTGTAACTCCTTCCTTTTTGGATTCACCTAATGCATGGTAAATTTTGTTTTAACATTTCATTTTCATTCTTTGTGTATTTTTATTTTTTTATGTGTTTCTCTTATACCACAAAGGTTGACTTTTGTTTCCTTATTTGTTTTGTCATTTTCTTATTGGATTATTTAATCTACTCACATTTAAGATTATTTAATAATTATTAGACTTAGTTTTCCTCTATTCATTCCTTCTATGTTACTTTTGGTTCTCTCATACTTTTAAGACAGTACTATGATTAGTTTTGCTTACATTACTTTAGTGCTAGTCTATTTCAACAGGAATATTCTTCTCTCCACCTCTCTCATTTGCCTACCTTATCCTAAATTCTTTTAATTTAAGTTGTTGATTTCTTTCATTTATTTAGTTATCTATTTCTCCCCCATTTTTGTCCTTTATATCTCCCTATATATTTAAATCAGTGTTTCAACATTATTCCTCCCCTCCTTTCCTATACCATCTTTTTTAAAGTAATTTTCTCTTTTTCACAGCACCTTTTCAAGAAAATTTCCTTTGTTTTGCCCTCATTATTTCTCTTTCACTTAATTCTTCTTTTAAGATCACCAAAACATAACAGAATCCACCAGCATTTTGCCTAATTAGAATCCCTTTATGAACCCTGATATTGATAGACTTTGAGTTATTACATGTACCATCTTCTCCTATAAAAGAGTAGACAGTTTAATTTCCTTTAGTTCTTTATGATTGCTCATTTTTTAATGTTTACATTTTTACTTTTTTATGTTTACATTTTTAATGCTTCTTTTCTTTTTTGTGTTTGTACATCACATTTTCTACTGGTCTTTCAGCTCTGATCTTTTCATTAGGAATGCTTGGAAGTTTTCTGTTTTGTTAAAGGTTCATTTTTCCTCCTGTAGGATTATACTTAGTTTTGCTGAATACGTTGTTCTTGAGTGTAAACCTAAATCCTTTGCTTTCTGGAATATCATATTTCAAGCTTTCTACTCATTTAAATAGTGGCTAGGAAATCTTAAGTAATCCTGACCGGTGACTCCTCAGTACTTGAATTTTTTCTTTCTGATTGCTTGCAGTATTTTCCCCCCCTTAACCTGGGTGCTCTGTACTTGGGCTGTAATATTCCTGAAAATATTCATTTGGTGATTTCTTTCAGGAGGTGACCAATGAATTCTTTCTATTTCTACTTTGCCTTCTTTTTCCAAGAGATCAGGGTGATTTTTTAAAAGACTTCTTGAAATGTGATGTCTAGACATTTTCTTTTTTGGTCATGGTATTCTGATAGTTCAGATTTGATCTGTTTTCCAGGTCAGTTCTTTTTCCTAATAGATACTTCACATTTTCTCCTAATTCTTTCAGTCTTTTTACTTTATTTTATAATTTCTTGATGTGTCTTGGAGTCATTAGTTTCTATTTTAATACTAATTTTCAAAGAATTATTTTCTTCATTAAGATTTTGTACCTTTTATTCAAAGCTATCAATTCTCATTTCATATTTTTCTCTTATAGCTCTCATTTTTTCTAAATTTTTCTCAAGTGCCCTTATTTGCTTTTTAAAATAATTTTTAGCTCCTTTTTTTTTTTGGACTCTTGCTTTAACTGTTCTGTGAAGTCTCATTGGACTTTGTCCATGTTGCATTTTTATTTGAGGTTTTGTTTATAGATGTTTTCTAATCATTTCCTTCTTCTGACTTTGTTATCTTGAATTTCTCTGTCACCATAACTCTACATGGTAAGGATGTTTTTTTCTCCTCATTCTTCCCATCTTCTTCCTGATTTTGGAATTTATGTTAGTGCTGGGCTTTGCATGCTTCTGGCAGGGAAGGGGGAGAGGGGACCAGGACATATGGACTTAGCTTCTGCCTCCTTACATCATTTTTGCTGAATTCACAGCTCATTTTTGCATTCTACAAATTTTCAGTGCTCCTAAACTGATATGATCCAGGGCAAAGTCTGTTCACTACCTTCCTGATCTGAATTCTGCAAGTTCCTGATTTCAGGTGGATCTGTCAGCTTGTCCTGGGTTGGGAGCTTCAGCAGACTACTGATTACTCAGCCACTCTTAGCCTGCTAAGGAGGCTCTGCAGGTTCTGAATGGCAGCACTTCTGGCTCTCCTTTGATCTGGAACTCCTGCTCTGGTTATTCCACTACTGGCTTTCACTACAGATTTCCACCTGAGTTGCAGGCTAGACCTGCTTCACCACTCTGATCCTGGGATCAGAACTCCACCTTACCTTGGGTCTGTGTCATGAAACTGGGTAGTGGACAAACAGCTGCCAGATGGCACCCATTCCTACATCATGCATTGATTCAGGCATATTCTGGAATCACTTTCTGCCTCAGGGTTCCTGCCTTAGTGCCCAATCTTGGTTTTCTTTCATTCCCTGGGCACTGGAATGCTCTGTGTGGTACGTTCCAGGTCAGACTTTATCCATAGTGCCCATAAACCTCTCATTCTGTTTTCTTAAATCATCTTGGGCTGGAAAAGTGACTCACTGGGATGTTTGCTTTGCTTTCTTTCATCAGAATTCAGTCTGGTGTATTTTCTGGTCTTTGTTGAGGAAATTTATTGGGAAGCTAGGCTACTTCTTATTCTGACAGCTTAACCTTGCTTCTTGCCTTTCTACCATTGAGGATTACTCCCATTATTAGATTTTGGATAAACTTGTATCCTTCATTCCACCTCTCACTGCAACTCCCCTGAAACACAAGTCTTGTTAACTAGTGATGATTGTTTGGCAAAATGTGAAGAGAAGGGGGAAAAACTGGAATCCTCTAGCAAGACTTTATATGGCTCTAATAAGTAAAATAGAGATAATTTGAATGTTGTAATAAATTATGCTAATTGTAAATCAATTAGTATTCCTGTTAATATTGATCTCGACTTGAAAACGACTATGACTAAAATGGAGCTAAGATCACAGAGTAGCAGAAAGCAGTACAGGGAATCATCCCCACTCTCTCATTCTCTCCCCCACCCCCACCCCCACACCAAATCTTCTTTAAACAGATCTAAAAAATTCACCATACGGAATCCTGATGAGGAAATCCAGGAAAGTCACAGTGAATCATTTTTTTCCAATCCAGGTCAGCAAGGGGAGACAAACTAAGAGGTCTGTGGATGTTGGGGATGGAGTCTGTCCAAGAGCATATTGTGCATGAAACACTTCAGCATCAGGGAGAAGCTGTGTATCAGGGCAAGAGGAGGTCCCAGACCCCATACTGGGCAGATTGCAGAATGCAAAAACAGGTGCCAACTGGCAGCTTTGTTATCTACTACCCAATTGTGGGTCATATATCGAGAGAAGATAGAGAAAAGGATTTGTGAACTTTGGTGGCGTTAGGGTGGTGTAGCTGGGAAGGAAGTAGTTCAGAGAGCAACAGCAGCAGTGGTGTGACTCTTAGGGGTCTCAGTTCTAGCATCTAGCCCACTCTGAAATCTGCAGAAGGATAATCAGGGTCAGGAATCCCAGACCAACAATTCCTTCACCCAGAAACAGAAGCTATCTGTTGGAAGCTGAGTCCAACAGCATTGTTAAGACTCAAACCCAGGTCAGGAACTTGGAAAGCTCAGACCAGAAGGGGAGCATTCAGACTTTACTCTGCATCAGACTACTTTGGGAGCACTGAAAGATTCCCAACTTGTGCTTGAGATATTAGAAAAACACAATATTCAATACTCCAAGAAAGCAGTCATTTCCTCTAGAAGTGCACAGTGCCCAGCTCTAACTTCAGGTCCAAAGTCAAGAAATAAGCTCGAATAATGAAGGAAAAGAAAAAAGAATCCAGCCATAAAGAGCTATTATAATGGCAGAGATGCTTAAGACACAAACCTTAAGAAGGGAGATTGAGTCAAGATGGCAGAATAACAGGAAGGAAGGCAAGGAGCTCCTCGCCACAGACCACTCTTAACAGATCTAGAAAATGAACCAGACTGAATCTCAATGAGAAAATTCAGAAAAAGTTGCAGTCAATCCTTTGTCTAGCCTGGCACAATATAGGGAGCCAGATAGGGAGATCTTCAGACACTGAGCATGGAGCAATTTAGCACCCAGGGAGAGACTGTACAACAGGGAAAAGGAGGTAACAATGTCCCTGGTAATGGTATTCTGAATAGGGAGACCCTGGGCAGTGTACAGAGAAAAGAAGTTCATAAACTAGTAGGAGAAGCAGCAGTAGCGTGCCTTGGACCTCAGATGCAAATCGGGGTGTCACTTTCAATATTTAGAATAGAGGAGCCTATGATCTGCTTCTCTGAGGTAACAGAACTTTTCATTGGGCTCTTAGAGATGGAATGCAACATCAGTCTGTTTTTTCTCTGACCCAAATTTAGGTCAGGAACTTGCAGAGCTCAGACCAAGGGATCAGTAATCATACTTTGTCTTGGATTATTCCACTTTAGGGGCACTGAAAGACTGCAGATCTCCACTCTGCTCCTGTTATGGAAATACAACACTCAATGCTCCAAAAAAACCAACTATAGGACCAATCCTTCCCTCCAGAAGCCCACAGAATCTAACCTTAATATCAGTTCCTAAGACCAGAAGCAGGATGTAAGAAGGAACAAATGAAAAAGAACCTCCACTATAAAGAACTATTAAGGTGACTATGATGCCCAAGACATAAAAACATAAAAGAATGACTCCGTAACATCTATAAGCAATGCCTCAGAGAAAAGCATAGTTTGAGCACAAACTCAATGAGAATTCCTGGAAAAGACAAAGTGAGAGTTTTTTAAAAATGTTTTTATACATGGAATGAGAGGACTTGAGTAAAAGAAATTGGAAAAGAAATGAGAGCTGCAGAAGGAAGAATTGGAAGGGTATTTAACAGCTTGGCACAAAAAGCACAAAACTTTACTCAAGCAACAAACTCCCTGAAAATTAGAGTGGCCAATAACTTCATGAGGCAACAAGATAATTTAAGACAAAGTCAAAAGGCTGAAAAAATTGAATTAAATGTAAGGTATCTTATAGCAAAAACAAACATTTTGAAGAGAAAAAATTTAAAAGTCCTTGGACTATCTGAATGCCATGACCAAAAATTAAAAAAAAGTCCTAGACATTGTATATCTTTAAAGAAAAGTTTTATTGATATTTTTTATTTCTTGTATCACCATAGTGTCCCATATAGCCCTCCTCTTCCCCCTCCCCCTCCAAGAGACTTAATTCATGAAACAAACAGTAGTTTTTGGACAGGAAAAAAAATTAGCACAACTGCTCAATACAGTGAAAAAGGCTGAAGATGTATGCAATATGTAACACCTGAAGACCTCCCACTTCCAAGAAGGATAGGTTGGAGATATCTTCTCATATCTTTTGAGTTCCACTTTATCCTTATAATTTTGTTATATTTACTTCTGACTTTTTGGTATGATGTTCTTTTCATTTAAATTGCATGTTGTTTTCTTGGCTCTGTTTATTTTGACCTGCATCAGCATCCTTCCCTGCTTGTTGTACTCATCACATACATCATTTCTTCTTAGAGCACAGTAATCTTCTATTACAATCCTATACCACAATTTGTTTATCCATTCTTCAATGGATGGATATCTACTTTGTTTCCAATTTTTAGCTATCATAAAAGGGGCTTCTAGAAATGTTTTGGAGTATGGAAACTTCTTTTTTTTAAAAAAAAAATTATCAATGACTTCCTTGGAGTGTAGGCTCAAAGATGGAGTTCCTGGTTCAAAGTGTGTGGATCTTTTAGTCACTTTATCTCATAATTATTATTTTTTTTTACTATTTCACAGCTCCACTAACAATGTATTAGTGTGCTTATCCTTCCACAGCTCCCCCATTGTTGAGTGTTTCCATTTTTGTTATCTTTGCCAATTTAAAGGGCTTGAAATAAAGCCTCTAGATTGTTTTGATTTGCATTTTTATTTGCATTAGTGATTTGGAGCATTTTGTACGTGGTTGTGAATGTTTTGTAGTTCTTCTTTTGAGAACTATATGTTCATATCTTTAGACCTGTTGAAAAATGACATTAGTCACACATATTCGTTAATTGTTTATATACCTTGGATACCAAGCCTTTATCCTAGAAATTGATACAAAGATGTTTTTCTCCCTCATTTAACCACTTCCCTTTTTACCCTTGATGCACTAATGTTCCTGAAGGAGCTTTTCAGTTTCAAGTTCCTTCTTCTGCTGTAAACACAGTATTATCTTCCTCGATGATTTTACATTAATATTTTTTTAAGGTGGTTTTCTTTCCACTAGCTTTTTTCTCCTCATTCCTGATCTCTTTTCACTTGATACTCCCTCTTCCTTTCCTCCCCTTCAGTTAATCCTGTTCCCTAGATTTTAATTTCATTTTTTTACTCCTTTCTAAAAAGAATTTCTCTCAATCTCTTCATTTTCCATTTTCTCTTTCTGTTTACTCTAGACCCCCATTCTGTGATTTATGACCTCTATCATTACCAGACCTCTCTCTTCTCTGTATTCTTTATGCTATCAAAGTTTCCAAAGCAATCATTCCAGGGTCTTGCCCTTCTGGATACTACAAGTTCCTTATAAGGCTTGCCCCATAGATTACCTTTTCCACTGTACCTCATTTGCAGAGGAATGCTTATCATTATTAATTATTATATACATTAGGGGTGGGCTAAATAATGAGGGATGTGGTGGGGGATGGACCCCACCAAGAGGCAGTGTTAGGTGGCACACTGGGTACAGTGCTGGGCTGAAGTCAGGAAGACCTGAGTTGAAATCTGGCCTCAGACACTTATTAGTTGTGTGATCCTGGGTAAATTTCTATCTGCCTCAGTTTCCTCATCTGTAAAATGGGGATAATCAGAGCATCTACTTCTCAAGGTTGTTGTGAGGTTCAAATGAAATTATAATTCTATAGCGCCCGGCACGTGGTATACTCTATATACTTGCCTAGTGAACATGTTTTCTTTTAATGATATTGTTTTTTGCTTCTCTTCTAGTTTGTCTTTCAGTTCTGTGTATTTGCATTCCCAATCTGTTGTTGTCCCTTTTGTTTATTTGGTGAGGTTTACCACTGCAAACTCAAGTTTTTCTATTGTGCTCATTATTTTTATTGTGCAGGACATAGATTCTGCACTCAAAATTCTCATTTCTCTTTTAAACTATAAAGTGATTTCTAGTTCCATGTTCTTCTCAAATTCTACAGTGTTCTGTTTTATCAAATGTTGGATCATTTTCCTTCTTTTCAATATTTTATTCAATGCTAACTGAACTTGTTTACTAGATCAGGGGGCTGTTTCCTTCTGTTGTTATTGTTTTTCCTGTGGATTTATCTGTTTATATTCAAGGTTTTTGAACTCTTTGGTAATTTCAATCTTTCTTTCCTCTTATTTTCTGTAGCTCTCACTTCTGACTCCTTCCCCTCTGATTGTGGTTTCCTTTGGGGCTTGAACTTCAAGTGTCTCAGCTTCCTCCCATGATAGCCATTTCATGGTTCACCAGCCTATGTCTCTACCCCAGATGACTATTGGGTGGTCAGAACCAGCCCCACTCGAGGATTGCTGAAGTGCTGATAGCTCCCTGCATGAAGGGTATCTTGTCCTGGTGATCCATCCCACTTCCTCTCTTTGTCAGTTCTGTCCCAGACTGTTTTCCCTAGTACTAGTGCTTCTGGGTTGCAGTCCCTGGCAGTCTTTTACTCCTGAAGTGCTGTAGCCAAGTTGATTGTCAAAGCTCAAGCAGACTTACATAGTCTGGAGTTAGGGTGTCTGCAGTGATGGGGTTCAGACTCTGGGAGCCTCCTTGAGTTCCCCTTGAATCTTCCCACTTAATGTGGCATTTCTTACTCAAATCTAGGTCTCTGTTGCACATCTCCATCCATGATCCCATCAAAACCCCATTCCCCACACTGCTGACCACTCCCATCAAGATCTGTATTCCTTCCCATACCACCCCTATCAAAATGTTTGGATTGCCCTACCTGTTTCCCACCCAAAACCTCCATTGTCTGATGTCTCCTGATTGCTTCCTACTGTTTCCAAC
This sequence comes from Potorous gilbertii, assembly GCA_028658325.1. Classification (NCBI taxonomy): domain Eukaryota; kingdom Metazoa; phylum Chordata; class Mammalia; order Diprotodontia; family Potoroidae; genus Potorous; species Potorous gilbertii. The sequence continues at coordinate 345,243,776 of CM053771.1, read as the reverse complement.
CCTTGATGAGTCACCCTAATCCCACTGAGATCCTCCTTGGACTTCTCCTCAAGACCCTCCCTAAACCCCTCTTCCCATCACCCTAGACTACCAGACCACCCCCAGATCCCTCCTATTGTCTTTTCTGTATTTAAATTCCATCTTGCCTCCATGAAGGCACTCAGATTCAATCCAGCTCAGACTCTATCTAGCTGAGATTCTATCTGGCCAGCTTGTGAATACAAGTGTTACCAATGCTTAGGCTCCTTAAGAGCCAACCCAAGATGGCAAATCTTTAATAAACTTTGTTTTCTTTGGCTTTAAGAAGGCTTGAGTTGAATTCATTCAAGCAGGACCCAGCATGTCAGAATTTCAGGGTCCCCAGCACCCCCGCCACCTCATCATGCAGCACTGGAAATAAGGGGAGATAGGGTAGACGAGTGGGTTTTGAGGTAAGCCTGTGTCTTGTCCTTGGTCTGCTAGTACAACCTTAGTACCCATGCAAGAGAGGCAGGGGAAGGGTGTTGAATGAGCTCAGCTGAATGAGTGAGCAAGAGTTCCTGGGTTTGGGAGGATTTTTTAAACTTTCTTTTGTATCCTTGATGTCTAGATCATGGAAGCAACTGATGTTGCTTTGTCTTTGGTGCACAATTTCTGTTTTGGAAAGCTTTGAGAGATTGTGTGGATCAGAGAAAATGTCTAGTCCTCTATCTTGTCCTAGAGATTATATTTCAAGAGATATTTAAAGAAAACTGCTCAGATCTCTCAGAACCAGAGGGCAGAGTAGAAAAAAGGAAGAATCTCTCAGTCACTTCCTAAAAGAAACCCTAAAATGAAAACTCTGAGGAAGATCAACCAAAATTCAACATTTCCAGGTCAAAGAAAAAATACTGCAAATAACCAGAAAGAAGAGATTTAAGTACCATAGAGCCACATTCAGGATAATACATGCAACCACTAAAATAAACAACAGAGAATTTGAAATACAATATTCCTAAACACAAAAGATATGGGCTTACAGTCAAGAATAATTTACTGGGCAAAGCTAAGTATAATGCTACCAAGAAAAAAGACAGACCTTTAATGAAAGAGGATGTCAAGCTTTACTTATGAAAAGACCAGGGTGGCACAGAAACTTTGACGTTTCAACAAAGGAATAAAGAGGTAAGGTAAACATAAATGAACAATGATAAAGACAACTAAACAAGAATAAACTGCTTCATTCAGGTGGTGGGAGATGATACCTATGTCCCTTCTAAACCTTGTTATCTTCAAGATTCATAGAAGGAATCCAACTAGACAAGACTTTGGAGGGGTTCTGTTATATCTTAATAATCTTAAGAAAAGAGTGGAGAAGGGAAGAGTAATACAGTATGGTTAGGGAAAATGATCTCACATAGGGATGCTGCACAAATAGACATCTATACAAATAAGTAGTGTGGGCTGTCCATTGGAAAAAGGTGGATAGTGACTGACACTTGAACTTCACTCGCATTTGAACTGGTCAAAAGATGAAAGAATACACATAAACACACTATTAAGTATAGAGTGAGTATAAAAACACTCAACAGAAAAATAGATGGGAAAGGTCAGAAAGGGGGAGGGAGATTTAGAGGAAGGAAAGATTAAGGGAGGAATTAGTCCTAAGCAAAACAAATTCTAAGGATTCAAAAATATTTATAATTCTTTTTGATGTGGAAAGAATGGGAGTTGAAGGGGGCATCCATAAATTAGGGAATATATGAACAAATGATAGCATATAAATATAGCATGAAACTATTGCACTGAGCTCTTAGTGTAATGACTGACTAGTATTCTCAGTTTGGTATTTGGTATTTAAAACCCATCGCAGTTGAACTCCAATCTCTCTTTCCAGTTTGATTTCACAGTACTTCCCTCACATGTTTTCAGTTTCAACCCAACTGTTCGTTTTGCTACCCTTTTTTGCAAATGGACTGTTAATTGGGCCAGAACTGAATAGGAGCAAAGCAGACTGAATTGCTTTTAGGAAATCACCAAGTTGTTTTAATGACCTTGTCTTTGAAGCTCCTTCAAATTTGGCTGTTTTAAAATCTTTTATTTTACTTTCATTTCTGCATACATATCTCCTTCCTACTTCTACCCAGAACTGTTCCATGTAATAATTAAAAAAAAAACACAATGGGAAAGTTTAAAAAAAGTGGAGTTTTGTATGGGAGCTAGGGATTCCAAGAAGTAGAATTGAGTAGAGAGAGCTTTCCAGACCTGGTGGCAAGGAATTAAAGTGAGAGATGGAAAGTTATATAGTAGAAATGAATATTTATTAAGGTGGTTTAGTAAGAGCAGTTGATAGGAATGTGTACTTAATCCTAGAGAGCACTTGTGGCAAAAGTAATTCCCAGGTCTTGGAAATCCTTTGGACAGAGTCTTCAAGACATTTCCTTTAGGTGTGGTATAATTTTTTGTTTTTTTGTATTTATTCCTGCTGGCTTCTTTTTAGAGCCTTGACTCTTCAGGCACTCTGTTCTTGTCTTCTGATGTAGAAATGAGATACTCAGGGGACATGAGTTGGATAGTGAGGGGAAGATGGGAACTCCAAAATCTTCTAGACCTTTTGAATCTCACAAAGACCTCTTTTCAATATATATATAATTTATTTAATTTTCAGTTTTTAACATCCACTTCCACAAGAATTTGAATTCTAAATTTTCTCCCCATCTCTCCCCACTCCTCACCCCAGGACAGCATTCACCCTATCACCCCTTCCCCCAGTCTGTCCTCCCTTCTATCACCCCTCTTCTCTCATCCCTCTTCCCTCTATTTTCCTGAAGAGCAAAATAGATTTCTATACCTCATTGCCTGCACATCTTATTTCTCAGTTGCATGCAAAAATGATTTTTAACTTTCATTTTTAAAGCTTTGAGTTCCACATTCTCTCCTTTTCTTCCTCCCACCCTCATTGAGAAAGCAAGCAATTTGATATAGGTCATGCATGTGCAGTCATGCAAAACACTTCCATAACAGTTATGTTGTGAAAGACTAACCACATTTCCCTCTATCCAGCCCTCCATTTACTCCATTCTCAAGGACCTCTTTTGGCTAAAAGAAGAAGAGGAGACTGAAGCTGAGGCCAAGATTCTTTTGTCCTCTCAAATGCTTCCTCCTCAGAGGCAGCTTCTCTCTTGATGCATAGCTCACTTGAACTCTATTGGGTTCTAAACTAGCTCCCTAATTTTATACAGACCCCACAGAGCAATACCAAGTCTCTCACCCAATTGAGACTTCCTTCTAAACCTCGAAGTGTCCAAGCCATGTTCACACCTTGAAATATATTCTTACCTGTTAAATATATCAGGGTGTAACATCTTATTTTAAGTGAAGTGGGCTAATTGATCACCGAACTTAGATGGTGTAGTGGAAAGAGTCCTGGATCTCGAGTCAAGAAGATCTGAATTCAAATCCAGCCTTCACCCTTACTAGCTGTGTGACTCTGGATGAGTCACTTAACCTCTGTTTGCCTCAGTCTCTTTAACTGTAAAATTAGAATAATAATAGCCCCTACCTCTCAGGTATTATTATTGTTAATATTGACCTCCCTAGATATCAACTCCTGCTCCTTCTCAGCCAAAGACTGTGTCTTATACTTCATGAAAGAAGAGACAACTAGGTGACACAGTGGATAGCTCACTGGACCTAGAGTTAGGAAGACCTGAGTTCAAATCTAGTCTCAGACACCTAATTGTGTGTGTGTGTGATCCTGGGCAAGTCATTACCTCTGTTTGTGTCAGTTTCAGTTTTCCTATTGTAAACTGGGAATGATAGTAGTACCTACCTCCCAGGGTTGTTGTAGGATAACATAAGGTAATATTTGTAACGTGCTTAGCAAAGTACTGGCACATAGTAAGTGCTACCTCAAGGTTAGCTATTTTTTTTAAAGTAACATACAATTTATGTATAGATATAAATATATATATGTGTAATATGTAATCTATATGTAAATGTATAATATATATGTGTATGGGTGTGTGTATCCACATATATGTATGTACATATATGTGGATACACATACATACACACACATATATGAAACTATTCCAAACTTACCAATGATGCCTGAATTTTGATTGCTCTCCCTTAGTCTCCTATACTGGTTCACTATCCATCCCTATCCCCTTGCTGATAGTGTATTCAATAGCTCTTCTCTTAGGATATTTTTTCTTCTCTATGCAATCTATGCAGAAACCAGACCTATGCATCCAGCCCTAGTGGCTTTCCTGAGTTTCCCCTATACATTAGATATTAGGCATCTCAAACTCAACATGAGTTTAAAAGGTACCTGTGTAACATACCAGGTTTCAAATCTTGCCCTAGGCATTCACATACTGCATGACCCTGAGAAAGTTATTAATTTCTCTTTGTCTCCTCTCACCTTAAGGCAGATCATACCTTATAAGATGATAAATGATAGCCTTTGAGAGGAGTCTGAGCCCTAGAGACTTGAGCCCTGAGACTAGAGACTTGTCAGAGGTGGGATCCGAACCCATATCTTCTTGCTTTATATCTGGCTTCCTATTCACTATGTCACAATGCCTTTTAGTTTTCCTTATATTAAAATAATACATGTACTCATAGGTTTAGAGATAGAAGTGACCTTAGAGTCCAAATCCAACCTCTTGATTTTACAACTGAGGAAACTGAGACCCGGAGATTTCAAGTGACTTCCCTAATTTCTAATAGCTGGTAAGTATCTAAGGTGGAATTTTAACTAGGTCTATTTATTAATTTACTGCTTTACCAATAGGGGCAGGTAGGTGGTACAATGGATAAAGCACCAGTGCAGGAGTCAGGAGGACCTGAGTTCAAATCTCACCTCAGACACTTGTCACTCACTAGCTGTGTGACCTTAGGCAAGTCACTTAACCCTAATTGCCTCCTCCTGGGTCATCTTTAGTCATCCTGATGAATATCTGGTCACTGGATTCAGATGACTCTGGAGGAGAAGTGAGACTGGTGACCTGCATAGCCCTCACTCAAAAAAAAAAAAACAACGAAGTCAAGTGCAAGTCATGTCATCATTTCTCTGATGGCATGGTCTTCTTCAGGAACAAAGGATGAACACACACACTTTACCAATAACTGATAACTAAATAATTATTTACCAATTTACTGATAACAGCATTAACTTACTTTTGTCTAGTACTTTAAGGCTTCTAATTTGCTTTCCTTATAATCAAGTGAAGAAGCTTATGCATATATGTGGAAATAAGTTTAGAGGGGCTTAGCAATTTGCCCAAAGCCCCAAGTAAGTGGCTGAGTTTGAGATGAATTCATCCTCTGACTCCAGACCATCAGTCTTTCTGGATGATTTGAAGAACCCTTCATCAATCTGGTGATGCACACAATCAATTTAATGAGAATATAGAGTGTGGGTCATTGTCACCTTCCATAAATCTAGACATGTAGCATAGTCCCTTGTTGAGGGAACATAGGGGACTCCTCTAGTTGATCCTCAGTGCCCAGTGCTACCCTAGAGAACAGATTCATGACTGAGGAATTAGCCTCCCTATGATCTACAGGTATGAACTATGAAATAGTTTCACCCCTGAGAATGGACATTTCCAGTTTGGGATAAGTTTGAGAATTGGACACCAGAAGCTTGGGAGAAGACGTCCTTAACAGGATTCTTCTCAGAGGAAAAGAGGATCACAGCATTAGAGGGATCTTGAAGGTGGAGAACTAAAGCTATGCAATAAGTGCGATAAGTATCAACCCTTCATGAAATATCTGTGGATTGTTCTTATAATGCAGGTCTATGGCTCAGCAATTCTCTAAAAGCATCTTTACCTTCTAATGGATGCATAATGGGTGCAATGGGCCATTTGAGTGTATTATGCTTCCTGTACTTGTTCAACGCACCTGTGATTCCTTTGTATTTTATAATTTATAATTTTGTGGAGGAAATAAAAGGTTTTCTCAATACCTATATTGTACACTCAGTGCAACTCAGGTGGAATGATTAGTAGCATTATTACCACAGCTGATTCCTGTCTGGCCTCTGGTTAGTTCATTGACGTCAGCATAAAACTAATTCAGCATCTGCAATCACAGAGAGGCCATGAGTGATATCCCATGCTGTGAGCCAGACAGGCTATTTCAGTTCCCTAAGAGAGTTCAGGTCTGTAAAATCCATTTTACATGATAACTTCTTTTTAGAGATCTTGAGAACTATGGACAAGTGACTTTCCCTAAGAAAAAGGAATACAGAGAGGACCCTTGATATCTCAAATAATTCAACACTCTCTTTTCTGTCACCAATTCTGCTTTGGGCAGAGTAGGTTAATGGCCTGAGCATTGGTAAAGGAACATTCCTCTCTACTTATTGAAGTGGAAAGAGCTTGGTCTGGGAGTCAGGAAACCTGGAACGTCCAGGATCGGGTACTGATTAATGATATGACCTTACAAAAGGCATTTCACTTCTTTGGGCTTCAATTTCCTTAATGAGAGAGGTATAACATTCAAAAGAAGGAAGGTAAAAGTCTTGTTATGCTCTGCCCCGATCACAACCCATCTGTTCTTTTGTGTTCAACTCTGGGCACAATATTCTAGGAAGGGTATTGATTAGCTAGGAAATATCCAGAGGATGGTTGGGAAGCACCAAGTGGGTACTGAGGAGGCTTTGGATCAGATCATGTCATAGCTTTGGCTGAAGGAGGTGCAGATGTTTCAGTCTGGAGAAGAGTTATGGAGACTTAGTCATCATATTCAAGTAGGAAGAATAATTAGTTTGTTTTACTTGGCTGCAGAGATCAGAAGTAGGAACGAGTGGAAGCTGCCAGGAGAAAGACTTAGACTTGATATTTCAAAATTAACAATGAAGGATGTTTAAAAGTAGAATGGGCAGCCATAGAAAGCCACGGGGTTCCATCATTAGTGATGTTCAAGCGAAGGCTGGATGATCATTTGTCAGGGGTGGTGAAGAAAAGATTCTTTTTCAAATACTGGACTAGATTACTCCTGAAGTCCAACGCAGATATTCTATCATCATTAAGAGCAGGATATTGGACTGGGAAATCCCTAATGTCTGTTTCTTCTCTAACATTCTATGATTCTATAAATTGGATTGGGGATTAATGCAGAACTTGTTAAATAAAAGAACCAGTGAGGTGTGACTTCATTAATACCACTCTATTTTCCTCATGGTTCTCTTTACCCAACAAATTTACTGTCTCTAAAGACAGGATGTAGGATTAGAGTCATGGGCACACCCTGATAAGAAGTACTGGAACATATTAATACTCCAGGTGAGATTTTTTTCCTGGGATGAATGGAAGACCGGGCCACTTGGGCAACTTAAATGAGAAAATGTCTTTCCAAGTTCAAAATATTTGACTTACAGACAGACTTTTGGAGCACAAAATTGTTTGGAACCTGGAAAGACATTCTCTCAGTTAAAATGCCCAGTTGCACTGATTTCAATTGGAAAATGACTGAGCAGGTCATGGTGTATGAATGTGGTAGAATACTACTGTGGTATAGGAAGTGATGGAGGGAACAGTTTCAGAAAGGTCCGAGAGGATTTGTATGAACAGATACAGAGTGGAGTGACCACAAGCAGGGAGACAATTTATATAGTAACATCAGTATTTTAAAGATGGGTGTCTTCAAAGAACTTGAGAATTCTGATTGATACAGGGACCAACCACAATTCCAGAGGACTCATGGAGCATGCTGCTCACCTCCTGACAGGGTTTCAGAGTGCAGATTGAGAGATCATTTTTTGTTCATGACCAATATAGGAATTTGTTTTGCTTAGCTGTGTATATTACAAAGGTTTGTTTGTTTATTTTTTCTAATCAAGGGAGGCACTAAAGAAGGATAGAAAATAGATTTTTGTTAATTGAAAAAAATTAGATTGATTTCAAAAAAGAGGTAGGAACCTACATATGCATAATGTTGTATTTAATGTTGCATAGACTGTCAGACAGATCCTTTATATTTTCTTAGGAAAGAATAACAATGACTACTTTATTTCTTATCATCTTAGTGTCTTTTTCTTTTAACAACAGAAGATTCATTGTAATGGGATTTGAGGAAAAACAAAATGGATCATTGAGAAACAACTGTGATGTATAAAACAAAAACTATTGATAAAAGAGGGAGGGAAAGAGGAAGAGAAAAACAGAGAAAGAGATAGAGATAGATGGAGGCAAAGAGTACAAATAATGCAAGTCACTTAACTAGACTTCACAGTTCCCTCATCTATCGGATGAGCAAATTGTATTTGGCTGATCTACATTCCAATTCTATGATGCTATGTAACTGTACCTAACTCATTAAATCAGGTCTTCAAGAAGTGATCGCTGTGGATTTGACTGCCAGACCACTCAGCACTTGTCTCTAGCTCAGATCCTTAGACTGATCAGCTGTTAGTTTCCGGTTAAAACTACTCTCTTGTGTGACCTGAACCTTGAATAAGTGGTTTCGTCATTCCCTGAATTCCTAAGAAGTAAAGTGCTTGCTGGCTTTTCTTAATCTGTTTGTTCAGTAATTTCTTTCCTTTTAGAAAGAGACTTGGGTTGGAAATCAAGTGTTCTAGGTTTGAATCTAAACCATGCTACTTATTAATTATATCCCATTTCAAGCCATTTCACCTATTTCGTCCTTGGCTTATCTATTTAATCTGTCTTTTTCTCAACTATATAACTGTCTAGATAGGAATGTTCTGTCAGATAGTTATCTTCTAAATCTAAATGTCTGTAAAAATAGAGGTAGAATAAGTGGGACAGTTTGGAGGGCAGTAGAAAAGGAGTAGAGTTCTTTTGGTTGTGGTAAAGAAATGGAGTTGAGCTACTGGGACTGATAAAAGGATGTGACTAGCTCTGAAGATATTTGGGAATTTACCCAGAGGTCTGGGTAAATTACTTTTCATACATCTAGACTTGAAAAATTCTCTCTAAATCCAATGGAAATGAGCTTTAAAAAAGAGGGGAGAGATAAAAAGACATGAAGGACAGTGGCATTCCCTACTTTTCTCTTTAAAAGTAAGTCAATGTGTAGGTCTAAATTCATGCAATCAAAATCGCACATTTTATCTCCCATGAAATTCTCTGTCTCTCTTTTGGTCATCAATGTTTTTCTTATCCATAGATTGAAAAGGTTATTTCTTCCATGCTCCACTAATTTGCCTGTGATAACATCTTTTGAGTTTAAGTCATTTACCCATTTTGAGCCTATCTTGGTTTATAATGTGAGAAATTGCTTCTGCCATACTACTCTCTAGTTTTCTCAGCAGTTTTTGTTAGTGAATTCTTGCCCCAATACCTGGCATCTTGGGGGTCTATCAAACACATCTAGTGTGCTCATTTGCTTCTGTATGTTGTACACCTAATCTATTCTATCAGTCTCTTTTTCTTATCTACTACCAAATTCTCCTTACTTTTGTAAAATGAGGTGGTGAAACTAGCCAAACTCTTACATTCCTTCTCATTCTAATACTCTTTAGTTCTGATTTTATGCCTTTGGGCTAAAATTATCTATTTCTGTCCTGGCACCATTTCAATACCTCTGCAAGTACTCCAGTTTAATGACTAGAAGCAGATAAGTCTGGGTTATCTCTGAAGACTGTGTCATTCGCAAGTCCCTTACAGCAGCCATTTTTGGATGATAGTGACTTGATATAAATGCAACATGAATGTTATCTTGTGATATTTTTTTTCTTTGCATTTTTGTGCTATCAAATAAACAGTGATCCTGTGGTATCAGATTTTGGGGGTATATCTCAGAACTTTGGAAGAGGATAGGAAAAACTTGAACGAATAACTATGAGATTCCTGAGACAGGAAGTAAAGGGTTTATTTGTGATTGAAAATATGAAAATGGGGAGGTGGAGCCAAGGTGGCAGAGAGATAGGAAACAATGCAGAAAACTCCCTTCAAAAACACTCCTCCAAAACAGATCAAAAAAGTTTACCAGATTAAATCCTAATGGGAAAATCCAGAAAAAGTCACAGTGAGTCATTTGCCTAGCTCAACTTGGCATAGGAAGAGATAGGGGGATCTATAGGCAATGGAGGTTGGTCCTAGACTAGAGCATGCCACCTTCAAGCATTCAAACACCTAGGGAAAGGCTATTCACTGAGGTGAGAGGAGGTCCAAGATTCTTACAGAGCACACCTATTCCTATTTGGGGGCACTGTGATGGGTACAGGTGTGACCTGTCACCCAGGCCACAATTTTGTCAGTTCTAGGTCACAGATTCAGTACAGACTGAGAAAGAGATTTGAGCACATAAGTAGCATTCCCAGGTACAGAGGTCCTGGGGGGTATACCGAGAAAGAAAGAAGCTCAGAATTGAGTAGCAGCAGAAATGTGATTCAGACCCCTGAAATTATGCAGGATCTCATATCCAGCACCTAGCCCAACCTGCAGAAGAACAAGAACACGAGGAACCCCAGATCAAAGGAAAGCCTGCATTTCTGTGGCTTTGAAGCAAGAGAACTTGCCAGTTTGCTGATAGGGGATGAGTCCAATAGCAGTCTACTCATGCTCAGACCCAAACCTAGGTCAGGAACTTGCAGAGCTTAGACCAAGGAAGCACAATCAAACTTTGCTCTGGATCAGACCATTTGGGGAAGTGCTAAAAGTTTGAAGCTCTCCAACCTGTCCTGATTCTGGAATAAGATAGCAATACCCCAAGAAGGCAGAAACAAGGACCAGCCTAATTCTCTTTAATGGGCAAAGTTCAAAGTCAGGAAGTAGTCTAGAAAAATGAGCAACAAACAAAAAAGAATCCTATCATATAGAATCATTATGGTGCCAGGGACATTACAGACACAGCTAAGAAGGATTAGAGAATGACTCTATAATAGCTTGGTCAAAATTCAGCTAGAATATCTGGAAAAGATGAAGCAGGAATTTTTAAAAAAAAAGAGCTTTAAAAAATTCTTATTAATTTTTAGTTTTCAACATTCACTTTTATAAGATTTTGAGTTCTAAATTTTATCTCCATCCCTCTCCTCACCCCTCCCCAGGACAGTGTGCAATCTGACAGAGGCTATACATGTACAATCATATTAAACATATTTCCACATTAGTCATGTTGTAAAAGAAAAATTAGAACCAAAGGGAAAAAACATGAGAAAGAAGAGACGAGAGAGAGAGAGAAAGAGAGTTGGGGGAGGGGGGAGAGAGAGAGAGAATAGTATGCTTCAATCTGCACTCAGACTCCATAGTTCTTTCTCTAGATGTGAATAACATTTTCCATCACGAGTTTTTTGGAATTGTCTTAGACTATTGCATTACTGAGAAGTCAAAAGTCTATTAAAGTCAGTCATCACACGATATTACTGTTAATCTGTACAGTGTTCTCCTGGTTCTGCTCACTTCACTCAGCATCAGCTCGTGTAAATTTTTCCAGGTTTTTCTGAAGTCTGACTGCTCATCATTTCTTATGGAACAGTGGTATTCCATTATATTCATATACCACAATTTATTAAGTCATTCTCCAGTTGATGAGCATCCCTTCAATTTCCAATTCTTGGCCACCACAAAAAGAGATACTATAAATATTTTTGTATATGTGGGTCCTTTCCCCATTTTTATGATCTCTTTGGGATGCACTTAGAGGTGGTATTGTTGGATCAAAGGGTTTTATAGCCTATTGGGCATAGTTCCAAATTGCTTCCCAGAATGGCTGGATCAGTTCACAACTCCACCAACAATGCATTAATGTTCCAATTTTTCCACATCTTCTCCAACATTTATCATTTTCCTGTTTTCTGATGTTAGTCAATCTGATAGCCTAACTATCAGAGTTATTTTAATTTGCATTTCTCTAATCAATAGTGACTTAGAGCATTTTAATATGACTATAGATAGCTTTAATTTCTTCATCTGAAAACTAAATGCCTGTCCCTATCCTTTGACCATTTACTAACTGGGAAATAAAAAGATTTTTTAAAAAAACAAACAGTAAGAATGCTTGAGGAAAAAAGTGGGAAAAGAAATGACAACTATGGAAGAAAGAATTGGAAAGAGAGTTAAGTCAGTCATGAGAAGTGTAAAAAACCTTGCCCAAACAATGAATTCCTTAAAAAATATGAGGGAATCAAATAGAAGCCAGTGATTCCATGAGGCCAAAAGAATTATTGAGACAAAATCAAAAGGCTGAAAAAAGCAGAATGTAAAGTATCTCATAGTAAAAATAATTGACCTAGAAAAGAGATTGAGGAGGAAAAAAATTAAGACTCATTGGACCATCTGGATGGTCATGAAAATTGACCAAAATAAAAGGAACTTAGATATTGTATTTAAAGCAATGTTCAAAGAAAACTGTTCAGAATCAGAAAGCAACGTAGAAATAGACAGAATCCACCAAACATGTCCAGAAAGAAAGTCCCAAATGAAAATTCTTAGGAACCTTATAGTCAAAGCCTCCAAGTCAAAGAAAAAGTACTGCAAGTAGCCAGAAAGAAAGAATTCAAGTACTGAGGGGCACACTGAGGATCATACATGATTTAGCAGCCCCCTCTACAAACAAATAGAGAACTTGGAATATGATATTCCAGAAGGCAAAGGATATAGGCTTACAGCCAAGAATAACTTACTCAGTAAAACCAAGTATAATGTTACAGGGAAAAAAATGAACCTATAATGAAATAGGAGACTTCTAAGTATTCCTGATGAAAAGACCAGAGTTGTGTAGAAACTTTGAGATTCAAAGTTGAGATTCAAGCACAGGCATGAAAAAGTAAGCATCACTGAACAGTGATAAAATGCTAAACCAAGATAAACTCCTTGCATTCAAATATAGAAAGATGATATGTGCCCTCTCTGAACCTTATCATTATCAGGGTTCATAAAAGGATTCTAATTAGACAAGGCCTGGGAGTGGTTCTATTATATCTTGATGATCTTAAGAGTATAGTGGAAAGAGAGAGTAAAAGAAGTACATTGAGAGGAAGGGAAAGGAAATTAAGGGAAAATTATCTCAATAATCAAGGTATACAAGAATAAATCTGTATTCTTGTGAGTGAGTGAGTGAGTGAACCTCACTCTCATCTGAATTGGTCAAAAGAAAGAATAAATACATACCGATGGATACAGAAATACATTTTACATTACATTTACATAAAATACATTAGAGGAATAGGAGGGAAAGGGGAGAAGGAGGATTAGGAAGAAGGGAATTAGTGGGATCAAGGGAGGGATTGAATCCTAAGTAAAACAAATTGCGAGTATGTACAAAGAGATTTATGGCTCTTTTTGGGGTGACAAAGAATGGGAATCTGAGGTTTACAAACTGGGGAACAGATGAACACGTTATGACATGTAAACGTGATGGAATACTGTTGTGCTGGATTCTTATCAGCCTAATAAAAAATACACTTTCAGAGGCTTAATATGAAACATGCTGCCCACTTCCTGCTAGAGAAATGAAGGACTCAGAATGAAGAGTGAGGCAAATATGTTTTGGACATGACCAATGTAGAAATCTGTTGTGTTTGGCTGTACATTTTTATACTGGGCTCTGTTTTCCTTGTGTTCCTGGGTGAGGTGAGAAGATGAGTTTTGGCTAATTAAATAATTTTTTAATTAACAAAAGAAAATACGGAATTACCTCTTGAATTAGTCATCACCAAACCTTCAACTATCTTTCAGGTTAACGGAGAGACAGAGACAGAGAGACAGAAAGACAGAGTGAGAGAGACAGACAGAGACGGAAAGAGACAGAGTCCTGGATTGCACCCAAAGTTTGTTGAATGGTTTGACCCTGCTTGGATGATTTGCATTGTGATGATGAATTTGGAGTTGGAAGACCTGAGTTCCAACGCTATTTTATACATTTAACGTGTAATCCTGGCTGTTACTCAACCTCTTTCTGCTGTCATTTCCTTATCTGTAAAATGGAAGTAATAACAGCACATCCCTTATAGTATCGTTGTGAACAGCCAATGAGATAACATTTGTATATATATATATATATATATATATATATATATATATATATATACTTCCTAAGTAGGTTTGTGATCCTAAAGAAAAGGATCATAACAAAAGAATGCTTAATCTGGATGCAAAGGACCTGGGTTTGAACGCTGACTTTTCTATTTACTAGCTACGTGACCTGGGGAAAATCGCCTATCCTTTCTAGGTCTTAGTTTCTTCATTTATAAAATGAGGGTTTGGACTGCATGTCCCCTTCATGTCTAAATTTATGATCTTATGAAAATTGTGCTTTGCTGGGAAACTAAAGGAGGAGAGTCTGAGAATACGAGTATCGCGCGCGTTCTGAGAAAATGATTCACGACATTGGGTTGCCCGGATATAAGTTCCCAGATGTGAGGGGGGAAAACGTTATAAAAGGGAAGATCCCATGGAATGAGGGGTTCAAGATGCAATTGAAATGTTTTATGGTGAAGTTCTTTCTTAGTTTGCTCAGACCAGAATGGGGAGATGTCTAGACTGAGCTTCTGTCTGTTTTCACAACTTATTCTGGGGAAATTAAGTTTTCAGTGCTTCCAACATGGTGTTGACCAGAAAAAGGTCTCTTTACTGTTCCTCTAGCTTGTTCTCTCCTACGCAGGTAGGAGCCTTGTTCCATCATGACTGTGACCACTCCTGTCCTACTTGGAACTGTGACGTGGAGCTAGCTGGGTAATTGCTAGATAGCACCTGTTCTGTTCCCAGTGCTAGTATAGGAGTCCTCTGGGACTTTTTTCAACCCAGGTATTCATTCCCCTTACCATCCCCGAGCCCTGGGCTGCTCCTGCTGCTGCTGCCACAGCCCAGCAGTACTTCTAGTACTACACTACACTCCTGACCAACTCCCGTACCAACATCCACAGACCTCTCTAACTTTCTCAGCTAACCTGGGCTGGAAAGATGACTCATTGTAACTTATTCCTTTTCTTTCCCACTCAGAATTTAAATCTGACAGGGACTTTAGAGTCCATCATGCCCAGTTCCTTCATTTTAAAGATGAAGAAATTGAGACTGAGAGTAGATCACTAAATCTCTTTTGGAAAATAGTTCATCGGTAACAAATACAGTCAACAAAAGAAATTACCTCTACTTGTCTTCAGTTTCTTCTTATGCATTAGTAGAATTCTCTTTTCTAATCTGGCCATAAAAGTTTTAATTCATGACTTGTTGGCCCTTTTTAAAACCTGAAAACACAAGTAACCTGGTAGTAAATGGCAGCTTCCAATTCTCGTGTGTTTTATAGGTTCTGTGTTTCTAGTACAGAAATAAGAAGCATTTTACTTAGTTAAAAAGAATTAAAAGAAAAAATGAAGGTATAACAACAAAAATTCATATCTATGTGGTGCTTTAGATGCTTCTTCCACAGCAATATTGTGAGGTAGATAGTAGAAATATTAAAAAAAAGTTTTAGAGATGAAGAAATGAAGACTTGAATTCTGGATTTCTGAAAAGAAAAGCAGAGCTCTCTGGACTACACTCTGCTGGCCTTTAGCTTACCAATAACCAGAAAACATCTCCATGCTCTTTTATCTCCAGTGAAAGATCTGCCTAATTAAGAGTTAAGGAGCTGATCCTGTCCCTGGGGACCAGTGACTTCCTGACGCAGTTTATACAAGTATATTTTGTCAGTGAGTAGGTGTGGGAAAAACACACAGTAACAAGATGCCATTTTTAGTCATTGCCTACGTGATATCTTTTAAAATTTATTTGGTTAAATATTTTCAAATTACACGTAAGAAATTTAACGTTCATTTAAAAAAATTTTGAGTTCTCAATTCTTCCCCTCCTTTTAACCCTCTCTTTTCTTTGAGAAAGTAAACAATTTGATATCAATTATACATGTGAAATCATCCAAAATATATTTTCACATTAACCTCGTTGAGAAAGAAAATATAAGCATAATAAGGCAATAAAAATGAAGAAAATAAGAAAAGTATGTTTCAGTCTGCATTCAGCATTTACCATTTCTCTCTCTGGGATTGTTCATCATGGATCCTTTGGAATTGTCTTAGACCATTGTCATGATCAGAGTAGCTGAGTGGATCATTCTTGCAATATTGTCATACAATGTTCTCCCTATTCATTGGATCAAAATGAGAATATAGATAAACAAGGTATTACAATCCAAAGAGATTTTACCTCATGCAGCAAATTCCCCTGTTTACAATTAAAGCAGGATGTTATTGTCATACAAGGCAATAATAACACAAGATAGTTTTGTAACTGTCACACAATACACGATCACATGATATAATCCCTGCCCCAAAGCCCATTGGTTTGGTACTCTCTCTATGTGTGTTCATTGTGGAACTGGTATTTGGAGGAGGAAAGAGTTAAGCCTTGGATATAGAGCTTGGGGTCCTACTTCCTTCTGATAATGACACAGCAGTCAGAAGTTAGATTGAATCTGATCATAAGGTATTTGAGGGAGTAGATAGATTTAATTCTAATCCATATCCTTCTCTCTGAGGAAAGCAGAATAGCTAAAGACCAAAGGCAGATATCTGGGCCACAAGTCCCTTCTGGCTTCCCTTCCTGGCAAGAATTGAAGCCTCCCCTGGAGAAGGCTGGAGTGGAGAAGAAGTTAAAAGTGTCTATTCCGACCTCTTTCTGAGCCATACAAAGATAGAGTGGGCCTCTCTACTCACAGACCTATCTCCTTATAATAACTTTGAGAAAACTTGGATAATCATTGAGTTCATTGAGTATTTAAATGCCTTTGCTACTTTTCCTTTAGTGCTTCCAGCATAACCCTGTAATCATACTGCATATTGAATGTCATTCATACAATTTCAAAGTAAATATCAATGACACAAATTGATACCCACAAAACTAAGTCATTGACATTGTGGGATTTCCCAAAGAAGGGATGTAGGTTCACCCAAAACCATAAAGATACTTATTAAGATCTAACTAGGTCACTCCTCAACTCAATAAACCCCAGTGGCTCCTTATATTGCTTCTCAGATAAAACTGTCAAGGTCTCTACTTGGCTTTCAAAGACCTAAACAACTTGACTTCAGCCTATCGCTCCAGCCTCATAAATGCATTAATCCCATTCTCACACTCTACAGTCAAGTCTGCCTATTCTTTGTGAGTCACTGAAGGCACTCCCATCTTCCCTCTCTCTGTCTTTGTTTTGGTCATTCCACGAGACTGATATATACTTCCTTCTCACGTCATACAATCATTCCTTTCCTTCAAGACACTCTTCAAGTACCTAAATGTTTATTGACTCTGTTATGGCTTTTCTGATATTCCAACTATCCTCCTTCACATTAACCATGTTGAAAAAGAAAATGTAAGCACAGTAAGACAGTAAAAAATGAAGAAAGTAAAAAAAAAAGTATGTTTCACTCGGCATTCAGCATTGACCAGTTCTTCATTTTGACTACCTTTTATTTATTCTGTAGACACTTGTGTCCTGTCTTGTCCAAAAGAATGTTAAGCTTTTTTCAGAGCTTTTTATTCCTAGGTGTGAGCCAGTACCTGGCATGTAGTAGGGACTGAATAAGTAGTTTTAACTGATTTGTTGAATAATCCAAAATGATTGTTTTAAATCTGATAAACACTAACTGGTCATCCATAACCAATAATGTAGATCTAATGACCAATAACTAATAACTGATTTTAATATTCAATAATCTCCTTTTGGGTCACATCCTAATTAAATAACGTAAGTGAGCAAATAAGAGAGGAGTTGAATGATCAGGCAATCATTGAATAGGTGTTGATATTATTCATACTACAAATGTTATAAAACCTAAGATAATGAGGGTCTGTTTCAAACTGCAACATGTACCAGGTTCTTATTTCCATTTCCTCACATTCTTTGTCTTTAACAACCATAATACTGCAGTACATCTAAAGATGCCACATGCTTTTTTCCAGTTGTGGGGAAAAGGCAAACCTGTATAATTGTAATTAATGTACATATTTAAAGGAATATAATAAGGAGTATAGATATTCAAAGTATGATGTAAAAATTGAGGATTCCAAATAGAATTACATGATCATAAAATAGAAATGAGCCAAGATCTAAAACCCCACCCAACATTTTCATGAAAGTTACCTTTTTCTAGGATGCTTTATGAAACCATGAATATTTAAATTGCTCAAGGATGTAGGTGTAGCACAAAGCCTATATTTTATGTATGATGACAAGATCCTGTTAGCTTTGGGATTCCAACTTATCACCACCCTCTGTCCCTCTGATTAGAGAACCCCCAAACTTTTAAAGAAGGACCACAACTCAGAACATCTCCTTATTTTTAACCTGGTTGTACTACTTTGGGACTTCTCTGACTTTTCTACCATGCACTCAAGTCAGGTACCATCCTTGGCTCCTCCTCCCCTCAACTGGTTTTTCAGCTTTTTTGTGTGGGTTGCCTTCATTCCTTAGAATGGAAGTTCCTAGAGGGCAAGGATGACCTTTTTAAAATTTTTGTATCCTCAGTGTTTAGCTCATTCCGGGCACTTAGTAGCTGCTTAATAAGTCTTTATTGATTGACTTGCCTTTGAACCATGAAGTTCACTCAGGATCACCAAACAGGGTTCACAGTTTTCTCATTTTATGTTTTAAAAGAATAATTTTGAATATAAATTGGTCTTACCTGTAAGTTCAATGTGGACAGCCAAGCTAGTATAATTAAAAATGCAATTGCAATTTATCTCTGTATTTTTCAACAATGTTTATCATATCAATGTTCACTCCATGTATGTACTTAGTCACAAAGGGCAATTTATTTTATGGGATTATTCTCATATTAAAATAGCAGATTGTGTATCACATTTTGACAATCCAGTTTCATGCTAATTAGCATTCAGTGTATTTTCAATGCTACACTTTAATCTATTAAATTTCAAATGCAAATAATTAAGACAAAAACTACAATCCAGTGGTTATGTAATTGAGTTTTTGCCATATGTATTTCTGAAAAGCTAGGTCTGTCATGGTTAAATAAAATGCCTAATAACCTAGATAAACGAGAAGGGTGAATTCCCATGAATAAATTTTATCACATGTAATTTGGTAGGCCATATAAAATGAGGTTGCTTTTCACAATTGTCTGTAATGATGTACATCTCCAAAAATTTAACAGTAAAAAGTATGAACAGTTACAAATGGGTTGGAGATTAAAGGTACTAATTCAATAGTTTGAATGAGAAAGACAATTGGATACATGTATTGCATGGAGAGACCTAATGTTGTCTCCTTCCCAAGAGTCATCAATTATCAAGATTTATCAGAGGAGAGTCATAGAGACCAACGAAGTGATTACAGAGTATATAGTAACAGCTCACAAAATTAATCACTTATAATTTATGAACAATCATTTCAAAATTAATACATTCTAAATATTTCCAACTCTTATGAGCTACACTCTAAAACAAAATAGTCATCCCATTCTGGTAACTTAGATATTGTAACCTCTATATACAGTGAGAAATTGCTTGTATTTAAAAGCATTAATTTGTAAAACTCATATATCCTTTTATAACATATTAATTTGAAACTTTAAACCAATTTCCTAATTACCAATCAATAAACATTTATTAAGCATCTGCTACAGTATATAATAAAAGCTAATAGCTAACATTTATATAGTGCTCTAAAGTTTACAAAGGGCTTTACAAATATTGTTACATTTTTATGAGAAACAACCCTGGGATGTACATGTACTCCATTTTATAGAAGAACTAGAAGTTAAGTTACTTGTCCAGGGTCACACAGATTTTAAGTGTCTGATTCTAGATTTGTACTCGGGTCTTTCTGACTCCAGAGCCCATGTTCTATCCACTGTACCACCCAGCTGTTTGCTTATCTTCCAGGCTCTCTGCTAAGCTCTAGAGAGCATAAGTACAAATAAAAAAACCATGGCTACTCTCAAGCCGCTTAACTATCATGCTATATTTTCTCAGGTTAAAATAAATAAAAAGCCTTCTTGTTTCCACACACATCCTTACAGAATTGGATAAGTATTGGTTTTGGTTTTTTTTCATCTGTAAAAGAAAATAATTTCATAGGTATTTCTTCAGACACAGTCAGGTTTTGATAAAGTGTCTGACTCTTAAGGACATTTTTTCTTGAGGCTGTTCACCTTTTGATTTAAAACTAGAACCTAAGCATTTCAAACCAAAACACTCAAAATTGTTTTAAAAACTTGTATTCAGTTTGCAGTCTTATAGGTAGGTATCAGGATATGCACCTTCAAACAGAAAAAAAAATGTTAGTTATGTTAGTTCAAAAACAAACAACCATAGAAATCAATAGCTACAAGGTAATCCAATTTTTTTTTAAAAGACACTGTTTCTTAGCATCAGTTCCAGTGGATTGAGTCTGATTACAACATTCAGTCTTTCCCAAACTAACAAGAGATAAAACTGATTGCAAATGATTCATTTACTTAGGACTATTTCCTGCTTTTCATAGAACAGGTATTATATATGAGGTTTATGGGGTGTTCAGGAAGACAAGCACCACTGGAGTGAGGGCTTGCTGAGCCCTTTTCAGGGCTACTCATCCATCTTTGGTATTCCCTTGATTCACTCAACTCTCACCTGTCTCAATAGGTGGGCTATACTAGACTAAGGGTAACTGACAGGTCTCAAACCAGTCAACAAGTTAGGGAGATGTTTATTCCAAGCATGTGAAGACTTTTCCTAGAGGAGTGAGCAATAAGAACAGTTTGTTCCAACTGCCAGGAAGGAGGCTGAAGCAGGCACTGTGGAATGCTTAGACCTTGGTTACACATTTTAGGCACTAAGGTCATCATCTACTGCAATCTAGGCCATTGCCGGTCATCCTGACTTTTGTCTTGCAGCTAAACTCTGATTTCTCTGGAAGAGAGAGTGAGGCTGATGACTTTGTGCAACTCTGAGTCACTTAAATCTAATTCACATGTAAATCAAGACATCACCCTATGATGTCACTGGTCCTCTTCAAAAATAGAGGACAAAACACAACCTTGTCATATAAAATAAATGTTGGGCTTTCATATTTAATTATCTATTTTTCCCTTTCCTTCTGAGTGGCCAGTTCAGTAATTTTCAATCGTATAACTGCTCCAGATTTGAGCCTAAATTCTCTCCAAAACTGACTCAGTTAAAAGTTACTTACCATTTTCCCTGAATTGATTACAATACTAATACAAGAACATATATAAGACAAGATAGACAATCCCACTAGTTCATTCACATAGAAAATATTCTCCTGAGATCCATGCCAGGTTTCAAGATTTCCCTTCTCCTGCATTCCAGTATGACTAGCAGGATCCCCCTCCCCTACCCCCGAAGGTCTAGCTTTCTCTCCCAGAAAATTAAACTTTAAAATTGATTTCCTTCTCTTTTGCAAGGAGCCATTTTCTTTGGGTTTAATTACCTCTGGAGAACTTAAAAAGGAAAAAAAGTATCTTAATTTGAAGCAACAACTAATTTCTCCCTTTCATCTTCAAAAACATTTTCTGTTCTTTTAGTTTTTATGGTTCATGGCCAAGAATTCAGTTTTATTTTTAGAAGCTTCTACCTATAAGTTCTATTTGTTCAGAAAACTTGCGATCTTGGGAGAGTGATGTGTCATGGATTTTCCGTAAGTGGGTCTAGAACATCCTTAAATAGAGAGACAATGGGTTCTAGAATTTACATAATCATATCTGAACCTCTCAAAGACATATGTTAGACAAAAAGTAAAGGTCCACCAGGCTTTTATTTGGGAAAACTCTTCTGGGCTTAATTCTTGATCCAATGGGAAAGGTACAGATAATACAGATATAAATAGACAATCCCATAACACTGTAGGTGATTAAACACATTCTTTTCCTCTGTATTCCACTCTAGGAACCTGGTGACAAATATAAGTAGAACAATAGTTTTATTCCTTGGAACCATCTTTTCTAATCTGGAGGCAAAATGTACTGATGGTGCTTTATTGTATTTTCATCAAATACAGCTAGGTCCCAGCTAGTGCAAATAGTGAATCCTATAGAAGAGGTCACATTATTTGAATCATCTTTATATTTCTATTGGACTGGAACCAATACATGTATTTTACAGAATTATAGCTTTGAATAGCGTACATTTGAATACATGTAATTACTTCATGGGAGTAATTTTTTAAAATTAATCAAGGTCAAGCTATAATCTGTCACATCTTCTAGCAGACAGAGAACCTTAAAAAGGGTGAGGCAGCAAGGATTCCCGGGTTACTATTTGCTTCTGCTTTATTGTGATGGCCATCCTAAGTGCTTTCACTTGGTGGTATTTAAGCCCCTGAGTTTAAAATAAATTCCTTAACCCATCAGAGTACCCTAGAACCCTGAGGGTCATATGTAGTAACCTGGTACTATAAGAGTGGGCCACTTAAACATAAACAAAGAGTAACAAATTGAATATATAAAGAACAGAAAAGGAATTATATGAAAGTTAACTTTTATTCAATTGTATGTTAGATTTAGTAAGATAGTAACAAAATTGCACAACCTGTCTGTGCCCCCATCTTAGTTTCCTTTTGCTCTATTTAGGAACATTTTAAAAAATAGCTCGTTGGTTTCTTTTCTTTCTTTTTCATCACTCTCACTATCTACTGGCTCTTTCCCTCAAAATTCTTCTTTCCCCACTAATAAAAGCCCTCCCTTTTAACAGATATGTATCTTCAAGAAAAATAAATTCACATATTGTCCAGGTATGAAAATATATAACTCACTTGTACCTCAAGTCTATCACCTCTCTGACAAGAAATAACGAAGCATTCCTCATTCTTGGTCATATCATTGATCAGATTCTTAAGAGTTTCCAAGTTGCTATTGAGTGGAACAGGTTTAGTGAAGACTTCTCAGATCGTAATTCTTCTCCCAGGGGTGAGGTGAGACCAAGAGGCTCAAGGTTACAGTATTTTTAGAGTGGAATAATTCCACCTAAGGATATAAAACTCTGTAGTACATTAGGGTCTCAATGATTGGATGAAACTTACATAATTTTTCGATGTCTTCATTTCAAAAGGGATTGGCTAGATTTCATGTCTAGAATGTAGGATCATATTCTCGGCTAATGAGGATAATGGTCAGCGGGGAGGGAGGGACTTGCGTTAGAGTCTATATATATATATCATTGCTTGTCCTTTGTCTTCGGCTTTTCCTGCTCCAGGTGAACTGGTACAGGAACTGCTCCGCTTCTCGAGACTAGAATAAACAAACTTTCTGTCATCACTTTGAGAGGCCTCTGAGTAATTAATTAAGTAGGGATCCGAGCCATTCCACATACTTTCTTTCATGTTACTGTAGTCGTATAAACTGTTTTCCTGGTTGTGCACATTTCACTCTACTGAGTTTTACCTTTTATCATTTCTTATGGCACAGTAATATTCCATTATATTTATATACTATATTTTGTTCAGCCACTCTCCATATAGTGGGTACCTACCTTGTTTCCAATCCCTTGCTGCAACTAAAAGTCCTGATATGTATGTGTATATACATATATGTGTATATGTATAATGTATGTATACATGTATATATGCATGTGTCTAATTCTGACTGGCTTGAAGAATATGACTAGTTTATATAATTGGGTGAAAAATATGCACATTTTGGTGACTTTTTGGATTAGTTTAAAATTACTTTCCAGAATGATTAGACAAATTTATAGCTCTACTACATACTATGTATATACTAGTATATATACTGTATACTACAATATACTAATACTATGTATTAGTATACTTGTCCTCCCAAAGACTCCCAAAATGGATATTTTGAAGTTTTTCTGGCCACTTTTGCCAATCTTTTGATTATGAGGCAAAACATCAGAATTGTTTTAATAGTGATCTAGAGAATTTTTTTCATGTGATTGGTTTAATTGATTTTTTCATTCATTTTCTCTCACTTCCATTTCTCCCCTCCCATTGAAAAAAGAAAAACAAAATCCTTGTAACAAATATGCATAGTCAAGCAAAAAAAAAATTCTATGATGGTTATGCCCCCAAAATGTGTTTCTCATTCTAAATATTTGGTCCATCACCTCTCTGTCAGGAGACGTCTTCATCACCAGTCCTTTAGCATCATGGTTGATCATTGCACTGATTAGAATTTTTAAGTCTTTCAAAATTGTTCACTTTTGCAATGTTACAATATAAGTTGTTCTCCTAATTCTTCTCACTTCACTCTACATCAGTTCATTCAGGTCTTCCCAGGTTTCTCTGAAACTGTCCCTTTTATTATTTCTTATAGCGTAATAATATTCCATTACATTCAGATATCATAATTTATTCAGCTGTTCTTCAATTAACAGACATCCCTTAAGTTTTCACTTCTTTAACACCACAAAGCTGCTATAAATATTTTTCTGTATCTAGGACTTTTTCTTGGGTGTACTAGACTGAGAATTAGGAGACACAGCTTCAGAGGTGGGGAACCTGTAGCTTTGAGGCCACATGTGTGGCCTTCTAGGTCCTCAGGTCTTTCCACTGAAGTCTTTTCACTGAATCCAAGTCTTACAGAACAAATCCTTTTGTTAAGGGAGTTTGTTCTGTGAAGTTTAGATTCAGTCAAAGGACTACGCTTGAGGACCTAGAAGGTTACATGTGGCCTCAAGGCTGCAGATTCCCCACCCCTGTTTCTAGTAACTACTCTAATATTGATAACTAATATGACCTTGTGCAAGTCTCTCCATGCATATGGGTCTTAGTTTTCCCATCTATAAATGAGGTCATTGGTCTAGATATTCTCTCAGGTCCTTCTTATATACTTTTAGTTTTAGAGTATAGATGAAATGGTGAAAAGCCATCACCACTAATGACTTTAGTGGCCAAATTGCATTGTAGGTCAATAGTATCATTGTCATATGTGAAATACCATAGCTTTTTATTAAAACATTCGTAGTGAATGTAAGGAGAGGGAACTTGAGGTATAGAAAGTACAGCAGAGATTAAAGCTACCTTTCCACTGGTTATTTTATTTTTATTTTCAAAACCAGTTTTACTGAAGTCTTTGTTTGTCATACCACAGTCATTTCTAGGTGTCCCTTTCCCTATAGAGCACTCTTTGTGACAAAGAAAAAGAGTTATAAAGTCCAAGTGACAGTACTGATTGTACAGTACCTGACACCAAATGTCGCCTTCTCCAACTGTAGTCCTGACCTCTTTACTGACAGGAGGGTAATAAATCATCTGGTCTCTGCAAACAAG
The DNA here is from genome assembly GCA_028658325.1 of Potorous gilbertii. Lineage (NCBI taxonomy): Eukaryota > Metazoa > Chordata > Mammalia > Diprotodontia > Potoroidae > Potorous > Potorous gilbertii. The sequence goes on along the minus strand of CM053771.1, from coordinate 345,218,657 downwards.
ACTGTTCATGGTATTTTATCTGAGTTTAATTTATTTAAATGTTTATTCTGAATATTCTAATATTTATTAAGAAGATTTAAATATTCTTAAATATTTATATCCGTATTTAATTGGCTTGCTGTGATGATTGTGTACAGTATTCTGATGGTTCCTCTGTATTTTTGAAATTTCTCTTCACAGGGTAATAACATTACATTACATTCATGTAACGTTCATATTCAGCCACTCTCCACTCTACGAGCACCATTGTCTTTCCAGATTTTTGCTATCCAGGGGCTATCTTATTTATTTATTTGGCCCTAAAATATTTATTTATTTATTTTTAAAATTTATTTTATAAACACAGTTTATAACAGATAAAGCAATTCAAACTTTTGGTCAGGTGATATTTCTTTTTAAAGCATTTACAATATGGACCACAAAATAACTTTTTTTTTAAACATTAACCAACTGAGACACAGACAATATTTATGTTGCTAACTTTAGAAGTTCTTGACCAAATTGCCTCCACAGTATTACTAAGAACTGAAAAGGATCCTAACTTATTGGTGTTGGTCTAAAGTCCTATGCCTAATAGCTTAACTTTAGACAACCTTGGATGTTCCCCTACCCATAATCTATAACTGAAAAGGTCTGGTATTAAGCTTACAAACTTTTTGACTATAGGAAATTGCCACCAATAGTAAGGACATTGCAGGGATACAATATCTCCCCAACTTCATGTCAATTCCAGGCAGGATTAGATTATCCGCTTGCATTCGGTCAGGCTTAAAGTCTGCCAGGTGTCAGTGGGGAAATTGAGTCAGGAGAATCCCACCTCAATCCATGCTGAACAGCTGCTCCCCCTCCCCTCCTTCCTCTAGGGGTTATTTTGAATGACTAATATGATTTCACTCTAAATCAAGAGGTAAAAAAACCAGCCCACACACATTAGAAAGGTTAAAAAAGTCAGAAAGAGTCAGAGCCAGAAAAGCTTAGGAGTCAGCTGAGTTCTAATTGTTTCTGATGTTAGCTCACTGCGTGACCTTAGACAAATCATTTAACTTTCTGTGTCACAGTGTACTCATCTGTGACTGAATGGTGATTATGTATGTCACCCACCATCCTTAGCTCCCTTTCAAAATCATGAAGCGAATATAACATATAAAAAGCTGTATTATGAAGATTATGATTCATATCCTCATATTTTAGATGGAGCTCAGGTGAAGCAAATCTAGGACACATTACTGTCTTGCTAGTATTACTTTATATTTGATATTCTGTCGACTATTTTGCAGGTGGATAAAACAACTATCTTGCAATTGAATACAAGTATTGGGATGTAGACTCATCTGAAAGAATCTGGGATAGACGCAGATAATGGGGATGATATGTGCTTTATCATGTTTCTCCATGGGTTTGATTTGTTCTGCTAGGTCAGAGAGGTGACGCAATGAATGAAAAAAAGGCTTGACTTAATTTCAGGAAAACTTGAGTTCAAATTCTGCCTCATGTATTTACTAACTATATGAACCTGGGCAGCTAATTTAATATCTCTCAGTTTCCTCATCTATAAAAATCGGGGTAATCATACCACCTAGCTCACACAGTCGTGAGTATCACAAGAGATAACAGATAGAAAGTGTTTTCCAAACCTTAAAGTACTCTATAACTGTCTTAGCTACTATTATTATTTTTATAATTTCACAGCTTTTTATTACATGTAGCTTAGAGATTTTGAATTTTTGGTACAGTGATATCTCTTTAAAATATTGTTCTTAAACTTTTTGGTGAATGTGATATTTGGGCAATTTTTGCCAACATTTCATTTGCTGAATTCTCATGAATATTTTGAGATTTATATTTGTGGTGACAGGAATTTATTGTACACTATTTTTGTTAATGACAGCTAGCTTTTGATACATAATTCTAACCACCAAGTTCTATCCTGCTAGGCACCACCATTATTTTTCTTAATCCTTTTGTTAAAGTTTAAATTAGAATCAGTCCTGAGACAAGAAACTATACTGTTATGTTTTGAATTTAAAGTTCTATGAGCTATTTCATAGGCAAATAAAATAACTTTTTTGGAATTGAATATAAGAATTGAAATATATAAGCTCATCCTTGTAGACCCCACTGAAAACATGTTCAGTACAAGTCTAGTACCACACATACCAGACTAGATAGCCTATGCCTCTTCCTATTTACATGTAATTTGGATTTCTTCTAAAGGTACATTTATTTTGTTACCTTTCCATTTCATGTATACTGGATATTATGGGTACCGTGCATGGAGATATCGATTAAAACATTAGGCTCACGTTTTTATGGCTCAGTGTTTTGTCTGGGTGATTACAGGCAGTAGCTTGTTCTAACACTTGGCCGTAGAAAATACTCTGGATTCAGAACAGCTTGTTGCTTAAGTTCTGTGGAATATTTTGAGGTCTGTATTTATAATATGGGGATTTGTTGTCTGTCAGTCCATGAAAAATAGTGAATTTCTATAGCAGAAGTGTCAAACTCACTGCCACTGCCAGCAAAACTAGAACCAGATTAAAATATAACTGGAAAATGTCTAATAAGATAAATAAATATACAATACAGCATGGTTAATGTTAATTTGTAGTTTTCTAAGTCAATATACAACTGTCTGGGTCAGTTTTTGCTTGAATTTGAAACCAATGTTCTAAGGTGTAATTCTAGCCACCAGAGTTAGGTATTCATTTGGTGCAAAATTTTTATAGCCTGAAACCTAAGTGTTTATAGCCTGAACTGCCTTACACGGTTTCTAACATTTCCTTACACAATCTGAGTTGATCAATAAATCCAGAGTCCTTAAGGATCACTATCCTACAGCTTCTGGTGGTGATGACCTGGTCCTGAATTGCCATCATAAATTTGTTTTTCCCTCATAAGAAAATCTGTATAAAACCACCATTTGTCCAACTGTTCTCTTTCGACATTTTGTTGGATGAGTTCACGTGGATGTCAGTCAGGGAGGGTTTCTTCATTCCACTCTTGGATCCTAGCCATATCATAGCTTCTAATGGAATGTAAACCATGTTCCATTACATTTGACAAATCCAATAACATGTGTCTTTTGTAAGCCTTGACTATTTCTTGGTAAAATGAGATCAGCTTGTTCCAAAAGAATTTCTATAGTGTATTCATCTGTTTGTCATGTGCTCTAAGAATGTCTATAAATCTTTTCTTCCTTTTGGAAAAGGAAGTATTGGTCTGTTGCTACCTTAGGATGATAGGCTGTGAGTTTTTGTTAATATTGTACAAGTTTTTGTGAGGATGCTTTGCAAATCTGTTAGGATTCATTTTTAGCATTTTGAAAGTATACAGCAAGGCTGATATTGCATATCTGTTCATTGTTTTAAGTATGTTCCTTCCACTGAACTTTGATTTTAGTATGCTGATAAGCCTTTTTTTTTTTAACATACTTAGCCACAGTATTCTCCATATAGCTTTATGCACAATGTGTTTTGTTTGTTTGTTTAGTTTTGTTTGTCTGATACTTTCCTCTCTATCCATTGGTTCATTTTGACTTATAGATTGAAGCTAGAAATCTTTAGTCTCTATTTTTCCTTAGTGCACATTAGGATTTTTTGATCTAGTTCAAATGATATTTTCATGTCATTGAAGAATGATTCCACGTGATATAGGAACTATTTCATGTTTTACTGTTCTTTTTTCTGGAACTATATTGCTTTACATCATCAAGGTACATCAAGTGTAATAAGATATATTCAATTCAGAAGCCATATTTAGCTCTATTTAAGAAAGATCATAATGGATTTAAGGCTAGGCACAAGTACAAGGGGCTTAAACTGTCTCTTTGGATAATTTTAAGTTTGACACTAATTATTTTTGACATTATTATGGAGGTGGCATGTTTCAAGCAGAGTGCTCTTTCCCATGTGGACATCAAATATTGTAATCTTCTTGCTGTACATACATGCATATCTATAGGTATACTTGAAACATGCCACTTACATTTTCACTATCCATATGTGTATAGGTATACACACATATAGATATGTGTAGTGAAAATGTTAGAGTATTTATGTCTCTGTATGTATACATTTTGTGTGTTTATCTATATAGGCACATATATTACATTTTTTATTACATGACAAAACCATGTGATGGTACTGTACTGAATAAATCAAAAGATTTGCAATTATCACTATGGCAATGTAAATGCTTTGGCTCCTTAGATGGACTCATTTAATAATTCCTGAATTGATTGTAAATTGCTCTTTATGCACCTGGATTTTTTTTTGTATGCTTCTGCTGTTTTTATTGTTGGTATCTGGTTTCAGATCCCAAAACAGACACCAAGACATCAGGACCAATACGGCAGGTGACTCAAAATGATGCTATTGTATCCTATAGCATATATTACCAATGATGAATTATACCAGAGATGGCATAAAAGAAATCATCCAAGGCACAAATGATAGAAAAAGGACACGAATGGTCATTAGTAGCTAGGTTGTGCAATGTCTAGAACACTGGGTCTGGACTCAAGAAGATTTAAGTTCAAATCCCACCTTGGACACTTACTAGTTGCATGACCCTGGGCAAGTCATTTAATTTTGTTTGGCTCAGTTTCCTCAATTGTATAATGGGGACAGGGCTGTCATGAAGATAGGATGAATATTTGTAAAACACTTAGCATAGCATAGTAGACATTATATCAATGGCAGTTATTAATATTACTAGTTGCAAAAGAGAGTTCCCATTCAATGCTGGTACCCAGTAAATATTAAAAGAACCACACAAAGACTTTCATTATACTTGTATAACTAGTTTATATTTCAGTCTATTTCCTTTAAATTCTCAATTTTTCTGGCATACAACTAAGTTTAGTAGTTTCTGATAAGCTCTTTTGATTTTCTCTTTATTCGTTGCATTGACTTTGTTAATGTTTTTTTAATTTTTTAAATTTGATTTTCTTCTCTTAAAAAATCAAGTTAGCTCATAGTATATTGATTTTGTTAGTCTTAAAAATAGCTGTTTGCTTTATCAGGTCATCTTTTTTTTTTCTATTTTTATTATTTCTGGCTTGATTTTTAAGATATATCCTTTTGTACTTGTATTAGTTTATAAAGTCTAGTTTTAAAAATTGCATTCTCACTATATATTTTGTTAAAATATATTTTCAGATAAGAATTTTCCTGTGATAAAAATTTAGATATATATGTTTTATGCTATGTTCTCATTGCTATTATTATCATGAAAACAATTGCTTATTGTTTCCATGATTTGATTTTCTGTGACACCATGATACTATATTCCTACATAGTGAATTAGGAGAATGTAGTTGTGCCTGACTAGGACGAGGGAGAAAAAAGAATCTGTTAGGTTTTAGATCTCTCACCTTGTCTAAATGTCATAGGAAGAGCAAGGTGAGAATATTGAAGTGGGAAGAATTGGGCAAAAGATGAAATCAAATTCCATTCATGGAGAAGCTATTGTTCTAGGCACTTCACAGTACATTTCCCTAAAGATGGGAATATGGTGGTATGTTAAGATATGAAAGAACCCAGATCATTCCAAAACACTCCATAGTGCTTTTACTATATAGTGTTTTACTACTCTGGAAATTAAGAAGCAACTAGACTCCCCTACTCAATCCAGAGAGGAATCCCTAGAGTCACCCAGCACCCCGGAGAAAGGAAAATAAGGGTAGGTAGAGGGCAGAATGTAGGCAGACTCCTGAGGTTGGCACTTCTAGCCTGCCACAACCATACCTTCCTGAAATCTGCAATGCTAAGCCCATGTATGTAGATGCCCAGAACAAGAGAATAACCTCAAGGTGTGCCAGGCAGGTTCAGCATTGTACTTGGAATAACCTCAGACTATTCAGGTAGGTCCAGTTGGGCTCAAGTCCTGAGCCCAACAGCAGGGAGAAAGAAGAAGCCCTTAAGCAGAGCCAAAATCTAGAGAAGCCCCAGAGTCTCTTGAAGGCCGAACCTAATCTGGACAGTTGGCCTTAGACCCAGGCAGATCTGGCACCTGACCTTCAATTGCACAACTTGACATAAATATTAGTCCCTTGACCTAGGTACTGAGTCAGATGAGATAAGTAAGCCAAGGAAAACAGCAAATACTATGAGGAAATGTCTCAGGTTAAAAGATTCTCAGGGGGAAAATTCTAAAGAAAACAGTGACCTTAAAACAATTTCAGGTAAAGTCTCAAAGGAAAAAAATGTCCTGAATATGAGAGTTACAGAACTACTTACAAGAAATAAAAGAAATGATATGGAATGTATAAGCCAGGCAAGGATACATGGTAAGGAAAATTGACAAAATGGTGGAAAACCTCATGTAAGAACTAAATGCACTGGAAATTAGAATAGGCTGGACAGAAAACAACTCAATAAGAAATGTTCAAACAAAACCAAATGATTGAAAAAAAGAAGAAAATATAATAAATATAATATCAAAAATAACGTCCTGGAGAACAGGTCAAGGAACATGTATTTTAAAAATGCCAGATGATCTGAAAACTATGATTTAAAAAAAAGATTGGCAATCATAGAATTGTAAATGAAAAATTCTCAGAACTCTTAGAACTGGGAGGAGAAGTGAAAATAGGAATGATATATCAGTTACTTTCTGGATCAAACCCCAAAATAAAACAGGAAGATTAAAGAAAAAATTCAGAGCTTCCATGTTAAAAACAAAATAAAAAAAAATACAAGCAAAATAAACAACAAAAAACCATAGGCAGCCAAAAAGAAAGAATTCAAATGCCAAGAGTCACAATAAAGATCATGAAAGTCTTAGCAGCAATCATATAAAGGAGAGGGGGGTTTGACATAAGATATTTTAAAAAACAAGAAAAAAGACTTGCAGCCAAAAATAAATCTATCTGGCGAAATTAAGTATAAACATACAGGGCAAAAATGGACCATTAATGGAATAGAAGATTTCTAAGCTTTCCTGATGAAAAGGCAAGAACTGAGTAAATATATTAAAATGGAAATGTAGACTCAAAAGGACAGCTGGTTGTTGCTCAGTTGTTTTCAGTCATGTCTGCCTCTTTATGACCCCATTTAGAGTTCTCTTGGTAAAGACACGGGAGTAGTTTGCCATTTCTTTCTCCCATTCATTTTTAAAGAGAGGAAAAAGCAAACAGGGTTAAATGACTTGCTCAAGGTCACACAGCTAATCTAGTCTGAGACCAGAATTAAACTCAGGGTGAGTCTTCCTGACTTCTGGCCCAACACTCTATCTACTTCTCCACTTTGCTGCCAAACGGTACAAACATTTGTTTAATTGAAAGGGAGCACATAGAGATAAGTTGTTTACATATTAAAAAGGGGATAAGAAATTAATATCTTCTCAGAACCCTTATATATTTAAGGATCATTTAAGGAGAAAAGTAAATATGATAGAGGGGCTTGAAGTATCTTTGTTCTGACTTAATGGGAGAAGGCAAAAATAGGAGGGAGAAGAAAGAAGAAAGATAAAAGGTCAGGGGAGGGAATCACTGTTGTGTAATATAAGTGCATACAATAAAGCAAATAGAAGTGGAGGAAAGGATGGGAGGAATAGTAATTCTATTAGCATCATTTTCACCTCAGGTGAAAATGATAAAGGATATAGGAAGAATGAACACTATTGCAAAAGAAAGGAAGGAAGGAAGGAAG
>CM053771.1:345186184-345210505 GCA_028658325.1 Potorous gilbertii | reverse complement strand
CTTTTCCCTGTTCTCTCCTGTGCGTTTTAATAGGATTCACATTTTTCTTGGAGGCTTTGCTTCTAGCTACTTTGTATCTTGAGCTCCTTCACTGTAGTAACTTGTTATACTTAGATTCTTCCATGAATCTTAATGTAAAAATCTTCAATGATACTTTTTTTCTTGAAATTACCCCCTCTTTAGCCTCTGTACCTAAACTAGGGGGAGAACATGGTCTCAACCAATCTTGGGCCTTAAGTATGAAAAGTCTTGAAAGCCATTTGATGCACTGATACAAGGGGCACTTTCCAATTGACTAAGGATTATTTTGGGTCGTTATTCCCGAAATGGAATTAGCCTGAATGGGAAGCTTTTCAAAGTTGAGTATATCGTGGAGTTCTAGTTGAGAAGTCTCTAGCAGAAAAGGAACCTTCTGAGGTAGAAGAAGAGGTCTCCACTTTTGCCATCCAGCAAAGCTTCTTGAGCACCCTTACAAATAGGAGAAAATCTCTTGTGGCAGCTAGTTTGGAGTTATTTCCTTGCTCTGTGTGCTGTCTGTGCTTGAGCTCGTTTTCCCTTGGACTCTTATTGTTCATGTGAGAAAGTGTGTCACAGACCTTTGGAGAGATGCTTTGGTACCAAATGTTCTTGTACAACTTCAGTAAATACTCGTTTTTAAAAGCTATTTAAGACTGGTTGATTACATTGATTCTCAACTGATAATTGAGGAACCACACTGCTAGTGGCTCCAGCTGATGGCATTGAAGAATCACCCCTGACATCCCCACCAGCCTGGCCCTGACAACTCATATTCATATGCTATGTGTTCAGCCAATCCTCAATTGATTGGTATCCTGCATAGTTTCCAGTTCTTTGTCAGCTGAATATTCTTGTACATATGGAATCCTTTTCCTCTTTGCTCTCTTTGGGATAGAGATGACTCATCAGTATAGTACGAGTTATATTATATTTGTACAATTTCAACCTGTTCCCCAAATCCCTCCTTAGTTAAAGTACAGAGACTAAAATGGGGTGAGTAGTTTCAGGAAATTACAAAGGAAGGGAAAGCCAGCTTGGGCCATCATCATGAAGTCCTTCTTAGCATAGAAGATCTCTAGCCCTTTTAATGGGGAAGGGCGCTTTTGTTTCTTTAATGGTGGAGATCTGACCTAGGAGCCAGGAAAACTTGGGTTCAAGTCCCACTTCTGATATATACTGCTGGCTTGCCCTAGGGCAAACTCACTTAACTACTCTGTGCCCCATAGCATCTCTCCAATATTCTGAATTGGAGACAATATGTCAACCTGAACTGATGGAAAAAGTTTCACTTTCACTTCACCTAATTCTAAGCTTCAGTTCATATAACAGGAATTTCAGATTCACTTTTATATAATTCTACTGAAATTTTTCTGATGTTATTGGGTTTGTAGAAATTTGAAAGAAAAAGGAGGAATTATGGTGCAATGGAATTGTTGGGGGAAATGTAGATGGTTTGGATTTTAATTTTTTGATAAATTAAAATCAACTCCAAATTTGACAACCATCAACAAACATTTGCATACACAAAGAACTGAAAAGGGGAATTGTTTTTGAAACTGGGAATCTCTACTAGCTATAGCTTGGTTTTTTTTTGTAAGTATATAATAAATTCAAAAACCAGTTCCAAAGCTGTCCTGCTTGTACTTGTCTCCCTCTGAATTTCCTTCAGTTATTTTTTATATGCTAAAAAAAAAAGTTTCGTTGAAGTCTCTTATTGTTTGGGTGGAGGGGGAATCACCATTACCATTATTTGTCCTTTGACCCTCTTAAAAAAATAAGCAGAGTCAAACAAAATAAATACACACATTAGCCAAATTTACAAATATATATCTCATTTTATACCTCCGGCTTCATAATCATCCTCTGTGGTCCTGATTGGTCACTGCTCACTTTACTCTGCATCAATTCATGCAAGTCTTTCTATATTTTTTTGAATCCATTTAATCATTTTTCAAGACTCAATATATTCCATTACACACACACACACACACACACACACACACACACACCGTACAAACAGACCATAATTTGTTCCCTAATTGAAGAGTACATCCTAAATTGTTCAGTTATTCCTCAATCAATGAGCCTTGCTTGTTGTTTGCTACAATAAAAAATGTTACTATAAATAATTTTGCACATCTGGGTCATATCTGTCCTTTGATCCCCTTGGAATACATACCAAGTAGTGAAATTGCTGCTCAAAGAGTATTCATAATTTTGTGACTTTTGGGAAAGTCTTTTAAAAATGCTTTTAGTTCCAAATTGTTTTTCAGATTGATTGAATCAATTCACAGCTCAACCAATAGTGACATTAGTGGGCTTGTCTTCCACCTCTGACATTTGTCATTTTTCTTTTTTGTCATCTTTGCCAATCTGATGAGTTGTTTTCTTAGAGTTGTTTTAATTTGTATTTTTCTAATTTTTGGTGAGTGAATTCATTTTTATTTGAAATTCTTTTTATATCTTGGATATGAGACCTTTATCAGAAAAACTTACTGCAAAGTTTTCCCCCATTCAGCTGTTTCCTGTCTAATTTTAACTGCATTAGATTTGTTTTCACAAAACCTTTTTAACTTTATAAAATCAAAATTATAGAGTTTGTCTACTGTAATCTTCTCTATCCCTTTTTTGTTTATGAACTCTTCCCCTTTCGATAGGTCCGAAAGAGAATTCCTTCCTTGCTTCTCTAACTTATGATGTCAGTTTGTATATCTAAATCGTGTATCCATTGGGCATTTATCTTAGTATACAGTATAAGATGTTAACCTATACCTAATTTCTGACAGACTACTTTGCAGTTTTCCCATTAGTTTCTGTCAAAAAGTTAGTTCTTTCTCCAGCAACTTGGATCTCTGAATTTATTAAACACTATAATATTAGATTCATTTGTTGTGTACATAATCCATTTCACTGAACAACTTATTTTTAAACTAGTACCAAATGATCTCAATAATGACTCCTTTGTAATATCATTTAAGATCTGGTACTTCGAGACCCCTATTTACTCACACTTTTTCCATTATTTTCCTTATGATTCTTGATCTTTTTTTGTCTCAAGATGAATTTTCTCATTTTTTTCTAGATTTCTAAAGTAATCCTTTATAGTTTGATTAGCACATCACTCAACAAATAAAATATTATGATTTATATTCTATTGACATGACATACCCATGAGTTATTAATATTTCTCCAATTATTTACAAAATCAAGCTCAGAGGGTCTCAGAGACTTCCACCAGAGCATAGACATTCCTCTCTCTCCTCTTTCCCCTTCCCCTCAACTTTTCATCTGGACTCCTTCATGCTAAAAATTGGTGTCAAAAGTAGATGAAAAATGCATTCCAAAAATTAACTTTGGGGAGAACTACTCCTGGTAGAATGAGCTAATGAGAACAATTGTTCCAACAGCCATGAAAATAGCTGAAGCAGATCCCATGAAGTGCTTCGAACTTGGTCAGGCATCAAAGAAAACATCCACCGGGTCCCAAGCTGTTACCAGTTGTCTTGACTTTTGTCCTACCAGATGACTCTGGAAGGAATAATGAGGTTGACAGACTTTGTGCACCTCTGCCTCACTTAAATCTCATCCACACACGAGTCAAGCTATAATCGGGATGATAACGATCACGTCATTGCTCCTTTTCAACAATGGACAGACAACAACAGTGGGCAGAGGCTGAAGAGATTTAGGTTACAAGGGCCTTCAGTAGTCAAGGCAGTTTTCCTCTCATCCCTCCCGGAATCTCCAAAGATGGATTACTGAGGAACAAAAAATTAACCCCAAGGGAGCCAAGGATTCTAGTGCTTAGATTCTCCTGGCAGTGATAGAAGCTCTCTTCTAGGCAGGGAAGGAAGTAACAAGGGCAGACTCACAAACAGTATAAATGGTTAGAAACTACTTGGTAGCCCCCGTAGCTGTAAAACCACAGACTGTGGATGGGGGTACAGATGTATGATCAAAGAGATCAGGGACAGACACCAGTACAATTCTCGGCACTATTTAGAAACCTAGATAGTTGAGATTACAGATAGAGGTACCCAAACTATCCCCATTGTGGAAATGAATGGATTTCTCTAGGGATTTATCAGCTTATCCACTCACTCTCTCCTGTCTAATACAAGGGCTGTCTTGCAGGTAGCACAGGGACAAGTTGCCCTATTAGAATGACTTCATGTAGCCATCAAACAAATATATCTCATTAGGGGGATTCCTCAATTGCTCTGGACAATCTGTGGTCCACTCCCACAGAAGCAGTTGCTACTCTGAGACAGAAAGCAGTCAGTCCTGATAACCTGAATGGATATGCCTTCCCTGATGAACCCAGTACATGGTTGACGCATGAATAGCCTCAGGGCTGCTGAAATGGGCAACTGTCCTCGTCACCCAAGAATCATCCAGGAATCATTGTCCAACATGGAATTGTTCGCCTGGAAAACTTCCCCCTTGGAGAGAGGTAGCAATGTTTCTTTGTTAATAGACATGAGATATGGGGATAAGGGATACGGATAGGGTTCTCTTAAGAGAGAATTATGGGAATGGGAAGTCAATAAATAGGAATAGGAGAAAGGGATTTGTTGAAGAGCCTTCCTCTAGAAAAGCTAGGTGCCTTGGTTGGTAGGTCATGGAGTGCCCTGGGGGGACTATCTCTCATCCTAACACCTTTTTGTAGGAGAAATAGAGAGATCCAAGAGGGCCTCTGGGGAAGTCTTGATAAAAGGATTCTGAAGAAAGCAATCCAACTGATTAGGAAAGAAAAATGGGAAAATCCAGGGTGGGAGAAACAGGTCACCTTTCCAATGGACCCCAGGGGAATATAGAACGTCTCAGAAGATGAGGAAGAAGAGCTAGCCTAGAGGGTTTGTGCTATGCTAGAATGAACACCCCAACCCCTAATTTGGTTTTCCCCAGCTCCCACCCAGATGAAAATAGAACACACCCAGACATCTGCCCTATTTCCTGACCTCATCCCTTCAAATCAGACAAACTGAATAGAGTAGGGTATGATCCCCACCCTAGCTATTCCACTAGGGGATCACAGATCATATACACAGATAAAGTGAACAAATGGGCAAACAAGACATTTTCTGCATCTCCTAGACACCAGAGCCCAAATGACAATAATGCCAGGACGTCCACATGAGGGAAAAGGTAATTCCCATCAATGGCTTTGGCCTAGGTCCCATATTGTGGGGCATCCAAGTAACTGCTGGAATAAACTGTTCCAGCCATTCAAATGGACTTGTGGCAACTCCCACTAAAGAATGTATCATGGGCATAGACTTGCTATGTCACCTTAACAGGGTTAGTTTACCATCATCATTGTCAATCTCCTCCCATTAATTGTTGCATAGGTAGCAGCTTATCACCCACCTTGATTGCCCCTTCCTTCTGTGGTGGTCCAACTCAAGCAGTAAATAATTTCAGGTGGTGAGAGAGATAGATCACTGCCTTAATACAAGAGCTATTGGATGTTGGGGTTATTCCCAACATCCCAGACAATTTTTCAGTTCCATATCTCTGTGTGGTCAATGAGGAAAACCCATAATATTTGGCAACCAACTGTAGATAATCAGTGGGTAAACCAAGTTGTGGACATGGTTGACCCTGCTCTACTAAATCTAGTAACTTCAACTGAAACTCTGGTAACATATCCAGTGAACATTATGCCCTAATATGGCCACAAACTATGCTTTTTCCAGTAGTAATGTATGGATTTGAGAGTTGAACTATGATGAAAGCTGGGAACTTTCAGATCACAGTGCTAAAGAAGATTTCTGAGAGTCCCTTGGACTACAAGAAAACCAAATCAGGCAATACTTAAAGAAATTAATTCAGGCAGTTCACTGGAAGGTCAAATACTGAAGCTGAAATGTAAATACTTTGGTCACATAATGAAAAGATAGGACTCAGAAAAGACCTTGATGTTGGGAAGATTGAAGGCAAAAGGAAAAGGGATGGCAATGAGATGAATAGATAGTATCATGAAAACAACAAATGTGAACTTGGACAGACTTAGAGAGACAGTCAAGGATAGAAGAGCATGGCGTACTATGGTCCATAGGATCACAAAGAACTGGACATGACTGGGTGGCTGCACAACAAAAAGGAAAAGAGCCAAGTCCAATTTGCTTTTGCTTGGCAAAGAATGTAGTACAACTTTGCTCTCTTGCCCCAAAGATATCTTAATAGCCCTGCCATTTTTATTTTGATTTTACCAGTGGGTAGAATGGACTGTGGCCAAGCTCTAACTTGACTCCAATACTGTCTTCTCCTACATTAAGGATATTTTTATAATGAGAACAACTGAGTCAAAAGAGGTTACTGCCCTGACTGCTCTGCGAGTCCAATTAGAACAAGAGGGATGGGCAGTTAAACCAGAAATGATACAAGGATTATCCCAACAGGTCAAATTTCTGTTCCTAGGGTCACAACGGTCAGGGATCCAGAGGGACATCCCCAAGAAGGTCAGGAATAAACTCTTGGCCTTAAAACCCCCAACAACCAAGAAAGAAGCTCAAGATTGGGCTGCTAGCAGTACATTTCCACATTTAAGGATCATTATGAGGTCTCTGTGCGCTGTGACTCAACATAATGCATAGTATGAGGGGAGACCACAGTAACAAGATGCATTGGAAACTGCCCCAAAAGCCCTTCCACTTGGATCCCTGTTACACACTGATGCTACAGAATTGCAGGTATCAACTAGCAATGGGGACCCAGAGACCTCTAAGGTTCTGGACCTACACATTTACAGGGACAATGGTCAATTTCTCTGAGATGAAATGATCAACCTGATAGTGGGTCCCTAATTGGGGTAAAGAGAATGATTGAGAATATTCCTTTTATGTTGAGGTTAATGATTCCTTTACTCCAATGGATACTGCCTAAGACCAGGTTCCCATCAGGTAGGACAAGAGCGGGAGGCATTAAGTGTAAAATGGAAATGGCACATTCTGAGTTGAGCAAAGCCTAGAGCCAGAAGGTTGCATAAAGGACATGAGCTAGTGGCTGGCCAAGCCAACAAAAAAGATGTACTTGAAGCCCACTTTAACTAATCGTGTATCCCTTAAGAACTTGGAGCCCCCATTGGCCTAACCTTGTAGAGAATGCAAACTTTTCTCAGTTGATGGAATCTTTCCCATTTGAGATGCTCGAGTCCAGTGGAGTTTTGCTGACCTGAAAGATAATAGGGGAGTTGCCCATTAGTATCATCCTGACTCTTTGTCTAAAATTACATATAATAAGGGTATTGGAACCTTTTACCGGAGCATGGATAATATCATCAGCACCCTCGTGTGTTGCCCACTGTAGACACAGAGGCCACATACTGAGACTGTTCTTGTCAGCAGTTGAATTTCTCCATCCTTTGTAAATAGCACTAAAGTTCATTAAAGTTATTCCTGTGGGGGATAATGTTTTTCTTACAGACTCCCCTATGCTAAAGGTTTCAAAGCCATATTTATATCATAGAAATCAGAAGAGTCAGTATTGAGTTTGTTTAGAGACACTTCTGTTAGAATGTAAGCTCATCATCATCATTTATCCCTTCCTAATTGCTCTTATGTATTTACTTTTCCAAGTTATTCTCTGTTTGCATTTCAAAGTTCTTTCTTTGTTCTCTTTTTTTCATTAGTAATACTAAAAAGTCCTCCATTCCAATAAAGGTCCATTTTCAGTCCTGCAGAA
Source organism: Potorous gilbertii (assembly GCA_028658325.1). Classification (NCBI taxonomy): domain Eukaryota; kingdom Metazoa; phylum Chordata; class Mammalia; order Diprotodontia; family Potoroidae; genus Potorous; species Potorous gilbertii. The sequence continues at coordinate 345,202,801 of CM053771.1, read as the reverse complement.
TCACACTCAACATTTCAGAGTATATTATTGTAAGCCTTTATCTTTTGACTTTTGGAGTATCATATTTCAGATTTTTCTCTCCTTTATAGTTTGTTGGTGCCAATTCTTGTGTAATCCTGATTACAGCTTGTTGGTATTTGAACCTTCTTTCTAGATACTTGTAACATTTTTTTCTTTGACCTCCAAGCTTAGGATTTTTACTATGACATTCTTAGAAGTTTTCAGTTTAGTGTTTCTTTCAAAAGGTGGTTGGTGTTTCTTTCTGTTTTTACTGTGTACACTGATTCTAATAGATCTGGGCAGTTTTGATGAATGATTTCTCACATTAAAAATATGGCATCCAGAGGTTTTATCATGGTTTTAATGGAGTCTGATATGCTTAATAATATTTCTTGGATCTCTTTTCCATGGTGTTTTTCATAGTAGATAGTTTACTTTTTCTTTTTATTTTGTTCCAATATTTCCTTTTGTCTCCTGGAATCATTGATTTCTGTTTACTAAATTCTAATTTTCAGGAAGTCTGATACTTGGGTAAGCTTTTCTACATTCCATTCCAAGTTATTTATTCTCCTTTATTTTCTCTGAATTCTTTTTATTTCCTTATAATTTCTTTATTTCCCTTATAATTCAACTTTTAACTCATGCTTCATTTATTCCAGCCATTCTTAGAGTCCTTATGCCCAAGCTATTTTTTCTCTGAGACTCTACTTATATTTTTTTCTGGAGTTACTGTCTTCTACTTAACTCTTGGGTATTTCTTGGCCTATAGTGTTGCCTCATTGTGCTCTAAGTCTTCTTTTGTTTACTCATGTGTCTAATCTCAGTTTTTGGTTTGGGACTCGTACAAAGGCCAGTTTCTGTTTTCTCCCACATTGTTGGATGAAGTAGTCATGCCTTGTTCATTCCTGACCTCAAATTTTTGGACTTCTAGTTCTGTGCTCAGAGCCTTGGCAGATTTCATATCCTCCTTTCTCTGCCTACCCCTACCTTGTTCTTGTTCACGGTGCTGCTCTCTTCTGGTATTTCTGGACTGTTCTGGGTCAGGGAAGTCTTCAGGACTCCCTGAGTATCCTCAATCGGAGCACTAAGGGCTCCCTAGTATCATAGAACTTCCTCATTAGAACACTCCAGGCTTCTAGCCCACTGGAACATATACCTTGAGATCATTTCAGGTTTCAGGTGACCTTGAACATCTCTGGTCAGAGTACCAGAAGGCTTCCAATAATTGGAATAGTTAATATTCGTATAGTGCTTACTATGTGCCAGGAAGTACTTTACATATTATCTCTTTTGATCCTCACACAACTTTGGGAGGTGGGTGTTATTATCATTTTCATTTTCCAGTTGAGGAAACTGAGGCAGACAGGGGTTAAGTAACTTGTTCAGTGTCACATAGCTAGTAATTGTCTAAGGCAAGATTTGAATACAGGTCTTCCTGACTTTAGACCCAGCACTTTATCTACTGCACCACTTAGCTATGGTTATATTGGCTGCCCTGGTGATATTTCAGTCATCTCTCTCTCTCTCTCTCCTCTCTGTCTCTCTTTGAAGTGCTGGTGTGGATACTGTTGCTTCTCTTTGATCATTATTTGAAGTTTTCCTTTTTATGTACTGGAGCATATTCAATTCAATACAATAAATATTTATAAAGTACCTACTATGTGCCAGGCACTGTACTAAGGACTGAGATATAAAATAAGGCAAAAGAATTTATATCTAATGGAGGAGACAACATGTAAACAAACATATACAGAGCTAGTAATTATATATAGGATAAATAGGAAATAATTAAAATAGGACAAGCACTGGAATTAAGAGGGGCAGGGGAAGGCTTTCCGCAGGAGGTGGGATTTTGGGTCTTCAAGGAACCGAAGGAGGTTAGTAGCTGGAGTGGAGGAGAAAGAGCATTCCAGGGATGGGGGACAACTAAAGAAAATTCCCAGAGCCAAGAGATGGTCTTGTTCAGGGAACAACCAGGAGGTCAGTGTCACTGGATCAAAGAATATATGTTGGGGAGTAACATGCAAGAAGACTGGAAAGGTAGGAAGGGGTTAGGTTATTATGAAGGGCTTTGAATGCCAGTTATTTTGTATTTGCTCCTGGAGGCAATAGGAAGCCACTGGAATTTACTGAGTGACACAATCAGACTTGCATTTTAGGAAAATCACTTTAGTGCCTGAATGGAGAATGGATTGGAGTGAGGAGAGACTCTTAAGGCAAGCAGACTCACCCAGCTGGCTATTAAAGTAATCCAGGTGTAAGGTGATGAGGGCCTGCACTAGAGTGGTGACAGTGTCAGAGGAGAGAAAGGGTATATTTGAGAGATGTGACGAAAGTGAAGCTGGCGGGCTGTGGCAACAGCTTGGATATGGGAACTGAGAGAGAGTGAGGAATCCAGGATGACATCTAGATCACAAGCCTGAGGGACTGGGAGAATAATGTTTCCCTTTACAGTAATATGGAAGTTGAGTAGGGTGGGTTTGGAGGAAAGATACGAGTCCTGTTTTGGACATGTTGGGATGTCTACTAGACACTCAGCTCACAATGTCCGAAAGGCAGTTTTGTCAGCAGTGTTTGAGGCAGGATAGTCAGATCTGAGAATCATCATCATAAAGTTGGCAATTAAATTCATGGAAGCTGATGAGATCACTAAGTGAAATAACATATAGAGGGAGAAGAGAAAAGGGTTCAGAACAGAACCCTTAGGGACCCTATGGCTAGAGGGCATGATCTGTAGGATTCACCAAATGAGACAGAGAGGGAGCAGTCAGATAAGTAGAGGAAAGTCAGGAGAAAGTGGTGTCTGGAAAAATCTAGAGAAAAGAGAGTATCAAGATGGAAAGAGTGGTCACCAGTGTCAAAGGCTGCAGAGAGGTCAAAGAGAATGAAAATTGTAGGAGATCTGGCTTCTCTACATTGTCCATCTTAACTTGAATTCTCTGCCTGTTGCATTTAACGTTTATTTCTTGCAGCTTCTCTTTATATTGTCCCCTGCACTAACACACGTGTAGTCTTGGGCCTCTGAGAGCCTCAGTTTACTGTGCAAATCTCAGTTCATTAAATAATAATTAATGAAAAGGCTCATTCCTTATAATCATTTGCACAACTCTCTCTGTGTATGTGTGTGTATATAAAATTTCCCAGTCTCATAAGATTAAATAAATGTTGAAGTTACAGAGTCTGTAATTTATTAACAAATAATAATTACACAAAGATATTAATTACTTTCGATATTATAGCTGTGAAATAGATCACATTATGAGACCCAAGCTATCACTGTAACTGCAGAGGTTTTCATCTCCTGGAAATACACCTCCATCTAATTCAATCTAATCAGGATACCAATTAAAATGTCTTCTCAAAAATTATCTTAATGAGATATAGGCTAAAACAGTTCCATCAATAAATATTTCCCTTATTCTCCTTATCTTCACAGTTTCTTTCAAACTATCTCCATTAATGTTCTCTTCTCATTTCACCAGAATCATAACTCATGGTTAAACTGTTACTCTCAAAACTTCCTGCCTCTGAGAGAGACAGTACCAATTTTTATCGCCAGACCTAGGATTAAAATATAGATCCTCTGACTTCAAATTAAGTATTCTTTGCATTTGTAGAATTGTGATCAAATGAACAAGCTTTTTATAGCCACATAGTACTTAACAAAGAACCTAACACATAGCAGGCATTTAATAAATGCTTATTGACTGATTACTGCCTAAAGAGATTCCCTGCGAGGAATAGCATGGGTCAGTGGAAAGTATGCTGGCTATGGCATCAGAAGACCTGAAAATCCTGGCTCTTGTTACTTTAGTCAAACCATTTAAACTCTCTGAGCCTATTTTCTAAAATAGAAAATGAAGGGGTTATATGAGATGTCCTTGAAGTTTCCTTCGATCTAGAAGTCTATAATCTCATGATGTCTCTTCTTAGCGCCATGTAGCCTTTGGTCAGTGGTGGCTATTATTCTGGGCCATATATTACTCGGGTTGGTCCAGGGTTTCAGGTTCAGGATTCGAGTCGAACAGGACACCGATAGACTAACATTCAACAAAAAATAAATTAATTAACAACATTATGGCTAGAAGATAGTTTCAGAAAAACCCGGGGAGACATATTAACTGGCATGAAGTGAGAAGAACCAGAACAATTTATACAGTAACAATTTATCTGTAAAGATAATCAAATTGGAAACACTTGGTAACTGATTGACACAGTAACCAACTACAGTTCCAAAGGACTCATGATGAAGCACGCTATCTGCCTCCAGACAGAGACTGATGGACTCAGACTGCATATTTAAAGCACATTTTCTTCTCCTTTTTTTTTTTGACATAGCTAGTACAGAAATTTGTTTTGCATAATTATACATGTTTGTAACGGCTTGTTTTAAGAGAGAAAGAATTTGAAACTAAAAATAAAATTAAAATTAAAAATTATCCTATGTATAAGATATTCAGTAATGATATATGATTGATTCAGTTGGGCACAATTTCCCTACCTCCATGTTTAGCATATGTCAAGTCTAAGGAGTGAGCTTATCACTTCCACTTTGATATTGAACTTGGGTATGCAGGAAGTTTTGTCCACAGTTTGAGCCTTCATTCCCATGACTCATTAAGTCTTAAATAGAGTTTCTTTGCTACCTTTTAAGTTTTAAAAACTGGTCTAGGCTGCTCAAGTAGGTATTGCTCCTATGTCGGCTGTAGAGAATTCAAGGACTTGGATAATTCTCATAGGAACAAAGATTCTACAATAGTTTTTTTGATGTGATCAGGTTTTGCTTTGGAATTTGGCTTTTTGCAGCAAATGTGCATTGAGTCTAATGCACCTCTCTTCATCCTAGATTAACTGATTGATCAGCACAGGATCTCCTCTACTATAATGGGAACACCTTTGGCAAACATATTTATATCTCCTTGTTTTATGCCTCTCTTGCAGTATTAAAAAAATCTCTTCATATTAGTGATTTTGGTGTATGTAGGAGAGATACCTTTTGGAAGCAAGCCTTTAAGTTAGTGTAATGGGGGCTAAAGGGAAAGGAATCAGCTAGGTGAGCCTCCTTCATCTGTAGGACCCTGACTCATTTCTGGTGGGATTTGTGTACTGTGGCTCAGTGCTAAAAGACTTGGCATTTTGGAATAATACAGTCACCTCTTGGCCCCCATGATGGTAGCAGGAGAAGGGGGTTGCAAAGAGAGGATTTGGCCACTGAGCTAAGAAGAGCTTGAAAGGAGTGATCCCATCCTCTGGGCTCTCTCTCCCTTCCTAGCTCGGACACTTTCTCTCTCTGGTATTTCCTGCAAGAGGTGGGGAGAATTAAACATGATGCAATCACTCATAACCAATATTGTACTCTTCTGAAAGATCAATACTTAAAATGTTTTAATATGCTTAAAATACTTAAAATAAAAACTATATGAAACATTTTTCAGATTTTTTTCATGAGAATTTTACATCAACTTGTTTCTGCCTTCTCAAGGTCCCTATCTTCTAGCACAGTGGACCAGAGTTGGGTTTTGGGTTCCTTCTGTTGTAGATCATCTTCTATTCCAAGAAGTGCTTTAGCATTTGTTGGGGGAACTTCTTTTAGTGCAGCTAGAATCAACAACAGAAGCCAAGAGTCCCACACTGCTCATTCATACACACAAGAATGCCTCCAAGACTAGAAAAGATCACTCTTCAGTCATGCTCATGAAGAAATACAAAGCAAAAGAGGCAACCAGAGGCCCAAGACTCGGGCTCAAGTTTGCCTAATCAAGCCCCTTCTTTAGCTGCCACAGAAAGTAGTCACCATTTTTTACAGGGGTGTAAGAGTGCACCCCCTTTTACCTCTCACAGGAAGTGTGTGTGTGTGTGTGTATGTGTGTGTGTGTAAGACAGAGAGACAGACAGACAGACAAAAAGACAAACAGAGACAGAGACAGACAGAGAAAGACAGAGAGAGAGAGAGAGAGAGAGAGAGAGAGAGAGAGAGAGAGAGAGAGAAAGAGAGTGAGAGAGTTACATGTACATAATGCTAAAGACAGGAAGGAAGAGAAAACCCACAGGGCAGAATCATTCCTTTTAAGTCAGAGGTTTGTACACTGTGGTCTGTGAGCATATTTCTTTTAAAGCATATTTTGATAACTGTATTTTGACGTAAGTGGTTTTACAGATTTATAAATATTATTTGGGGGAGGGTTCCATAGGCGTCACCAGACTGCAAAAGGGGTCCACAACACAAAAAGGTTAAGAATTCTTGTTTTAAAGTCTACTAAATGGAGAGTTCTTTCTGAGTCAATAACCAGTCTTTTCTGATATAGCCCTATCTGATTGAGACAGAGATGGGAGCCAAGCCATTTTTACATCATCCCAAAATGCCATCTTTTTAGCATTTTGGCAAAATAATATGGTCCTTTAGAACTAGCCCAGGGTTCCACACATCAGTTGTAGGGAGAAGTCAGGTTTGCCTACTTGCCATCACTAAAGTGTTATTATGCTTTACTGAGACAACTGTTTTTCTTGTTTTGTTTTGTTTTAATCAAGAAAAAATAAATACACTGGGATGTTGCATTCTTTTTGTCAATTTGTGGTGGTAAAGACACATTCTATTGTGCAACAAACTTACAAAACCCACCTTCTATTTATATCATCCTCAATGTAGATGCCCTTCATATGTATGTGGAAGTGGTTTTCATTAAAAAATAATTCGTATATAGATGAGAAGGTAAGCCTATAGGCCAGTAGTTGTTTATATTCACTTATTCAACTTTTTGAGGAATATCAATAAGCTCTGGGAATTTTTTTCCCATGCCTTTGGTACTTTCCTCTTCAGACACTTTCTGGGTCAGTCCCTTGTCACCCTCAAAACTGTGTTGCTTTCAGCTGAGTTTTCCTCTATGCACACTTGGTCTAATTTGACTTTTTGTCTCATCTTCATTTTCTATAATGCTACTTCTCTCTCTGTAAACATGAGAGAATGATATCAGGTAGGTCTCTTTTTCCTTGGTGTTGAAAATTATTTTTTAAAAATCTCACTGTGGATTTTTTCTAATTTTTAAATTATTTCCCCCCATTTTTATCTTTCAAAACTCTTGGGACTTTGCTTAGTTGGGCTCATCCCAAGATTTCTTTAAGCCAGCCTTATTCTCCACTGCTTCTCTCTGCTTTGTGAGATGATTATTTTCCATAATGTCCAGGGAATGCAATTGAATGCTTGTAATTTTCCACATTGTGTGGAAAGTACAATTGAAATAACATTGACCCATTACAATAAGTTTTTTATATTGAAAAATGAACAAAAAAAGAAAGGGTATTATAATAGTTTCATGCATATGTTTAATGTAAATCAGTTACTATAACAGAAGACCAAAAGTGTGTAACAGAGAGAGAAAGCTTCAACAGATAACAAAAAAAGGAAATAAAAGATAACAAAAGGGAAATATATGATTGAAAATGAAAATGAGTTGGTTACATTTTGAAGGTGAGGCCACTGGTGGATTGGTCAAAGGCATCATCAAGAGGTTATGAGAACTCATGTGGGGCTCAAGCATGTTGGATAGGCCCCCTGTAGAGAACTTGTATGAAGACATATGCAGAAGTCTATGGATGAGAAGCCATATTGTTTTAGGGAAAATCTAGATGCATATGATCAGAAATCTATTTTTCACATTTTTTTCTCAGCAGCATAAAGACCTTTGATTAATATTTTCCAAGTATTTGGAAGTGGGACCTGAAACCTTGGACTGAACTTTAATTTCTTACTTGCTTTTTTAAAAAAATATTATAATATAAAAAGAAAACAAAGAAAGGTGGTAAAGTTAAGATCTATGAATAAAGCACTTTAAGTCCTTATGTGAAAGTCATATTTATAAGAGCAAATTTGCTCTTCCCTAAAGAAAATACATGCTTTTCACAAAGCCAGACCAGTTATAAGAATAGCATAAGCAGAGATAAGACAAAAACACCAATTAAGGAATTATTCAGAAATGAAATGACTTTATTTAAACTGTGTTGGTTCTGATAATGTGGAGTATTGGAAGTATTAATAATGTTTTGGATATAAATTGACCTGAACATCTCCCAAACATTCGATATTCCCAGCTTTCTTCATCAACCCCTCTTCTCCCCAAGCTGATTCCTTCTTTAAGATACACACACTATTTGCTTAAGGTTTATGCTGTCTGGAATGTCTGTTCCATAGATAATAAACTTGCTTTGATCTTAAACTTTTTCCTTTCTCATTCTTAACATCTCACACTCAATGAGACTTGGTTCCCTCCTGATAACACAGCATCCAGCAATTATACTCCTACTGCTACTTTTAGATTCTCCCTCTGCCACTATCAAGTCAGTAACCTCTCCTCTGAGGTCCATTTGTGAATCAATTTGTGATTTGTGAACCAATCAAGATTCTGGTTATTATCTCTTGATCACCAGGAGCCTGTCTTTGTCTCTTCTCCAGCTCTTAGTCTCAAACTCGTGGGACATCAGCTCCCTCAAACAACCTAACTTCCTAGTTCTTCAATTTACTCTTTTCTCATGACCTACTTCTCCATTTCACTTCATCTACAAACAGAGATGGTCATACCTTTAATCCTGATATCAACCACAAGTATTCCAGTTCCAGGTTTACGAACTCTAAAATTCTTTATCTGATCGTAATTTGTTGCCAGCTCATCTTTCCTCTGCCTTACAACCCTCTAATCCCTCCACCTTTCTTCCCAGGCAATACACCTCTGCACTGACTATGTTCTCCTTCCTTTCCCAGTTTGACCCTTTGCTGAAACAAACTTCACACTGTCCTCTTGTCAGTATCTTGCCCCCTTATTTTATTACCAATAATGTCCTGCCAAGATCTGCCTTTGCTATCTGCTGCTTTCATTCCTCCTTATCTCCTCTTACCTGTCTGACCAATCCTTCTCAGTCTCCTTTCCTTATCCAGGTCATGCCTATTTACCATAGGTGTCCCTTAGGGCTCTTCTCTTCTCCCTCTATATATTACTTCACTTGATAATCTCACCAGCTCCCATGAATTTAATTAACAACTCTATGCTGATGATTCACAGATCTAACTGTTGTGCCCCAGACACTCTACTCACCTCCAGTATTACATCTTCAACTGCCTTTCAGACATACAGTAGTCATCCCAACATGTCCAAAAAGGAACTCATTATCCTTCCTCCAAACTCAACTCACTCAACTTCCGTGTTACTGTAGAGGGAAATACTATTCTCCCAATCCCTTAGGATTGCAACTTAGACATCATCCTGGATTCCTCACTGTTTCCTATACCCCACAGCATGCGCACACACACATACACACAGCTGTCAGTGCCTGTCAATTTCACTTTTGAGACATTTCTCAAATATGTTTCTTTCTTTCTCCTGATACTGCCACTCCTTTGGTGCAGACTCTCATCACTTCATGCTGTAAGTATTGCAATAGCCTGCTAATGACTCTAGCAGCCTCAGTACTGTCCCCTCCCCAATCAACCACTAAAGTGATTTTCCTCAAGCACAGATCTGACCACATCACCCTTTCCCATCTGACTCAATAAACTGCAATGGCTCCCTATTGTTTCTAGAATCAAATACAAAATCCTCTTTTTAGCATTCAAAGACTTTCATAACCAAACTCCTCTGCATGTACCAACACCTTCCCAGTCTTCTCATACCTTACTTCACAACATACTCATGGATTCTGTGACAGATTAAAGCATATTTTTTTTTACTTTATTTTTCTTGAGTTTTTATTTTGGTCTATGTTTTTCTTTTACAACATGACTATTATGGAAATGTTTTACATGATTGCCCGTGTATAACCTCTATCAAATTGCTTGCCCTCTCAATGAGAGTGTTGGGAGGGAGGGAGAAAATTTGGAAGTCAATTCTAATCATGAATGTTGAAAATTGTTTTTACATGTAATTGGGAAAAAACAAAATACTAAATAGAACAAAAAAAAACCCCTCATAGGGGGACACCTCCCTAGTTTCCAGTTTTTGGCTACCATGAAAAGAACTGGTATAAATATTTTTGTATATAGATCTTTTTCTATACCTTTGATTTCTTTGGGTTATAGGCCTAATAGTGGTATAGCTAGAACAAAGGATATGCAAAATTAGTCAATTTCTGAGCATAGTTTCACGTTGCTTTCCAAAATGTCTGGACTAATTCATAGATCCATTCTGCCTTTAAGGCTCAACTCAGGGGTCACTTTCTACAGGAAGACTTTTCTCATGTCTTCCCCTCCCCCAATTATCAGAGTTCTCTACCACTACTGCTACCTCAAAACTGCTTTGTAAATTCTTTGTATGCTCTTATCTATTTTATTAGGTGTAATTTCTCAATATAATGTAATCTCTTAGAGAGCATGAGCTCCTTTTTCTTTGTATTCCCAATATCTGGTATAGTACCTTGCATATGATAGGTGATTAATAAATGGTTGCTAAATTTAATTGAATTGAATCAGCAATCAACAAAATAGATGACTATTGAGATGCTAATGGGTCTATTGCATTGATTGTCTATTTGTATTACTTAAATTTTGAAAAATTAAATGACTAGGTATTTTGGCTTTGGTTAGCTATGTCAAAAAACAGACAGGCACACACAAGCAGCACATGCTTACACATACACACAAGCACATTTTGATTTACTTGCTTGATAATCAGACTTTGAGCAACCTCAACCATCTAAAAAATGGCTTGTTAATTCTAAGAAAGTGAAAAATGCCTCTGCTATCTCTGTATACCTCACTCTACAGGAACATACAGAATTATTGTCAGGACCCATGGAAAGAGTTTATCAATGAGGGGACTGTGATGGGGACAGGTGCCAATCAGCAGTTTTGTCACCCACTATCCGGTTCTGGGTCACCAGTAAAAATAGACTGAGAAGAAGACCTGTATCCAGAACGGAAGTCCAGGTAGAGAGGCCCTGAGGTATCAGGATAGCTAGAAAGGAGCAAGCCCTGAAGCAAGAAGCTGTGGTACAACTCAAATCCCCAGGAGGAGAGTGAGGTTTCAGTTCTATTATCCAGCCCAGCCTGCATTAGAAGGAGAGAGTGTGCGTGGCTATGTCAGGACTTGAGACCTTGTCTTCCTGATTCAAGTTCCAGCACTGTCTATTATGCTACATATCTCATTTGTGAATATCAAATGAGATAATGCATGTAAAGTGCTTTGTAAACTTAAGAATTCTGTATATGTCAGCTACATTTTATTACTTTGCGGGAGTTCTCGTGTCCAAATAAATTATGACCCTACAGGTAACATGGTGATGATCCTCTCTAAACTTAGTGTGGATTACTGACTGATACTTTCTCCCTAGGCCAATCCTCGAAGACTTTCTAAGCCAAATTTTGTAGACCAATGGCAACACATCTTAGAGGTTATCTCCATGGCATGATAGGGCATCAGAGTAGAATTTATTGAAGAAATCTGTAAGTTCAATAGCTGTGATGACAATAACACTTTAAGTTTTACAAAGCACTTTCCTTACAATCATTCCATAGGGTAAAGCAATGAAGGCATTCTTGTTCTTCTTATCAGTGAGAAAACACGATCAAAGGGTAAGGGACTTGCTCATGATCCCATAAATAGTGTCACAACTGGAATTCAAATCCATGTCCAAATATGAGTTCAATGTATCTTTGACTAGTATAATTCCGGTAACTTACTTTATAGATATTAAAGGAGGAGGTAAGAGTAGCCACAATATAGCCCTTTCTTAGACTTATTTTGTCATAGAAAAACAAAAGACAAACCATTCCCCTGTCCTGTATCAGTTGCTTTGTTCAAAGATAGAGAATCATTGTTTTGACAGATGGGGTTATTTTCAAATGTTAAATTTTTTCATTCCAACTTGCTTGTAGAGAGATGCCTGAGGAATATTTTATCTGTGGGAAAAACCCTGTATCCTCACATTGCTGAGTCACTAAGTAAAAGAGCTTAATGAATTAGCTACCTAAGAATTCAGGTATCTTTTCTTAGGGTAAATAATGCTCTGTTTCCCTAACCTGTGCCAATTTTCCATAAAAGAACTGTTGTAACACATTATTTTCTCTGAGAACCACCCACTCAGTTCATTCATTTATTCTAACCCTACAAATAAGTCTGTACAATTATCACTCTGTCAGATGCACCATAAGCCTCCCTTTCCTACGTCAACTGTACTGTAATCCCTCTCCTCTTATGTCAGAAACCTGTAATCCTCCTTTTGTGTTACATAAAGATTGTATCTTTGACATTTTCAGCTTCCATTTGCTCAATGTCAAAATAAAAAGACAGCAATTCATTTTAATTCATTTAGACTTGAGCATAAAGCAACCTTCTTCTTATCCCCCACTCCCCAACCCATAAACACTCTCATAAAGGCTACTACCTCTCAGGGGCTTAGCTAGAACTGTTTCAGCCCTAGGCTGCTCTGCTCCTGGAATGTTGGCCTGCTGTTTTAGACAAACCTCAAAGGGCATGATCAATTATCTTTAACTAACCACAAGGAATTTCCTGTATGGCATCATTTGAGTTTCTTCATTCTTACTTATATCTTTATACCTTTGACTGACCGATCAATTTAATAGAGGTGTCCAGGAACTGGTCACCTCTATTGATTGATTAATTGATTGAATAACAATTAAAAAAACATTTTGCCCATTAAATAGTTTTAAATTTTATTTTAAAAAAATTGAAAAAATGATTAAAATTTATTTTAAATAAATTTATAAGCATCTATTTTCTTTTCATTCTATGACTCCATCCCCTTTCCACCACTGAAAAGAAAAGAAGAAAAAAAACATTTTGTAATAAATATGTCTAGTTAAGCAAAACAAATTCCTCATTGGGCAACCTCTAGAAATTGCGGATCTCAGTCTGTAACGAGAGACCATCTCCTCTCTGTCAGGAAGAAGGTTACATTCTGATCAGAGTTTCTATGTCTTTTGAAGTCATTTCTCTTTATAATGTTGTTTTGTTTTTTAAAGGAGTGGAGAACTTGTGGCCTCAAGGCCAAATGTAGCCCTATAGGTCCTTATGTGTAGCCCTGGGACTGAATCTAAATTTCACAGAACAAATCCCCTTAATAAAAGGATTCGTTCTGTAAATCTTGGACTCAGTCAGAAGGCTGCACCCAAGGACCTAGAAAGCCACATTTGCACTATAAATTGTTCTTCTGGTTCTGTTTAAACTTCACTCTGCATCAACTCATGCAAGTCTTCCTAGCTTTCTCTGAAGCTGTCTCCTTCATGGTTTCTTTTAGCACAATAACATTCCATTGCAATCATATATCATAACTTGTTCACCCACTCCCCAGTTGAAAGGTACCCCTTTAGTTTCTACTTCTTTGCTACCCCTTCCAAAAAAGAGCTACTATAATATTTTTATACACTTGTATCTTGCTCTTTTTTGGTAGTATTGTTGGTTACAGGCATTTAATTTAGTAAGTTTTAGGACATAGTTTCAAATTCCTTTCCAGAACGACTAGACCAATTCACGGTTCCATAAACAGCGCCTATTTTCCCATAGCCTCTCCAGTATTTTTCATTTTCCACTTTTGTCAATTTTGCCAATCTAAAGGTGTGAGGTAAAACCTCAGAGTTGTTTCAATTTGTATTTCTTTAAATATTAGTAATTTAGAGAATTTTTTTATATAGCTATTGATAGCTTGGATTTCTTCCTCAGAAAATTGGCTGTTCATGTCCTTTGAGCATGGGGAATTGTTCTTATTCTTTTAAATTTTAATTAGTTCCTAATATATCTTGGAAATCAGACTCTTATAAGAGAAGCCTACTGCTAAGATTTTTTTTCCTCAGTTATCTGTTTCCTTTCTAATTTTAATTGCATTGGTTTTGTTTGAACGAAAATTTTTAAACTTTATGTAATCAAATTGTCCATTTTATTTCTTATGATCCTCTAGTCATGAACTCTTCACCTATCCATAGATCTGAAAGATGATTCCTTCTTTGTTACTCTAATTCGTTTATGATATCCCCCTCAACAGCTAAATCAGGTATCCATTTAGATCTTACCTTGGCATATGATGTGAAATACTGTCCATTACCGAGTTTCAGTCAGGCTGTTTTCTAGTTATCCAATAATATTTATTGAATGGTAAGTCTTTGGGTTCTTTGGATTTATCAAACACTAAACCATTAACGTTTGTTTCAGTGTGTTGTCTACATAATCGTTGTATACATAATCAGTTCCTGAGATCAGCCCTTTTCTTTTCTTCTTTCTTTCTTTTTTCCTTCTTTCCTTCCTTCCTAATTAAAAGGATTTTATTATAAGGTGGCAACATATTGACAGATTGATCACTGAACATCAGCAATGACTTCAATGTGGGGACAGCTTTTATAGGTAACTTTAAGATAATTCAGATTAAGTCCACTTCAGCAAAAGAGTTGTGCCCCTTGAACCTCAGTTGCTCTCCAAGGTAGCAAGAATGTGACAATTTTGCAGGTAGGGGTACATGACAAAGAGCAGGTAATACAAAAACTTCAGACTTAGTGTCTGTCTCCTTCCCCACCAGAACCTCCCTCAACACTGTTTGATAAAAGACTTCTTTATCTTTTAACTAATAGTAACAATAATTTGGAAGATTATCACTTCATTATAATGTAGTTTGAAATCTGGTACTGCTAGATCCTGTACCTTCTCACTTTTTAAAAAATTTCCCTTAATATTCTTGATCTTTTGTGTTTCTTTATGAGTTTTGTTGTCTTTTATTCAAACTCTATAAGGTAAATGTTTGATTTACTTTTTGGTAATTTGATTAGTAGGTCAGAATAAGTAAATTAAGTGGTATCGTAATTTTTATAATATTGGTTTACCTTACACAAGAGTAATTAATATTCCTCCAATTATTTAGTTCTGTGTTTCCGAAATGAGTGTTCTATAATTGTATTCGTATGTTTCTTCTGTGTGTCTTGACAAGTAGACTCCAATGTATTTTATATATCATGAAGATATTTTAAATGGAATTTCTCTTTTGATCTCTTTCTGCTGTGCTTTGTTATAATATACAGAAATGCCAACAATTAATTATGTGGATTTATTTGATATCTTATTTAGTTCAATTGATTTTTAGTTGATTAATGTTCTCTAAATAAATCATGATATCAACTGGGAGAAAAAAGTAATAATTTTGTTGCTTCTTTGTTTCCGTTCAGTTGTTTCAGTCATGTCTGACTCTTCATGACCCCATTTTTGGGGTTTTCTTGGCAAAGATACTAGAGTAGTGTGCCATTTCTTTCCCCAGCTCATTTTATAAATGAAAAATCAAAGACAAACATGGTGAAGTGACTTTCCCAAGGTCACACAGCTAGTAAGTATCTGAGGTCAAATTTGAACTCAAGTCTTCCTGACTCTAGGCTTAATGCTTTATATGCTGTGCCACCTAGCTACCCTGTTTCTTCTTTGTCTATGCTTATTCGTTCAATTTCTTTTTTTCTTTAAATCTCATTGTTATAGTTAGTATTTCTAGCACTATATGAAATGAGACTTGGGATAATGGACATTTTTGCTTTATCCTTGATCATGTTGGAAAGACCCTGTTTATCTCTTTTATCATTATATCTTTTATCATGTAGTTTTTTTCTGAAATCATAGTTAAATTCAGCTAAAATATGATAGATTTTGCTCCAGCCCTTCCTTTTATCTCTATGAAGCTCTTGATTTTAGATAGATTTATTTATCATATTGAGAGCCATTACATATAAAAATAATATTTTTTTAAAGACAAAGAATATAAAGAGAAGAGAGTTATCAATTATGATCAATACGTTGAAAAAGTCTGAAAATATATGCAGTGAATGACACTGGTAGACCTCCCACTTCTGCAAGGGGGTGGGGTAGAGGTAGCTTCTCGTGTCTCTTTTGAGTCATTTTTTTTCTTTGTAATATTGCAACATTAACCTTTGACTTTTTATGTGGTTGCACTTCAAGTTTATATTGTTGTACAGTCATATATATTATTTTCTTGAGTATGTTTACTTCACTGTACAACACTTCATGTCTTTCCATACTTCTCTACATTCACCATACTTGTCATATCCAACAAAATCATCTTCCATTGTATAGACATTGCCTAATTGATGGTCATCTACTTTGTTTTCAATTTTTTTCTATCACAAAATTTGTTGCTATAAATATTTTAGAAGAAGAATATTTTATTCTTATCAGTAGCCTCCTTGGAGGTATAAGCCTAGTAGTGGGATCTCTGGACATTTTATTCACTTTATCTGCGTAATTCCAAATTACTGTCCAAAATGATGGTGCTGATTCACAGCTCTATCAAAAATGTGCCAGCATATTTATCTTCTCATACCTGAAATATTGACTGTTCCCATTCTTTTGGTAAGCATTCATTTCCTTTAAGTTGTCTGTTTTGGTAACAGCATTTTCTCTTTTGGTAACAACTTTGGGTAGAATAATTTCTGAAAATGTCCTTTAAATGTGGTTCTATCATGTGCACATACATTAGTTATTGATTCACTATGTTGCTTTTAAGAATAATGTAATTTTCCTGCTTATCTCTTTACATCATGCCTCCATTTACTGTAGCTTTTTCTGAAAAAAGATTTTTTTAGTTCATCTGAAGCATAATAGATTTTGCTGCAACCTCTAATTTTAACTGTAT
>CM053771.1:345151540-345185684 GCA_028658325.1 Potorous gilbertii | reverse complement strand
CCCCCCCCCCCCCACTAAAACCAAAACCAGAACCATCCTCTAAAATAGACTTGGAAGCACCAGACCAAATCTTGATAAGGAAATCCAAGAAAAAAATCACTCAGTCACTTTTCCAAGTCAGACTGAGAGATGTCTGGATATGAGGGTTAAAGTCAGGCTAAGAGCATTCCACCAATAGAGCATTCAGCACACAGGGAGAGGCTACATACCATGGCAGGATGAGGTCCTAGACCTAAAGCAGGATACCCTCTGGCACATACCAGGCAGAAGCAGGTTCTAACTAGTAGGTTTGTTGCACAGGACCCTTTTCCAGGTCACAGATCCATAGTTCCATGGTAGGGAGCAGTAGAAGGTGCTAGGTAGCATACTGAGAAGGAACAGGTTCAAAACCTAGCATTTGGGGTGTGACTCAGACCAAAGGAACAGAATGTTGTCTCAGTTAAAGCTTCTAGCGCATTTTGACACCTGCAGAGGAATAACCAGTTCTGAACAGCAAAACTTCCCATATGGATGATAGGATTTGAGTGCAATGGCAGCCTACACTCACTCAGACCAAATCCCAGATCAGGAGCTTGCAGAGCTTAGACTGAAAGAGAAGCTATCAAATTTTGCCCTGGATCACACCACTTTAGGAGTAAAGACTTGTAGGTTGTCAGCCTGAGCTATACTTGAGAGCCTAGAACAGGAGTATGGAACCTTATGTTGGGTTCCCCATCCCTTGCATAAAATAACACACTCAGTGCTCCAAGAAAACAGCATTAGGATTGGCCCAGAACTTCCCTCCAGAAGTGCGCAGAATCTGACCCTGTAATTCAAGTCTGAAGTAAAGAAGTCAGCTAGAAGAGAATTTAAAAAAAAAAAAAGAGCAAAAAAAAAGAATCCCACCACAAAAAGTTACTAAGGTGACAGATACAAACTTAGAAGAAGAAAAGAATGATAACAAAACATCTACAAACAAATCCTCAAAGAAAAACACATTTTGGATACAAATTCAACCAGAATTCCTGGAAGAAATATTTTGTTTTGTTTTGTTTTTTGTCATTGTTCCTAATGAGGAACTATCTACTAAGGTAGTAGAGGAATTATTCCCACTCATGAAATTACAGTCCTTCTGAAATATTGAAGAAACACCATTACACGAGTGAGAAAGAGTGGTGACCTAGGGTGGAGGTTACAAACCTCACTGATGTTTATTATATGTTACTCAGCAGCTACAAATATTCACAATGACTTTAATAAGAAACTACATCCTATAGATCCAAGCCCATCTCTTGGTACAAAATCACACCCTGGGAACAACTGATGCCTAGAGATTTGTGTTTATTTTTGTTTATAATTTTAACATTTCCCAGACCCAAACTGGAAAACAGATATTTTGTGCTAAATATGTTCTTTCAACATATTGCTTCTTTTGCAATTCTAGATAAAACAAGGATTTGGCATCTACATAATTTAAACTTTTATCCTTTAGAGATAGACCCATAGCTGCTCCAGTCTTTCATCTCTAAGTGATGCCTTCAATCTCACATTCCTAATAACCTTCCTTTATCATGCCTGGGATCAATTCTGAGCCTTTGGAATTACATATCCCTTCTTAGCATAGCTAAGGCAGCTAGGTTGTACAGTGGTTAGCGCACCAATGCAGAAGTCAGGAGGACCTGAGTTCAAATCTCACCTCAGACACTTGACACTCACTACCCATGTGACCTTGGGCAAGTCACTTAACCCTAATTGCCTCATCCTGGGTCATCTCCAGTCATCCTGATGAATATCTGGTCACTGGATTCAGATGCTCTGGAGGAGAAGTGAGGCTGGTGACCTGCACAACCCTCCCTCATGCAAAACAAAATCAAGAGCAAGTCATGTCATTATTTCTCTGACGGCATGGTCTTCTTTGGCAGCCAAAAACGAACACACAGTATCATTTAAAGCGGAGATAAAGAGAATGCTCAATCCAGACTTTCCTATCTTCCTGATTTTTCTCCCTTTCACTTTAAATGTGCTCTAAATTCTAAATGTCTACAGTAGGCAATGACAAAGAAAGTAGTTAAGCATGGTATGACTCAGACAGCAAGCATTATTGGGTCTGTCATTACTATTTCAGGGAAATTAAGTATATACCAAGAGGAAACTTATCCAGTAAAGTCCTTAATTGGGCCTGCCTGGAACTCTACAAATATAGCCTGTTTGAAATGTGGGCAAGAAGTGACAGTGAACAGGGAGAGGAAGACACATAGAGACAAAAGAGAAATAGTCATTAGGATAGGCTCAAAATCAACAGACCTCCCTTCCTGAAGAGGAAACCTCCTGACTGGCTGATGACGTCATAGAAATCAGCCTTAGAGGTCTCCTTAGCAACAATCACATGGGCTTTTTATCCCTCTCTCCTGGGTGACCCAGTCCCGCTATCCTTAACAAATATTAAAAAGCTAATCAGAAGCTAATAAATTGCCAGCATGGAGCCCTAAATTGCCAGTTCAGATGAGATATCATAGCATTTAAGGCAGTTCTACTTCTCTGAGTTATTGTTGCTAAACTCATTTCTCAGACCACTCTCTACATCATAGAATGACTGTATATTTATATAGATTGCAAGACATTTGGAATTTAGAGCACATTTGAAATAGAAGGGAGAAAAATCTGGAAGATAGAGAAAAAAATCTTGAATGGGTGTTCTAATTTCATATACATATTCATATAATTTATATGTATGTATATATATATACAAACACACATATGTATGTGTGTGCATGTATGTATATGTATATTTATATATTATATATATATATTTATATGGAAAGAGGGAGAGAGAGAGAAAGTAGACTAAAAATACCTCAAGGGCAGAGGGCATAGTAAGTATTTGCTATCATGGGAACAGAAAAACAAGTCAGAAGAAGGAAAATACAGAAGAAACAAATTTATAAAATAGGAAAATGGGAAACATCTTTTCAGCAAGTTTTTCAGATAAAATTATCATTTTAAAATAGAGAGAGAACTGAGTCAAATTTACAAGAATAAGAACCATTCCTCAGTTGATAGTCAAAGGATATGACTAGGCAGTTTTCAAAGGAAGAAATCCAGGCTATCAATAATCACATGAAAAAAGCTCTAAATCATTAATAATGACAGAAATGCAAATGAACACAACCTCACATCCACTATATTGGCTAAGATGATTTTTTTTTAAAGGAAATTGACAAATGCTAGAGGGACTGTGGGAAAAATAGGTACACTAATGCACTGTTGGTGGAGCTATGATCTAGTTCAAATATACTCAAAAGCAATGTGAAACTATGTCCCCAAAGCTATTAAACTGCGCTTTCTCTTTATTCCAGCAATGCCACTACTAAGTCTGTACATCCAAAGAGATCAAAGAAAGGAAAAGGACTCATATATACAAAAAATATTTATAGCATCTCTTTTGTGGTGGCAAAGAATGAGAAAATGAGTAGATGCCTAACAGTTGGGGGATGTCTAGAAAGGTTGTGGTGTATGTGGTAGAATACTATTGTGCTACAAGAAATGATGAACAGGAAGACTTCAAAGAGGCCTGAAAAGACATATGAACTGATGCTGAGTGAAAGGAGAAGAACCAGGAGAACTGTGTACACAGCAACAACCACAGCGTGTGATGAATTTTTCTGGTAGACTGAGTCCTTCATAGCAATGCAAGGACCTAAAAAATTCCCAGTGGAGTCTTGAAGCAAAATGCCTTCCACATTCAAAGAACTATGGAACTGGGTCACAGAAAGAAGCAGACCATTGTGTTTTGTTTTGTCTTATGGTTTCTCCTAGTCATTTTAATTCTTCTATGCAATATGACTAAGGTGAAAATGTATTTAATGGGAATGTAAGTATAGAACCTATATGTTTGCATGCCATGTAGGGGAGGAAGTGGGGAGGGAGGGGAAAAAAATCTAAGATATATGGAACACTGAAAACAAATAAAATAATCTTAAAAAAAGAAATGATAAAAAGGATGGCTTCAGAAAAACCTGGGAAAACTTACATGAACTGATACAGATTGAAGTGAGCAGAACCAGAACAATTTATGCAGTAACTAATATTGTAAAGATAATAAAATTGGAAAGACTAAGCAACTCTGATCAACACAATAACTAAACATAATTCCAAAGGACTCATGATGAAACACACAATCTACCTCCAGAGAGAGAACTGATGGACTTAGAAGGAAGATTGAAGTATATTTTTTTCCTTCCTTCCTTCCTCCTCTCCTTTCTTTTTTCTTTCCTTCCTTATTTTTTCTTTCTGTTTTTGGACATGGCTAATGTGGAAATTTGTTTTGCATGACTACACATATTTTTAATGGGTTTGTGGCTTTTTGGTTTCTTAGTATGTAGGTCAGGAGAGGAGGAAGGGAGAGAATTTGGAACTGAAAAGAACTGAATTTAAAAAAAGAAAGTCTCAAAATGTATATCTGATAGACATCGCAAAACAAAACTGATTTTCCTTCACCCCAAATTCTCCCCTCTTTCCAATTTTTCTATTATTTTCAAGAATGCCACCATCTTGCCAATCACCCAGGCTTGCAAGCTTGGTATCATCAGCAACTCCTCATTTGCACTTATCCCAGATATACCAGATATCATCATTTCTGTCTCACAACATATCTCTTCTACATCCCTTCTCTCTACTCACAAAGCTACAACCCTAGTTCAAGTCCTCACCAACTGACCTCTGAACTATTGCAATAGCCTGTAACCAGTCTCCCTGCCTCAAGTGTCGCCTTACTCCAAGTCATCCTTCACTTAACTGTCAAGGGGATTTTTCAAAAGGATAAGCCTGCTCAAGGAGCACCAGTGGTTCCCCATTACCTCCAAGAATATAAACTTCTTTGTTTGGCATTTAAAACTTTTCATAACTTGATTCTTTCCTATTTTCCCAAGTCTTAGATTTCACCCTCTTCCACTACCTTGGTCAATTGGCAGTTTCTTGAACATGCCACTCCATTTTCAATCTCTGTGCCTTTATACTAACTTTCCCCTATGACTAGACTGTTCTATCCCCCACCCTTTACTTTTGCATCTTAGGTTTACCTGACTTCCTGAGTCTTGAGCCTCAGCTCAAACTCCATCTATTTCAGGAGGCACCACCCCACCCCATCTGCTAATGCCTTCTCTTCTCAAAGTCCTTTACATCTATTCTTTATATATCTCTAATCTATCTGGTTGTTAAACGCTGTCTCATCCATTAGAATGTGATCTTCTTGGAGTGACAAGTCAAGCTCTATTGAAATACTAACAGGTGTCCTGCTCTGGCCCTTTCTCTCTTTTCCTCTATACTCTGGCACAGAATACTGGCGCAATCTTAATACAGCCTGAGCAAATTCCTGACATTTAGGTCTCTGTGGGACTGGTCGGGGGTGGGGAGGAGGTGGTTCAGAGTTGAGATCTCTTGGGGCTGCTTGGGTGGTCCTTGCTAAGGCAGTGAGTACTCAGTGAGCACGTTAAGGATTAGGGTTTATTTTTTTTGGCTACTCATAATACGGTTTTTATCTTTTTTAGGTTCTTGGTTTCCTAGATTATGGAAATGGTTAAAACGGCTTTATCTCTGGTGCATAATTTTGGAGAGGTTTGAGAGGTCATGAGGATCAAAGAAAATATCTGGTCTTCCATCTTACTGGGCACATGAGTTGGAAATTTATCAAGTCACCAAAGAGCAATTCACTAAATGACTCAACGATTAGTCCAACTCCTGCTGGACTAGCTCCAGCTAAAACAACAATGGCATTTACTAGTACGTCAACAGGAAAATTGCATAACAGTATTCACTTTAACATCATTTATAATATTTAACATAATATAACATATTATGTCATACATATAATAGTATATGTTACATGTCATATTTAACATAATATTTAAAATCGTTATAATATTTATATGTAGTATAGAAGGGCTTTGCTTCAGAGCAATGGAAACTGATGAACAGATAAAAATGGAAAAGCCACTAAATTTAAAAGAAAAATAAAAGAGACCTCTAAGAATAAAGTATAATTAAAAGAAAATTCAAATGATAACTCCAATGAGACAAATAAAAAATAAAACATAACAAGAAATAAAATGTGCTTCAAAAGGAAATTATATATTGATATTGAAGTAAAGAAATCCAGCAGATTAAAAAATTAAAATTAAAAGAAATTTCAATATCCAATAATAGTTTTTAAGAGTAGACAATACTGGGTTACATTCAATTTAAACTTAAGATTCATTCTGAATTACTATAAAATGTTAAAAATGAAAATGCAGAAAATTTTCAAATGATAATTCTTGTAGTACAGGTATACTAAATAGAAGTAACAATAGTGAAGAAAATTTTGCTTTTAAGGAAGCAAAGAGAAGAAATGAAACAGTATGGAAATTCCCAAGCTTTCCCACCTCCCTATTCCCCTCCTCCCCCCGCCCCCCCAAATTCCAAGACAAGATTTTCTCCTATAACCAGCAGATGTCACTGTGAAACAAAATTGGCTTTTGGGCAATCTGGTCATTGTTTTTTATTTCTTCCTTCCTCCCTCCTAGAAAGGGAAGAAGGTGGTTCCTCCCAGATAAAACTTTCTCTTCCCACTGGATCACCTCAAGGGTATTATCTTCCTTTAAGTTATTAAAATTTTCCTCTCTTTCTTTTTCCTGTGAGGTCAGAGATTTCACCAAGCCTCCTTCATCTATTGATCCACAACTTGTTAACAATAGCTTATATTAACCTGGAGGTAAAAATTCACAATTCTCAGTTCATATGAGTCTGCTATTTCAAGGAGTTTATAAAATAAACTAAAATACAAGTAATAAAAAGCATAACTATAAAAATTAAAATCACAAACTGTAAGTTATTTTGAATATCATAGCCTCCAAGTAAAAATGAAAATCCTGGCTGTCTGGACAGCCCTATGCCTGGTTAATTTCTATGTAAAAAAGCTAACAACTGTTGTGTTGTCATTTATACTATATTCAGATATGCATAACCTTATCTGGAGTAAGTCAGCTTTAAGTCCTATTCAAACAGCAAATAATTTGAAAATAGCCCTATTTAAATACTCATCATTTTAGATTTAGAATAAAGGAAGAAAAGGAGAGGGAAAAGAGGAGATAACATTCTACCAGCCACGTGGATTCTTGACCAGAGGAAAGTTTACACCGCTCTATTTTCAGCTATCTCATTTACCCCTTGTGGACAAAGGCATTGATCATGTTGGTGGAGGCAAGGTCCTTTGAACACCATTTTCCTGACTTTCCTGTCCACCTGTCTGTGCAGCTGTGTTGGGCAGCTTTCTTCCTCTCTATTTTGTTGACTAGTGATTTAAAATTCCACAGTGACAGAAGCTCTACCATCCAGATCACAGCTCTCAATAGAGATCCCTAGTATCTTCCAAGACTGTGTAGACTTCAATTCTCAAGATCCTTAGCTATAATTTAGATACCTCCTCTACTATTGTAGCAGAGTCAGTGCCTGTTATGATTTTCTCCATTTTTCAAGAGATACTTGGGTTACTAAAGAAATAGTAATTGCAAAGAACCAGCATAGCTTTGTCAAGAACGTATCATGACCAACTACCCTTATGACTTTTTGGAAAACACTATCAGCTAAATTGCATTTGTTTATTTGTAATTTAGACAAATTTCATTCAATTTTCAAATGAAAATAAAAATTATGTATAGGTTTCCTTATTACTATTACATTTACTTAATACATTTAAAATCTCTT
The DNA here is from genome assembly GCA_028658325.1 of Potorous gilbertii. Classification (NCBI taxonomy): domain Eukaryota; kingdom Metazoa; phylum Chordata; class Mammalia; order Diprotodontia; family Potoroidae; genus Potorous; species Potorous gilbertii. The sequence continues at coordinate 345,177,965 of CM053771.1, read as the reverse complement.
GTGTATTTCCAACAAAATGATCTGTTTGTGTATAAAGTGTGTGTGGTGTGTTTTGCCCACGTAAATTATGTGGGTCCATTTGGGTCTGACTAGATGTACCTCCATAAAAATAGATGTTCCAGAGTCTCCTCCCCTTATACCTTTTTAAGGGAGACTGATTTCTGCCAGGAGGGGAAACAGGAGGTTGGAGACAGGGGTTGGTCACTTAGCAATCTTTGAAGAAAGGGAGCACAAATCTAGCTACTTCCTCACATATTGTTAATCTAGGGAAAATAATTTTTAGGGTCAACCTCCATTCCTGAACACTAGATAGATAGATAGATAGATAGATAGACAGACAGACAGACAGATAGATAGATAGAGGTAGATAGATTATAGCTACACACATCCATGCACCCATGCACCCCCCCACACACGTACCACACACACACACACACACACACACACACACACACAAACAACTCCTTTCCCACCAAATGCCAGTTCCACAATGAGCACATATAACAAATAGCAAGTAAACTCCTTTATTCAAACTGAGAACAAATAGCAATCAGAGCAAGAATACATAGAACATATATCAGACAATATATAGAATAAATATAACTGAATACATAGAATAAACTGAAATATAACTGAACTCTCCCATTGGGAGTAATTACTCAATTCAACCCAGAGAATTTCAGATCTCACCCAAGGGAGAAATCTCTCAAGTTTTTAGTGAAATAAACAGTTTAAGGATTTAGCCAACCTCTTGGACATCTAAACTTTTTTCTAGAATACTTCTCTCCTTGTTAGGACTTGAAGAGAACCTGGAACCACATGTCTTCTCTCTTGAAGCTGGAAGCCAGAAGATCAGTATGTCTTTTCTCTCTAGTTCTCATTAACTCTGTCCTTAAGCATGCATAGAGCATTGAGTAATTAATCATAGATAAGAGCAATCTCATTCAAATGGACCTTTGGGTTATAGTAGTGACTCAAAAAGATCTTTATGAACTTTATCAAATCCTTATCAAAGATTTTTTCCTGTTTGAACACTTTCCTTTTTATTGTAGGGGCATTAATTTTGTCTGTGCAGAAGCTTTTCAATTTCACGTTCTTTTGTAAATTCAGTATTATGTTCCTTCGGTTATCTTAATTTTTAAAGGAGGCTCTGTTCCCACTGGCTCTCTTCTCCTTAGTCCTTCCTGCTTGATATACCTTTTCCTTTAGGGTTTTGTTTATTAGTTTCTTTTTCTCTCCTGTTTTGATCTGAAGAAATACAAATGCATATATATAGATGTATGTATAGACATGCAAACATACACACACACACATATCCTCATCTTCAGCTGGTCTTATTCTCTAGTTTTAAATTTTCCTTATTTTGTACCCCTTTCCAAAAATATTTCTCTTACTCTCTTCATTATCCAAATTCTCTATTTATTCTGAATCTTCATTCTCTAATACATGATCTCTCTAATTTACCTGGTTCTCTCTCTCTCTCTCTTTACTCTTTATTCTTCATACAAAGTTTCCTGCCATTGCCTTGTAGGGCTTACCCCATAAATTCCTCTTTTCCATTGCACTTCAATTCCATAGTAATACTTATTAATGCAGGTATCAGAGAATGGTACAGATTTCCCCCACCATTATGAAGCCCTAATTATGCAGCCTACCAGCGATTTATACCCTTTCTTGTCATGAGCCTGTCATTTGCTCCTTTTGGTAGGCATACCAGCTTGTTGACTAGATTAGTTTTGATTGCAAAAGCTATGCCAGTTTCACAGCACTCCCCTTCACTGTGGCCATTCCAGAAAAATGTGCATTCAGTTCAGACTTCAGTAAGTTGACCTTCATTGGCCAGCCTTGTTTCATTGAGGGCTGCTATTTGGATGTGATACCTGTTGAATTCTCTTGCAACAAGAGCTCTTAGTCTTTCAGGTCTACTAGATTTTGTGTTGTCTATAAGTGGGCACACGTTCCATGGGCTGATGGCGAGTGAAATCATCTTTGCAGTTGTTTTTATACCTTTTTAACATAACGTTTTCAGTCATTTTGTCAAATGCTTTCATTGAGGCATCAGGGTCAATTACTGAACTGATGGTAAATTCTTCAATCTGAAAAGGCCAAGACCAAAATGTGCGGAGTGTTGGATTTTCTGTTTGTAGATGATTATGCACTCAATGCAGCCTCTGAAGCTGAGATGCAACAAAATATGGATCGATTTTTCTGCTGCCTGTGCTAATTTTGCCCTAACAATTAACACCAAGAAAACACAGGTGCTCCATCCACCACCAACGTACCATGTAAATAGTAATTATTTGTTTTTTGGCCAGAAACCCTGGGAGTTTTTCTCTCTCAGTTTGTTACTGTTTTTTGGATTAAAGGGTCATCCCGTGGCTCACTTCTTAAAGAGCCCTAATTACTGAATGGGGATTGCCTCAGTCAAAGTGAGAACTTGAAAAGACCTAACTTAGTTTAAAAAGGCCAAAGTCTCCCAATGCATTGTGGGCCATCTCCAGTTGTCCTGACCTGTATCTAGGCACTGGACCCACATGGTTCTAGAGGAGAAAGTGAGGCTGATGACTTTGCACAGCCCTGCCTCACTTTAATCCAATTCATTTGCAAGTCATGGCATCATCTTTCTGATGTCATGGTCCTCTTCGAAAACAACAGACAAACCACAATTCACAGTTCATCTGACTAGGTCTCTGTACCAGCTGACTTTTGAGTGGTTAGAACTGGACCCAACTGGATGCTGTGTTCTTTCTCTCAGACTTGGTGGAGTGCACACAGCTCCCCACATGATAGGTATCCTGTCCTGGTGACTCATTTCACTCCTTCTATTCCTTATGAGTGGAACAGATATATTTAGTGAAGACCCCTCAGGGAGCCCCTTGTGTCAGCCCTGTTTGTCTCACCTGGCCCTGAGAAACTGAGAAACCAAACAATAGAGATTCTGTTTTTCTTAAAATTCTTTTTGTGTTATGTGATAGTCCTTGACAGAGATTGTTTTTGCTTACTCCCAGACTGCCTTTGCTCACTCCCTTATCTCCTTTTCCAGATTCCCTTACCCTCCCCTCTTTTGCCAAAAATGGATCTTGTATACTTATTCCTTGTTGCTGGGGTTGATTTTCCGTGGGTAGATTGTACCCTAAAGGCTCAGCCAATGGGCTAAGAGGAAGGGGGTTAGGGTGGGGGTATTGTGGTCAGGGTCTATAAAAACTGCTATGCCATCTTGAGCCATCTTTATCTTAAGCCCAGGCAGGAGTGCCCTTTCTCGAGAAAGCTGAATAAATATCTTTCCTTTTTACTCCTTTGGTCAAGACTCTAATTTTACTAAGGGGAGTCATCCCACACACTTAATTCTCTGGCACCAGCAGTTCAGAGCCTGCTTTCCCTGGCACTAGCAGTTCCGAGATTTGTAGCACTGGTGCTTTGGGGGTTACAGTCACGGATAAGTTTTTTGCTCCTGAAGGGTAACCAGGCTGGCTATTGAAGCCCAAGCATGCTTCTGCAGCCTGGAGCCAGTGTCTCTACAGCTCTGGTAAGAGTGAGGAGGGGAAGAGCAAGCTGGGGGGAGTTTTGATGTAAGCCTGTGTTGTGTTTTTGGGTCTTGCCAGTACAGCCTTGCTGCTGTTAGTGTAGGAGGTTGGGGAAGGTTACTGAGTGAGCATCACTTCCTAGGTTTGGGTTTTATTTTTTACCTTCTTTTAGATTCTGTTTCCTAGAAAAAGTTGTGGATGTTGCTTTATTTCTGTTCTGGAGAAATGTGAGAGGGATCAGATGCATGGAGATTGGAGAAAATGTCTAGTCCACCATCTTGTTGGTCATGTGACCCAGAAGACCTTCACTGCTGTCATCATTAATGAAATTATTGATTGTTTCTATGATTTGTTCTTTGACCCATCCATTCTTTTGGATTACATTTTTAGTTTCCAATTAACTTAAACTGTTTCAGCTGTGGACCATTCAATGTTCTCAAAGGTGTGTGATCTGAAGTAAAGTCTGATTTACTGGTCTGAGCTCAGCAAATTCTTGACCTGGGTTTGGGTATGAGCAACACTCCTTCAAGCTAGAATAGGGAAATGTGAAGTCGAATATTTAGATTTTTTTAAAATCAGCTTTATGAGTACAAGATGAAGGAGATGTAACTACATAGCAGTTCACAAGAAAAAAGCTTTTTAGTGAGCTAACAATGTGATAAGATAAGCAAAAAACTCAATGTTTTCTGAGGCTGCATATGTCCAGATCCTAGGGAAGTGTTCATTTGGTTTTATGTAGCACATTTTATGAAAAAACATTCATAAACTGAAAATATTCAAAGGAAGGAAATCAGCTTTGAGACTGTGTCACATGAAGTCACTGAGGATGAAAAGACTTGGGTGGAGGGAAGAGTGCTATCTTCAAGTTGCATCAAATACCATTAAAGGAAGCATAGTATAGTAGAATAAACTTTAGCTTTGAAGTTAGATGACATGTTTTTTACTCTCAGCGCTGCTATTTATTACCTATGAGACAACTTGTAAAAACAAGTTGCTAAATCTCACCAACATTATTTTCTCATCTTTAAAATGGAGAGGGTTGGACTAGATGACCTTTAAGGTTCCTCCCACCTCCCAGTTTTATGATGCTATGAAGGGATGTCATGTGGAAGAATGTTTAGACTGGTTTTACTTGGTCATCTACAACAGAATTAAGAACAAGAAGCTGCAGAATTTGTTAGAAGAGGTTAAGTGTGACCTCTGAGTGTCACTGTTGAGGGCAGTTGTGGGGACATTCTTCATTCTCCTCCTCAAGCAAAAAGGCCAGCTGGGAAAAGAGACTTTCACTTGTAATTTCACCTAGCTCCCTCCTCCCTTTGGATAAAAGGAGTAAAGTTTGACTTTGGGGACCAACTGTAACAAGCTCATTCTTTTCTTTTTTTTTTTAAATAATTATTTTATTTGTTTTCAGTGTTCTACAATCACTTCCATACATCTTAGCTTTTTTCCCCTCCCCTGTTTCCCTCCACCCCAACTCCCTCTCTGAGATGGCTTGCAATCATATATAGGCTCTACACATACATTCCTATTAAATACAATTTCACCATAGTCATGTTGAATAGAAGAATTCAAATGAATGGGAGAAACCATAAAACAAAACAAGACAAAACATAACACAAGAGAAAATGGTCTGTTTCATTCTTTCCAGTCCCATAGCTCTTTCTCTAGATGTGGAAGGTGTTTTGCCTCGAGTCCATTGGGAATTTTTTAGGTCCTTGCATTGCTGTGAAGGGCTATATCTACAGAAAAATTACTCATACACTGTGGTTGTTGCTGTGTATAAAGTTCTCATGGTTCTTCTCCTTTCATTCAGCATCAGTTCATATAAGTCCTTCCAGGTCTCTCTGAAGTCTTCCTGTTTATCATTTCTTATAGCACAATAGTATTCCATTACATTCACATTCCACAACTTGTGCAGCCATTCCCCAATTGATGGGCATTCCTTTGATTTCCAGTTTTGGGCCACCACAAAGAGACCTGCTATAAATATTTTTGCACATGTGGGTCTTTTCCCCACTTTTGTGGTCCCATTGTGATACAGCCCTAGAATTGGTATTACTGGGTCAAAGGGTATGCACATTTTTATAGTCCTTTGGGCAGAGTTCCAAATTGCTCTCCAGAATGGTTGGATCAGCTCACAGCTCCATCAACAATGAATTAGTATTCCAACTCTCCCACAACCTCTCTAACATTTATCATCTTCCTGCTTTGTCATGCTAGCCAATCTGATAGGTGTGGTGTGGTACCTCAGAGTAGTTTTTTTCATCTAAAAATTTTATTTAAAATATTGAACCTGAAAAATAATCAAGGTAAAACTGAAATGTCTTCTCCCTCAGCCAATGCCAAGTGTCCACTGACCTGCTGAAAACTGTGGGGAGACTTCCTGGTCCAGAATTCAGCTTTCAGTGAAGGTCTCCATGCAAAGTAGACTCCTGTAATATGAAACATCAGCTGCTTGGGGAAAATGGAGCATAGAGACAGACTGCTCTTCTGAAGGTCCATAATACCTAAAGGAGGTAAGGAGCACAGCTGGGAGCTCTAACTTTTCTTAGATTCCATGATCTGCTGGACATAATTGACAACATTGCTTTGGAGCTAGGGGATGGTGGTAGAAAACATCTCTTTGGCTAGGAAGGGGGCTGCCTCACTGCCACTCATCATAGGATGGTACAACAAGAGGGCATACTTTTGTTTTCCCTAACTCTGCAGGAACTCCTGCACTTTCCTGAAATCTGTCTGGTGATCATTTTTGGTGACAATTTGGCTCTAGCACAAGTGCAACTCTGCATTTTGAGCATTTGAGATTTTGGTGTATGTCTCTCCCATTTCTTTCATATTCCCAGGAGTCAAGAGGGGATTTCTGTAAGATCTTATCCAGAAAGTAGACCAGCTGGTAGGTCTTCCAGGTAGATATTCACAGCAGCAATAGCTCCTAGGTCTAGCTTCTCAGCAGCCCAAAGCTGGGCCAACTTCTCAGCAGACTTTACAAGTGAGTCACCAGGGGAGAGGTCAGGTAGGTAAGGGGCCATCCTGGTGTGTTCAACCATCTATCAAATTCAAAGCCTGGTATAGAATTCACTTTCTTCTTCAGTTCAGGAAAATATTCCAGGGAGAATTCCAGCAAATCATCAGTCAAGATGCTCTGGAATTTAAATTCACTGACCTCGGCCTTCAGGAAGCTATCAAACTTGTCCTGATCTCCCCCGAGGTGGGCCAGGTAAGAGACAAAGCAGAACCCTTTCTCATATGAGGTTTCATCGTAGGTATCATCTAGATACCTCAGTCTTCACTTAGAGCTTGTTCAGCAGGTGGTCCTCTCCAGTGATGTCCATGTGCTGCAGAAGAAGAGCCCTCCCCATGGCAGCTTCTAGGCAGGTGTAAGCACCTAGAGGGTAGTAGAGATTCTCCTTTGTGCACACATGGTGAAACCCTCATTCAGCCAGAATTCACCCCAGCTGGCCTTGGTGACCAGATTTCCAAACCAGCTGTGAGAAGTCTCACATCTGCCAAGGAATAGCCCCCAGCTAACGGACATGGAGTAACAAAAGTCAGGCAGGGGTTCTCCATGCCCCCAAAGGAAAAAGATGGTGGCATGAAGAGCAAGTCATATCTTCCCCAAACATAGGGTCCAAAAAGGTTTTCTCTGGTTGACAGAAATTCTTCTTTCACACCACTGTATTCTCCTTGGCAGCTTCGATCAATCAGGGATCAACCTACTCAGAACTCCTGGGTCCAACTTAAGTATAAACCAGATCTCCAACAGCCACAGCTTCCAGGTAGGAGGGGATAGGCTGACACATTTGGAAGAACTTATTTGGGCCTCGTTTTTCCCACGTGGTGGCACTCATCACTGTTGAGTGCCACCTGGCACCTCAGTGAGGGCAGAATACTTGCTTTTCACTGCAGGAGTGTCGAAGCAGGGAAAGAATGCTCGGTTGAGAACGGCCTGACCCTGGGTATAGACAAAGGGTTTCTTCTTCCCTGCTGTCTGCTCCGGAGTCAGTCAGCCCCTTGTCCACGTGGTAGGTGAGCAGCAGCTGGAAGCGCTCTCCAGGGTGGCAGGGCTGCCAAAAGGCTATGCTCAGTGCCTGGCCGTAATGGGCAAAGGGGCGCGTGTGGAAGGGCACAGGCTCCCCGGCAGCTCCTCGGGCAGTTCCTCGGAACTGGGCCACTTCTGCAGCAAAGCCGACGCTGTCACCTCCAGGCGCAGGTGTGAATGGAGGTGCACCTCAGCATCGCGCAGCCTGTCACAGACCCAGGGCACGCCAACTGACCTACGGGCTGCCTCCAACCGACTGCCCTCCTCAGCTGCCACCCCACACCCCACCGCGAGGACCCTCAGAGTTGTTTTGATTTGCATCTCTCTAATCAATACGGATTTAGAGCATTTCTTCATATGACTATAGAGAGCTTTAATTTCTTTATCTGAAAACTGCCTGTTCATATCCTTTGACCATTTATCAACTGGAGAATGACTTATATTCCTGTACATTTGGTTCAGTGCTCTACATATTTTAGAAACAAAGTCTTTCTCACAGATACTAGTTGCAAAAATTCTTTCCCAGTTTTCTGCTTCCCTCCTAATCTTGGTTGCGTAGGGTTTGTTTGTGCAAAAACCTTTCAATTTAATGTAAAGTTCTTCTCTTTGGATCTTATAGAGCATAATGTAATATAATATAATATAATATAAATAAATTATAGAATAATTTATAAAACTAAACTGTCACTCGGTAGAGCCTGGGAGGACTCTTTCATACCCAACACCACCAAACCAGAACTACAAAATATGAATACCTTTAGGTGAACAGTAGTGAAAGATAATGATATTCATAAGATTTCACAATATTGTGAAATCTTAAAAAAAAACCCAACCACCCCCCCTCTCCAGACCCCCCCCCATTTTTACCTTACCCGGGATGCTCTGATTGGCAGTAAGGCTAACAGACCCACAGGCAATGGGAACATACCAATTTATAAAAGGGGAACCAGGTTTATAAACTACCATCGGCACTGAGAGGATGGAGGAAGTCAGAAAAATAGGAAGCAATAAAGTTTTTATTTAGCTCCAACTGAATAGATTGAGGAGAGGGAAAAAGGAGAGGAAGTGAAACAGAGGGAGAGAACGTTCTACCCCAGGCATTGATTCCTAGGTCAACAAACATTCACTGAGCTTGGGACTTGCCTACCAGTCTGATCACTGATGCAGCTGCTTCACCTCTGCTGGGGGAAACTACTAGTCACGAAGCTTGTGGATCACCATTGCCCATCAGTCACAATTCTCTCCAGGAAGCTTCTCTGACCCTTTCCTTGGTCACGTGCCCCTCCCAGGAGATGAGAGTACACATTCCTACTTCACATGTTGCAAGATATCACATCCTACTCTCTAACTTAATGTTTCATCTATCTTCTAAGATGGAGAAACATCCAGCCTAAGAAAAAAGGGAAAATTACATTCCACAAAGCTTTGTCATTACTTTTAATATTTGGTCTGACAAGTCTTTACTACTATTTCCCATTCACCTATTCCCTTAAGAAAAAACTTCCTAAAAGCACTCCCTCAAAATGAAATAGACCAGGGGTGGGGAACCTGCGGTCTTGAGACCACATGTGTCCTTCTAGGTCCTGGGGTGAGGCCTGTTGACTGAGCCCAAATAAGTTTTATAGAACAAATGCTTTTATTAAGGGTATTTGTTCTGTGAAGTTTGGATTCAGTCAAAGGGCTGCCCTTGAGGACCTAGAGGGTCACATGTGGCCTCAATGTTATAGATTTTCCAGCCCTGGAATAGGCTGTCTCAGAAGGAAGTGGTTCCTCCTTACTATATGTCTTAAAGCATGAGCTAGAGGATCACTCCCTGGCAAATTTAGAGTCTTTTTCATTCAGGGATGGGTTAACGTAGATAGTGTCTGAACTCCTTTATAAGTTTGAAATTCTCAGGGCTGGATTTAGAGTCAGAGGACCTGCATTAAAATTATATCTCCTCAACTTACTAGCTGTCTAATCTTGGGCAAGTCACAGTCTCTCTGGTGTTCTGTTTTCTCTTTTGTAAAATGAGAAATGAGATGATTTATAAGGTCCCATTCAGCTCTAAATCTATGATCTTATTATTTTACAATCCTAAAAATTAAATTTAGAATGCTCCTTCACAAAAATATATGCTGTCAACTAGGCCAAAATCAGCTTGACACTGGGGTAATATAGGTTCAAAATTGAAAGAAAGAAGAGACACTGATGGGCAATCTAACAGTTAAAGAAGGTATACTTAACCATAGCAGGGGAAAGGCATTCACAGCAGGAAAGGGATGTTCATTCAGAACACATCCTTGATTAATCTGAACACAGCTCTGTGCTGGTGTTGGTCATCCTTCCAGTTTGACGTCAGAGGCCTGAGATAGGATTCTCATTCTCTGATATCCTGGAAGGTTTGTTGCAATTGACCTGGAAGCCATGTCAATGGCCTAAGCCATAGTGCAATGAACCAATTAAATTTCTAAGATAGTTTTTCAGGGGAAGAGAAACTTGGATGTTGCTCCTAGTACACTCTATATTTTGGTGATAAGGTCTTAAATGTGTGATCTTCTGCCAGTTAAATGGCTTTAGGGCTGTTACAACACAACCCTGACATAGGGATTACAAGATACTAACAAGAGCAGCCTTGAAGGGAGAAAAAAACTCAAAACAGAAAGACAGCAGAAGCAAAACAAAGTAACTTCCAAGAAGGAGTGACCAACTCTGTGGGAACAAAGACCGGAATTCACAGACTTCAAATTCTCCCATTTTGTTCCAGACCTAAATGACCAGTCCATGTGGTGGGCGATGGCAAATTTTCTCAGTCCATGATGAGTATCTTGATGTAACAAAATGACTATGAGAAGTAGCTGAAAAATCAGGTTACAGTGAAGATGATGAGACTTCCTGTGTAGTCACTGACCCTCCCCATGGGTTAGGACAATCTTGCAAGCCCCCTCTTTTAGTGCCAGAATTCACATGAATAGTTGCTCTGTACCACCACATACTTAGTATTCTCCTGACCCACAAACTAAGACATACTTTTCCCTGAGAACTTCATGGGGAGTGGGGAGGGGATGGAAGGATACTAAAGCTTCCTACCATTGGAGGCCTCAGAGGGAGAGGCCCTTCTGTGATATCCTTTACCACCCCTCCTTTTTAGCCTCCCCCTGTGGCCAAAAAACAAGTCACCTCACAACAATGTGAGCCCTGTTCCTCAAAAATCTCCCTGGGAGGAGTTGTATAAAGACTACTGGGTGCTCTAAAAGTAACACAATAGAGGAGCATCATGAATTCCATATTCTATATTACAGTAAGCAAATGGTTAGGTTGGCTCTGCCTTTGCACGTTCCCCAACAGTGCCCAGTCTTCTGGGGCCGTGCCTACAGCCACTGTTGCTGGGATTCTGACTGTGGCCAATGCCAAATGTTACCCTCTGTGCCAGGGCCAAAGTTCAGCTCTGATGCTGTCCCCACCTCTCGTGCTCAGCATTGCCATTACTGGGCCTTAACCATATTCCCACATGCCCAAAACAGGAATTATCATGAGTCTAGACACTGCCGTACTGCACCAATATCCCACGTCAGGTCAGAAATATTTCCACAGGGGCTGTAACTCTCCCCGTCTCTCTCAGCATTGCCGCAGTCGTTAGAGTGGCTGTATTGTCACGGACACTCTTAACAGGGAAGGAATACCGCCCAAAGAACTCGTAACAAGACCTAATTCTATTCCACCATGCCAGGACCTAGAGCTTAGGTTCCTTTGCGTGCTTAGAAGGTTGCTTGCGCCACAACATGATAAGTGATGCATCAAGTATGGAACGTCTTTCTGATTTAAAACAAGCAAATATAAACAACAAAGTAATCATTTGGTGAAATCAACAGTAAATGATACCTATTAGTAACAGTTACAAGAGTAACTGTGCATTTAAATGATGTACATTGGAAATTCAAGACATAGGACAAGAGGAAACTCATGAAGGTTAACTTGGCTAATATTTCCGAGAGGATATTTGTGTAAATATTTTGCCATTATCTTTTAAAAAATTTGGCTTTGTCTTATTTTCAGCTCTGAATTCTCTCTCTTCCTCCTCCATACCATTGAGAAAACAAGAAAAACAAATATATAATCAAAAAAAGAAATTCCCACATTAATCATGTTCAGAAAAATATGCCTTAGTCTGTACTCAGAGTTCATCGCCTCTCTCTCTAGAAGGGGGTAGCATGTCTCATCAAGATGAGTCTTCCTTACTCTAAGCCTGGCATCCTATCCACTGTGCCACCTAGTATGCCCACATGAGCTAATTACTGGAAGATTGATGTGAATAGGTTTTGTCAGGCCCTACTTAATTATACTGTCCTATCATTAATAGGTTTAATCAACATTACCTATAAAACTTGTAAGAGTAGCTTGGAACCTGGAAAGTAAATCTACTGGAAGAAATAGCTACCCAGTTGTATAGATATGACTTTATTTGTATGAAGTATTTTGTAATTATGTTCATATAGTTCTTGGGTTTGTCTTGGCAGAGAGATTCTCAATTTTTTTATATTTCTTGCAGTTTTAAAAATGGAGTTTCTCTATCTCTTCCTGCTGGAATTTGTCGGTAATATGTAGAAATGCTGATGATCAAGGTGGGTTTATTTTATATCCTGCATTTTTGCTAAAATAAATAATTAATTCAACTAGGTTTTTAGTTGGTTCTTTGGGATTCTCTACATATACCATCATGTCATCTTTTGGAAGTTTATTTATAGATTGTTCAATTACATTTTCAGATGTTAGGTTATATGTATATGTATATATATATATATATATATATATATATATATATATAATATATACATATTTGTGTGTGTGTTCTATTTGCATATAATTAGACAAAACGTCTGATAATTCCTTTTATTTTCTCTTCATTTGCTGTGAATCTCCTTTTTCATTTTTTGATATGAACAATTTTGTTTCCCCCCTTAAAAATAGATTAGTAAACTGTTTTATTAGTTCTCTACTACCCTCCACCCCCACCCCACCCCACCCCACCCTGGTCCTGGAAAAAATAAAACCTCCTAATTTTATTTCTCCATTAAGTTGAATGTTGCACGTAGATGTTTGACCAAATTCTTAATCTTACCCAGCACCTGAATTGCATTGGAGGGGATAAAATATGAAGGGATGTCTGACTGGGATACGTGGGGTTGGTTTTTAGGAATGTGTTCGATCAAGAAAATTAATTTTTACAATATTATATAATATTGATGGTTGTAATTGTGTTGATTTTGTTTTATTGTGTTCAATGCTTCCCAATATTGTATATATCTGTTGAAATATCTACCAGAAAATATTTATTAAGATTTCCAGAGAGGAGATTGATAGGATATGACCAAGATGTATATATTATGTGATCTACAACCAAAGCAGGAGGGGTACTGTCATAAGAGAACTTCTGACAACTTTCTAACTCCATTTACTCAAGATGAACAGGTCATGGAACTAGGTAGAGACCACAAAATCAAGTTGAGACATGAACTCTACCCTCAGTGTTACCTGGGTAGTTCCCATTCTTCTGGTCTACAAATACAAGCTTAAATACTGTCTCTCTAATGTGAGTTAGTTTTCTGTTTTACCCAATATGGACCAACCCCTTCTGTCATCTGTTCCTTTGATGTGTAAATCATTACCTTTGCCTTCCGCTTTCTAAAATTGCTTTGTATACCCATCTTTTTATGTAATCAGAAGTTAGATAAGGCTGCTAAACTAATGTCTGGGACTAATTTTTAATTTGCTGATGCCTACGCTCTGAGCACAATAAACTGCAGGTTTTCACAATCTGCATTGTTGATTATATGATTGGCAGCAGTACCTAAGAGTGAGTCATCAGACAATTTTTGTTACATACATTTGTAAAACTAGAACCCTAGGTATTCTTTGATTGGAATGGATTGATTGATTTATGTATCTTAACTATTTCATAGTAGACTTTCTGGTTAGAGTTATTTTCCTCTGGCTAATGAAAATGTTAAGTATTCAACCATGCAAATTCTGATTTTGTCAAAGAGTTTGTTTGAATTTGATAAACAATGCAGCAGACTTCAGGAAGTGGGAAATACTATCAGAAAACATAGTTTAAAATAGTAATTTTCCTTAAGAACTGGAAATAGATTCTCTGTGTCATGAATGGTAAACTTGGTGATTTGTAGCAATCCAAATCCTAACTACACCTATCCTATTCAAATGACCTGAATCTTATGGTTAAACTTATCTCAACTGGTGTTTGTTAAAGACTGGTATATCTCCAGGCAATTGATTATAGAACCTTTTTCATTCATGTGAGGCATTTCAGTAGTTGAAGTACTGGATGGCAGTAGTACATACTTCACAGGATTTTGTGAGCATCAAAAAGAAATACGTATTTTGCAAACCTTAATATTAGACATAACATTAGCTATTAAGACAGAGGGAGTTGAGAGAACAGTTGCTTCAGGAGGAATTTTTTCTTTTGTTATTATACAAAATGATTTTATACAAATAATTAAAGAGTATGATGATTTATTGTTGTTACTATATATATATGTACCCAATATATACTATATATATACCCAATATATGCATACATACATACATATATATATATATATATATCTATGTAGGATGTATATGTAGGATGAATTGTTTTCCCTACTGGAAACTAGCCTCCAAAGTAGTTACAAGGGAAATTGCTAAAAGACTTTCATAACTATAGTTAACTACCAAAAGGCTGCTGAAAGACAGGGACGTCAATTCTATTACCCTGTAAATGAATTTTTACTCCTATAGCGTCTGAGACGAAAGGACTAGATGACTTTTCTAGTAACTTGTCCCCTGTCCAAAAAAAGTGCATCTGTCATTCCATAGAAACATCTTGTGGTTGTATGTTATCCATCTCAAGGACAAAAAACTGTACATTAAATCCTAGTAAATGTTTTTCTGAAAGGAACTGTAAAATATTTAACTAATAGAATGAAATGTATTGAGTAAAATAACCAGTTACCTCAGTGGCCACAAATGTATCATTTTACAGAATCTTTAAGTGTACATACTGGTATACACATTATTTATGGCATTTAATGGACAAATTGTAATCAGTTATGACCGCACTGTTCTTCATCTCAATGGCACCACATTTTCTACGGTAAGACATATAACTATGGTGCTGGTGTTCTGGAAATTGGAAAATGTGTCTAACATTTCAAAATCTAAAATTGGAAAAGAAAAGCTAGATATTTGCAGATATTATTCTAGAGATTTTTTAAATGCCTTACAATCCTTGGCTGCCCAACATTCTTATTGCTCTGAGATTTTAGCTGCCAGACCGACACAACTCAGAAACATGACTAGCACCTGAGTGTTCTTACTGCATAGGAAAGGTAAATGAGATTTAATCGGATAGTTTTGCGACAGAACAAATAATGTGGTTTCAGTCTGGAATATACATAGAGGCCTCATTAGGGACCACTAGGTAGCACAATTGGAGAAGCTGTTGTCCTTATTATGGGAGTCTATTGAATCAACTACAGGTGGGTTTGTCAGAACTCCATATTATTTCCAAACTAGAGAATATTCCTCTCCTCATCAGGGATATTTTATAACTCCAGTGGAACAAAGCAATGTTCTGAATTGAATAGCCAACCATGGATCAGTCATCAATGTTGTTATCAGTTATCAGTCATCAACCTTGATCAGTACTCATCTCTTCTGACCCGCAGTCATGTTGTTCTGTCTTAGTTTGGAAATGTCATGTCTATGGTCCCAAGAAAGATTCTTGTACTAGAACCAGGGATCCTAATGCTTGTGTGTAGGACTAAATAGTTTGTCACAATTTCTGGGAGCTCACAGGTGTGTCTAATTGATCCATAGCAATTGTTCCTGGAATAACACCAGATACTTGGTATGGAGAAGGGAATTAGTAGACTTTTTTTTTTTACCTTTTCAACTATCCAGTTACAGTGCGCATAAAAATTTGAGATGAGGACGTATTAGTAGTACCTGGCAAAACATGTTGGATTAAACAAAAAATACCAAGTAAGTACACTCTCCTGGTGAGAGTGATAGTTATATTAGAAGAAATGTTAGCTATGGTAATCATAGAAGAAAAAGAAATTGAAGGAATTAGAATAGGCAATGAGGAAACAAAATTATCATGCTTTGAAGATGACATGATGGTATACGTAGAAAATCCCAAAGAACCAACTAAAAACCTAGTTGAATCAATTATTTATTTTAGCAAAAATGCAGGATATAAAATAAACCTACCTTGATCATCAGCATTTCTACATATTACCAACAAATTCCAGCAAGAAGAGATAGAGAAACTCCATTTTTAAAACTGCAAGAAATATAAAAAAATTGAGAATCTCTCTGCCAAGACAAACTCAAGAACTATATGAACACAATTACAAAATACTTCATACAAATAAAGTCATATCTAAACAACTGGACAAACATTAATTGCTCATGGGTAGGCCACGCCAACGTAATAAAAAAGACAATTCTATCTAAATTAGTTGAATCATTCAGTGCCATACCAATTAAACTACCAAAAATTCTTTTATAGAGCTAGAAAAAAATAACAAAATTCATCTGGAAGAATAAAAGGATGTTAAGGAAATCAATGAAAAAAAATGTGAGGAAAGTGGCCTAGCAATACCAGATTATAAGTTATACAACTAAAAGAATTTGTTCAATTGTTTTTCAGTTGTGTCTGACTCCTTTTGGGGCTTTCTTGGCAAAGATACTGTAGTGGTTTGCCATTTCCTTCTCCAGCTCATTTTATAGAGGAGGAAACTGAGGCAAACAGGGGTAAATGACTTGCCCAAGGTTACATAGCTATTCAATGTCTGAGGCTAGATTTGAACTCAGGAAGATGAGTCTTACTGGCTCCAGGCCTGGCACTCTCTCTACTGCACTATCTGACTGTCCTTAGAATTAGAAAGTAATAAATCAAAAAATAATTTAAAAATAGATTGCCAAAATTGGGGGTGAAGGGTAGGGAATCCAGCTTAATGGAGAAATAAAATTAGGAGGTTTTATTTTTTCCAGGACCAGGGTGGGGTGGGGTGGGGTAGGGGTGGAGGGTAGTAGAGAACTAATAAAACAGTTTACTAATCTATTTTTAAGGGGGGAAACAAAATTGTTCATATCAAAAAATGAAAAAGGAGATTCACAGCAAATGAAGAGAAAATAAAAGGAATTATCAGACGTTTTGTCTAATTATATGCAAACAGAACATATATATATATATATATATATATACATATAACCTAACATCTGAAAAAGTAATTGAACAATCTATAGATAAACTTCCAAAAGAAAAAACCTCCAGAATTACAAATAAATTCTCTGTATTCAAAGGAAACTTAATTATAATGGTACAGTTTTATTGTAATTAGGAAAAGAGACCCTTCCAAATATCTTATAGAAAACAAATATGGTTTTGAAACCAAAACAAAGAATTAAAGAGACAAAGCAAAGAAGGAAGACTATAGACCCATATCCCTAATGACCTCTGATGCAAAAATAAAAAAAAAATCAAACAAATTACAGCTGCACATATATGTATATACAGTATACCATATATAAATATATAATATGATAGATGATGGTTATACATGATGATTAGATTGAATATATACCAGGAATGTAAGTATTCAATAAAAGGAAAACTAAAACTAGAAATATATATGAACCACATTAAAAATAAAAATAATTTTAAAATCTCATCTAACAATTTTTAAAAGAAGTTTTACTTAATTGTAACAGGGGAAGGACATTCAAATCTTTTAAAATATTGTTACCACCACACCTTCTGAAAGGATCCACCACATGAGACCTGATCAATTCTCATCCAAGAGCTCTGAGTTAGAAACATTATCTCAAACCACTATGTAACATCTTAGAATATCCACCACAATTTGACAGTGACTACTTTTCATAGAAGAACTGGTGTGAAAATACAAAGAGCAAAACTGTTAAAAAAAAAAAAACCAAAACAACCCAGGAAATAATGAGCTTATATTAGTGGAGCATTACCATGTGTCAAGTACTTTATGAGGCCCTTTATGAGGCACCTTACCTCTAAGGGGTATCCAATGTAGTTAAGGATATGAGACATAAAGGAATTAGTAAAGTCAAAAACTCTAAAAACACACATTAGCTGAGACAATATTTTAGTTAAGTTCTGACTGGACTTACGACTTCCACTTTGGTTAAAAATGAATTGACATTCTCTCATTGGGTTCTACTTCCACAACCCTCTTATTATAGGAAAAGCTACAAATGACAAATGCAAACTCTTGGTGCTAAATTTCCATGTCATCTGAATAGTGATGGAAAATATAGGATAAAGACTTCATATTTCCAGCTAGTTTTAATCTCAATAGTTTCTTCCATTGGAAGAATGCTCTGTAAAAATAAAGTAGAAGTAGCTACTTCAACTAGTGGTTTATTAAGATATCTTTAAGGTTATGGGATCTGAGTAAGCTTTCCTGACAAAAGGAAATCTCACATCTTATTAAATCAACATGAAACACAATGAACAATCTTAACTTTATAAAGACTCTTCAATAAATGAAAAAAAGTACTAATAAGACTGACTCACCAAACATTTGATTAGGTTTCTATGGCAGACCCCTTTTCTAGAGGAATGAGGCTCTACTCCAGTCATAGCCACATCTTATTAGCATTAAAACATATTAGTAGATTATTAGTTCCTTGAGGGCAAAAGCTAATTTTATCTTTTTATATATTTTTGGCACCTAACATAGGTACATATGGTTTCTATTTGAAAAATGTTTGCTGAATTTAAGACATATATATGTAACATTTTATGCTTTACAAAATTCAGATATCATCACCACAAATTTTTCATAGAACACAGTCAATGAATGACTTCTTTTGAGTGATATTGAATACAACAAAATTTATTCACAATAGATTAATTTTGAATGTATCCTATCCCCATGAAATTTATTTTAAAGGAATTTGACCTGTAGATCTAGTCTACTATTATCATGTGCTCATAGGATCAATTCAGGAATGCCTTTCTTCTCTTTGAAACTTAAAGTAAATATCATTTCTATTTATCTTGCACCATATTGTGGCAAAATGGTCTGTACACAGCATGCACTCAGAAAACATTGACTATTTGATCAAATTTTCTCTACCCTGGGAAAAAAACTAATTAACAATTTCAAATTTAAGTTTTAAGTTTAAAATTTTAGAATACTTTCATGGCTATCAGAATGAATATGTTCCTTTGATCTTTAATGAGATCTATTCTACTATCAAATGATGGTAAGACTAGTTTACAGGGCAAGAAAAAGGGCTTGTTTATGAAGTCACTGTTGCACTGTTAGTGTTGAGAATATAATTTTTTAAATGACCTATAGTAAAGGATTTGAGAATAGCTGTAGCCTTGCTACTTGCAAGATTAGGAAATTGTGTTAAGATGGAAGTAATAGTAGCTGAGATCTATATAACTATTTAAGGTTTGTCAAGCATTGTATATATACATATGTGTGTATGTATCTGTGTGTATATATATGTGTGTGTATGTGTAAATCTCTTTTGTTTCTCTCTCACACACATATACACACATGACAGGAGCACACACACACAACCCTATATAAATACTTGGAATATTATCACCAGCATCTTACAGATGGAAAAACTGAGACTCAGAAAGAGGTTAAGTAGTTTGACTATTATTATATTAATTAGTGTCAGAAGTAGAAGGGACCTCAAAGACTATGTAATCCAGCACATACATGACCAAGAATTCCCCTCTGCAACTTACCTGACAAGTGAGCAACAATCTTTTACTTGATTTCTGTGGGATAAGGAGGAACATTCAGTCTCTTGATTACTAAAGAATACATCTCCTACCTATAACTGTGAGAGGAATATGATCTATTTCTCTTCAAATTGTTTTGTATGATCTTTAATATTAAAGTCACATATTCATTTAGAATATACAATGGAAGATGGTGTAAAGTATTGGTCTAAGCCTAATTTCTACCAGATGGCTCTCTAGTTTTCTCAGCAGTTTTTCTCAAATAAGGAATGTTTCCCTAGGTAATTTATGTTTTCCACTTTATCTGGATTAACTGGATTACTGAGTTCAATTGTTTTTTATTTCTCATCTGTTCAATTGATTTATCTCTCCATTCTTTAACAATACCACATAGTTTAGCTACTGCTGCTTTATAATACAGTTTGAGATCTGGAGGTCTCTTGGTCACTACTTCCTTTTATCACTTCCCTTGATGCTGTAGATGTTTTATTTATCCAAATGAATTTTGTTATTAATTTATTACATTCTATAAAATATACTCTTGGAAACTTGATTGGTACAATATTAAAAGTATAAATTAATTTTGATAGTATTTTCATTTTTATCATCTTGACTTGGCATGGCCCATTTTTTTTTTCTATTAAAGGGGTCATCCCCCTGTCTACTTTTTAAAGAGGCCAGGGCATTACCTCACTTTAGGTGAATACCTGAAAAGGCTTTAGCTTAAAAGGCCAAAGTCTTCCATTACATCCTAGGCCGTCTCCAGTTATCCTGACAAATATCCGGTCACTGGATCCAGATGGCCCAGGAGGAGAAGTGAGGCTGGTGACCTGCACAGCCCTCCTTCACTCAAAACAAAGTCAATTGCAAGTCATGTCATCATTTCTGTGATGTCACAGTCTTCTTCGGCAGCAAAGGACAAACACAACAATGTAAAAATCCTCCCGGTATTCAAATTTTTCTTCATTTCTTTAAGGAGGATTTTGTAATTGAATCTATATATCTTTTGTGAGCTTTAGGAGGCAAAATATTCCCAAATATTTTAAGTATTTTGTAATTATTTGGAATGATTTTTCCCTTTCCATTATTGCTTCTTTTGTTTTATATTTTTACATAGAAATATTTATTTTTGAGGATTTACTTTGTAGGCTGCAATTTTCCTGAAGCTATTATCTCAATTGCTATTTTTACTGACTCCCTAGGATTTTCTAAGTAAGCCATCATATCAGCAAACAAGGATAGTTTTATCTTCCCTCAATTTATCTTTTTGCCTTTAATTTCTTTTTCTTGTCTTATTGCTGTTTCTAATATTTCCAGAACTGTATTAAAAAATAACAATGGGGAGAGTGCATTCTTACTTCATTCCAGTATTTATTAGAAAAGGTTCTAGTGTATCCCCATTTTATATGACAGTTACTTTTGATTTTAGATAAATGCTTTTTATGGTATTATAATAGGCTTTTTACCTATACTTTATAGAGTTTTTCAGCATAAAGAATGTTGGGCTTAACAACAGTTAAATGTTGAATACAATACTCAAAGGCTGGTTCTTCTACCAAGAAGATCATGTGGTTCTGGATGTTTTGGCTTTTAATATGATTATATTGATTTTTTTCCTAACGTTGACCATTCTTACATCTTTGGTATAAATCCCACTTGGTCATAATGAATGATTTCTTGGACAAATCACTTATAGCCTGTGTGACAGGATTTTGTTTAAAATTTTAAAGTCTATGTTCATTAATGATATTGGCCTATAGCTTTCTTTCTGTGTTTTAGCTTTCCCTGGTTTAAGTGATAGAATTATATTTGTCTCATAAAATTATCCTAGTAAGTTACTTTTTCAGTTTTTCAGAATAATTTATGAAGTATAAGCACTACTTTTAAAATTTTGATAAAATTCTCTTTTTAAAAAAATTTAATTAATTTGTTTTCAATTTTCAATAATCATTTCCATAGGTCTTAAATTTTCTCCCGCCTCCCTCCTCCCTTTCTCCCCAAGATAGCATGCAATCTTATATGGGTTCTATACATACATTGTTATTAAACACATTTTCACATTGGTCATGTTGCATAGAAAAATTAAGACTCATGGAGAAACCAGGAGAAAAAAACAAAACAAAACATACAAGAATAAAGGGTCTCCTTCATTCTGTGTTCTGATTCCATAGTTCTTTCTCTGGATGTGGATGGCATTTTTCCTCAAGAGTCCTTTGGGAATGTTTCAAGAACTTGCATTGCTGTGAAGGGCTTAATGATAGAATTCTCTTGTGATTTCATCAGTAGTTCTCTCTAACCCCCACTTAGGTCATTTTTTTTACTATTAGATCTCTTTCCTTATCTAGGATTGGGTCATTGAGATTCTCTATCTGATCTTCTGATATTTTGGTAACTTATATTTTTGAAGATATTCCTTTATTTCTTTTGTGTTCTCAGTTTTGTTGGCATATAACTATGCATAATATGCTCTCATTATTTTTTTTTATTTCTCTTGGTTTTGTTGAAATTTCACTTTGCTCATTTGCTATTTTATTTTATTTTATTTTATTTTTGTAGAAGAAATGATTTAATAAGTATACACACCAAGAACACAAGCAAGAACATTTGACGAAGTCTGGAAGGTTCAAAATGCAATCAGTTCATTTCTTCCTGTTGGTCCTAGTCGCTGGCATGGTGGCTACTCGCATAAAGATATTTAGTGTATCCATGTAGATTCCCATCATGGAGTTAATGGGGTCATATCTTTCTGCGCCATACATGGGCACTATTTCTGCATGCGTGATGAATTTTTGGGTATCATATAGAAGGAACATGCTAAAAAGAACTAATCCATCATACATTGCCACAGAATAAAGACCAGCACCAAGTGCAGTGGTAGGTGGTAGAAACATAGATCCCAAAGAAGAAACAAAGACAACACCCAGGCCCACTCCCAGTGGTGCTCCCATGTTTAGAAATTTTTCACTTGGAGAATACATGGCTACAGTAGAGAGTCCACCCACAATGCCTCCTGTATACCAGAAAGCTTTGAGGATGAGAGGGCCACCCAACAAAGTCAGAGGGGCCACCACTGTACCCATGACACCAGAATGGAACATCCAAGCAAGATGTTTTAGGCCTGGGCTCCGTTCATATGATATTGACCAAACCAACATTCCAGCTCCAATCATGGCTACAAAAGTCACTCCAATTGTCAACCAAGAGCCTTTCATCATAAAGGTCATTAAAGCAGGTGATCGGGTAACTGCTAAGGCAGACAATGCTGTTAAACCAACACTCCCTGAGAAATACATATAGGTGGCATGAATTCTATCCTTCACATACTGTGGCCAAATTACTGCTTTTTCAATAGCCCCAATTTCATTTGACATTCCCAAGCCATAGAAGCAGAGTGCTCCAAGTCCAACAGCAGCTCCTCCAGCAACAAACCATCTTCCCATCTGATCAATTTTAAATATTCTTTCTGCTGATGGTTCAAATGCTGCTTCCTTAATTTCCTGGCCAGTTTTTCCACGTCGGACTCAATTCTTGATTTGGTGGCATAGTCCCTGTTGGATTGAAAGAGCCATTGGTTTGTCTTCAGAATGGAATTCCTCAGAACAGGAGAGGTCTTTGTGAGTGCTGGGTGGAGAGTCCTGGAAGGTAGGGTCAGGGTCCGGAGACACACAAACCTTGCTGCCAGCATGGTGTTGCAACAGGTTCACCTGAAATGCCGGGCTAGTCAGCTCAGCTGCTCGTGCGGCCTCCTGATCTGGTCAAACGCGCAATCCTCATTTGCTATTTTATTGATTCAATTTTCTGCTGCCTTCTTTTTAATCAGATTAGCTAAAGATTTATTAATTTTGTCTTTTCAAGGAACCTTTTTTTGTTTTATTTATCATTTCAGTGGGGGGTGGGACTATTTCCAATTTATCTGCTTCTCTAATTTTTAATATTTCCTCTTCTGTACTTACTTTAGGTTCATTTGTTGACTTTTTCATTTTTTAAAATGCACATTCAGTTCATTTATCCTGTCTTTTTCTATTTTGTTAATGTATGTTTGTAAGTATATTTTACCCCAAGGAATGATTTAGCTATATTCCAGAAATTTTGGTGTGTTGTTTCATCATTATAGTTTTCTTTTACATAGTTATTATTTCTATGATTTGTTCTTTGACTCATTCATTATTTAGGATTTCATTGTTAAGTATCCTCTTGTTTGTGGTCCCTGAACCAATCACTATTTTTATTGTGTCATGGTCAATAAATGATGTATTATTTCTGCCTTTCTACATTTGTTTGTAGATCCTTGCTTAAACTAAACTGCCAAGCATTCAAACTATGCTTCAGAAAGGGCAACTACAATGGTCTAGTCATGTTGTTCGAACGCAAAATGTACACTTGCCAAAAAGACCATTTTATGGAGAACTTGCATGGGGCAGGCGACCACATGGTGGTCAGAAGAAGCAATCAAGAACACTCTCAAAGTTTCTCTAAAGAACTTCAGATTTGATTGTGCAACATGGGAAATACTGGCACAGGGCCGCTCATCAAGGCATGCCCACATCAGGAAAGGTGCTGTATCTGTGAGCAAAGCAAAATTGAAACATAACAAAGGAAACGTAGGATGCACAAATATGGAGTAACCACCCCAAATGTTCACATGGACTATCTGTGCCCAATCTGTGGTAGAGCATTCCCAGCTCATATTGGTCTGATCAGTCACAGTTGTACACACTGAAACTTCACTTTATCATGGTAATGTCATTTTGGTCCTCTTTGAGAACTGACAACAACCAACCAACCAACATTTGTTTGCAATATCTTTCTGCTTTAGTATGTGGTCAATTTTTTTAAAAGTTCCATATGGTGCTGAAAAACATATATTTGCTCTACTATTTAGATGCCTTGTCTTTTAACTCTACTTTCTCCAGCAATTTGTTCAGTTCCATATTTTCCCTTTTGTTTATCTTTCTATTAGACTTAACCAAAACCTAGAGAGGACTATTGAAGTCTCTTGTATTGCTGTCTGTGTCATCTGGTAGCTCACATAATGTTTCCTTTACAAATTTGAATGCTAAGGCATTTGGAGCATAAAAGTTTATTACCGATACTGTTCATTGTTTATGGTTCCTGTCAGCATCCTTTCTTCCTCTCCTCCCTGATTCTTTCTTCTCTTTGTTATTCTAATTTCTTTTCCTTTGTATTTAAAGGTCTTTCTCCTTATCACTTGCATAAATCACTTGAATTGAATTGTTAAATTTGACCACTGTGACTCTTGGAGTTTGCAGCTTTGGATTTCATCTGAATTCTTTGATTTTTTTCTGTGTTCAAAAGTCTTCTAATATTTTCCTTCATTATCATATTAAAGTTTTGGCCCTGTCATATTTTTCTGGAAAACCTATGATCCTTAGGTTGTCTCTAGGCATCATATCTGTGAGATCAGTTTGTTTTACTTACCAAAAGTATAAAAGAGGAAATATTTTTTAAAAAGAACACTTTCTTTTAATGTTATTATTATTTCACTTCTTCTACATTGTCCTTCTCTTCTGTATATTTGCATTATCCATCCATTATTCTCTCTTTTGTTTCTTTGGTGAGGCTTGCCATTGCAGATTCCAGTTTTTCTTTTCTGCCCATTATTTTTGCTACCCAGGCCATAAATTCTGCTCTTCTAATTCTTATTTCTCTTTTGAAACACTCAGGAACAATGGTTCCATGTTCTCTTCAAATTCTCTATGGTCTTGTGTCTCATAAAGGTTTAAATCATTCTTCTTCCCTCTGCATTATTTATCCATAGATGTGAATAAATTTTTATTATATTTAGTAGATTAACTACATATACTAGATATAGATTTCCTTCTACTTACATTCAAAGTCTTAGAGTTTTTTTCTTCCTGAAACCACTAGTAATTTGTTCCTCTGCACCCCCACCAACCTATTTCCCCTTGTTGCTCACTTTCTGACTCCCTCCCATCTAATTGTGGTTTCCTCGGGAGATAGATTTCAAAATGTCTGTCTCCTCCTACATTGAGCAATTCGCAGTCTAGTAGACATCTTAAACTCAGTATGTCTAAAACAGAACTCATGAAGTTTCTTCTTAAACCCTACTATCCTTCCTGTTATTTAGAGGGCAACACCATCTTCCCATTCCCTCAGCCCGCTAACCTAGGAAACATAATCAAATCTTATTTTAGGGTCTTGTCTCTCATGTCCAATTTGTTGCCAAGGCATATTGATTTCATTTTTGCAACATATCTCAAATATACCTCCTTGTCTCTTCTGACATTGTCACTACCCTCGTTCAGAGTCTTATTATCACATCTGGACTATTCCAATATCCTGATGATGGGTTGGCCTGCTTCAAGTCTCTCCCCACTGCAATCCATTCTTCTTTCAGCCATTAGAGTGATTTTCCCATAGGTCCAATAATGTCACTCTCCTACTCAATAAAGTTCAACGACCTCCAGGATCAAATACAAAATCTTCTATTTGGCATTCAAAGCCCCAACCCCCCATTACCTTTTCAGTCTTCTTACACCTTCTTCATCGTCACAAAGTCTTTGATCTAGTAACATTGCCCTTTTCACTGTTTCATGAACAACACTCCCATCTCTAGTCTCTGGGCATTTTCTCTGACTGAATTTCCTGAAATTTTCTGAATTTGGCTGCAATATTCCTTAGCATTTTCAATTTGGGATTTCTTTCAGAAGATGATCAGTGGATTCTTTCAATGACTATTTTACCTTTTGGTTCTAAGACCTCAGGGCAGTTTCTTTGATGATTTCTTGAAAGATATTGTCCAGGATCTTTATTCATCATGGTTCTCAGGTAGACCAATAATAATTTTTAAATTATCTCTCTCCCATGCTTAGAGTACTGTCCTTCCTCAGCTCCATCTACTGTCTTACCTGGCTTCTTTTGAGTCTCAACTAAAATGCTGTTTTTTACAGACTTATACAACCTCTCTTAACTCTAGTACCTTCTTTGTTATTTCATATTTGTCCTTTATATAGCTTATTTGTATATATTTGTCTGCATGTTTTCTCCATTAGATTGCTACCCTTGAGAGTTTTTTTACTTAAACTG
>CM053771.1:345134614-345151040 GCA_028658325.1 Potorous gilbertii | reverse complement strand
AATTCAGGTACTCAGGTTGTGGGCAGGGCTGCTATTCAGTGTGAGATTAAGTTCAGCTGCTCAGGTGGGGGCAGGGCCACCACACGGGGCTCAGTTCCCTCAGGAAGTTTATGTGGAAACCTTCAGCAATGGATCTGAGCTCCTGCCTGCTTTGGGAGCCCCTGTCTGCTGCTACCCCCGCTGCTTCCTGAGGGGGCCTGAGTTATGGAGACACCCCACTCTCCTCTTGGCCAGTCATAAAGACTCTCTCACTGACCTTTGTGCCTGTGGTTGGAGGGACCTGCGCAGTCACTGGAGATTTGGTCCCTGAAGCCTGCTCGGATCTGCTCCCCTTGGTGCCACGTGGCCAATGCAGGGCTGGGCTCCGCTCCAGTTCCAGTGTGCAACGGACCTTTGGTGTTGGTTTTTCAGGTCTCTCTGGAACAGAAATCTCCTCCACTCCGTTGTTGTGTGGCTTCCGCTGCTCCAGAATTTGTTGGGAGTTCTTCTTTACAGGTATTTTATGGGTTTGGAGCTAGCATATGTGAATCTTTCTACTCCGCCATCTTGGCTCCTCCTTGGATGATTTCTTGAAAGATGCTGTCCAGGCTTTTTTTTTCCATCATAATTCTCAAGTAGACCAATAAGTCTTAAATTATCTCTCCTGGATCTGTTTTCCAGGTCAGTTGTTTTTCCAATGAAGTATTTTAGGTTTTCTTCTATTTTTTCATTCTTTTGATTTTGACTGAGTCTTATGTCTCGTAATCATTAGCTTCCATTTGCCCAATTCCAATTTTTGACAAATTATTTTCTTCAGTTAGCTTTTGTACCTCCTTTTCCATTTGGCCAATTCTACTTTTTAAGTTGTTTTCTTCAGTGTACTATTTTTTTCTCATTTTGCCAATTGTATTTTTAAATTTTTCTTCTACCTCTCTCATTTGACTTTTAAAAACCTTGAGCTCTTTCAAGAAGGCTTTTTGGGCTTGAAACTAGTTCATATTCCCTTTTGAGGTTGTGGTTGTGGGTATGTTGACCATGTTGACCTCTCCTGAACTTGTGTTTTGATGTTCTCTGTCACCATCTTTGTTTTTCTTGGATTCTTCTTGCTCATATTGTCTTTTTTTCTGAGCTTTAAATTTGATCTCTGCTTCTGGGGCCCAGTGGGAACCATCCTATACTTTTTGTGCTGGGGGCTAGGGCCCTGGTTACTGGTTTTGTGTGCTGGGGCCTCAAGTGCTGGCAGCTGGAGGTTGTAGCGATCTGGTGGTTTACCTGGTGCTGAGTTGGAAATGCTGGTATATGTCTGGTGTTGGCACTTGCCTTGGGCTCAGGATCTCCCACTGGTTTACTGAGGTGGGGCTTGCTGGGACACCTCCCATCCTGTACTAGTCCCCTTCAACTACAGCAAGAGGGACCCTTCCTGTTAATCCCCCTAGTCTCCCAAGCTAAAAGACTGCTATATCCCATCTTTCTACTGGCTCCACTATTCTTTTTTCTTGGGGCAATGTTCTCTGGGTTTTTCAAAGTCTATAAAAGAAGGTGAGAGGGGC
Organism: Potorous gilbertii; assembly: GCA_028658325.1. NCBI lineage: Eukaryota > Metazoa > Chordata > Mammalia > Diprotodontia > Potoroidae > Potorous > Potorous gilbertii. Next base: position 345,149,511 of record CM053771.1, on the reverse strand, counting down.
GTGCTTCTTATTACACCATCTTGGCTCCCAGAAGTTTAAACCTTCTCCATTAGTTTGTAAATTCTCTTAGGAACTTTTCTTTACCTTTTTTTTTTTCTTTTTTTTTTGGTATCCTAGTGTTTAGCAGTGCCTGGCACATAGGAAGTGCTTAATAAATGTTTATGGATTGACATCTATTACCAGCTTGCTGATCTTTCTATTTACTGACACTACAGGGTATTTCATCATCTGAATATAGAATGCTATTCATAGATTCCAATTTACATCCATTTTAAATGTAGCAGATAGTTGCATAGCTTTTTTTTTTCTTAAAAGAAAAATTCTTATGGAACTGGAGCTATGAGGTATTCTAAAAGAAGCAGGCTTGGATGGGTTAGACAAAATGAGGGTTCCCTTTCATTCCTCATAATCTATAAGTCAACATAGATGAGGAAGAAATCATTTGTAGAAATTCTAAAGAATCACAAGGGGAAAAAAATTAGAATCTTTTCCCCAAATGTTTATTTTAATATTAAATAAAAACATATCAACTAATTATTTTGGCATACATTTCTCATTTTAAGAAATAAAACAATTGATTAAGTCATGGTAAAAAAAAAAACACACTACCCACCATATATATACATATATACCAAGCAGATCACATAGTATCTTTAAATATCTTATTACATTGCAGTCTGCAGAACACTGTCAAGAAAAATCTGCAAATTTCACAGAGACTTTTCTATTAGCCAAACAGTTTCAAAAAAGTTCTATAGCAATAGGGAAGAAAATACCATGAAAATAAAGTGCTCATCATTGCTTAGAACAGGAAACAAACAACAATAACAAACATTTCTGTAGCCTTTGATCTAGGCATTAGAACAAATTATTTTTAAATGGGTAAATCACTACTTTGTTTAGATTGCTTTGCTACCTTTGTAAAAATGAAGGCAAGCAAAGGCCTGTCCCGGGGGAAAGGAGGGAACAGAAATAGTTGGCTTCTCTCCTTTCTGTCCCACTCTGAGGACTGATTCACAACCCAGCAGGAGACTTTGGTGTTTTCTCTGCTGCAAGGCAGCGGGTCAATCAGCAAGAGTTAACTCCAGCAGCTTCCCCTCACAGTGAAGCCCTGTGGAGCAGTAGCAAGCTCAAGTAGCATGAATACTCACCCCTGTGTACTAATTAGAGGTAAATTATGGAATGATGGAGATAATAAAACATTCTCTTTTATCTATCTTTTTTCCCTACTACCCCTTAATCTGATCACTCTTTGGCTTTAAAATTTTTATTACTTTTGTTTAATACCACAGGTTGCAAAAACGCCAAAATTATAGAGACATCCTGTGTTGAGAAAAAGGGATGGAAACTTAAAATAATAAGATGTAGCAGCAATTTCTTTTTAAAAATCAAGAAAGCTTTTTTGCCACCTGGTTTATTTCTTGCACATTACCTGCTACTAAAATTTAGTAGTTACCTTTCTGTCTCTTAACACTATGAGGGTTGCCCATGATGCCTCTCTTTAAAAACAAACTGGTGCTAATGTTAGCTTTACTTACATATCAGGAAAGGAAACACAGACCAACAACACAAAAATGTAGTACAAAATATAAAATATAAGTAGTGTATATATGTTTTCTGTCTATATACATACAGTATTTGCTATGGGTTTAAGTTTTTTAAAACTGATCAAAAAAGACCTAATTTAATTTATCCAAGAACAAAAAAATAAAGAGATTTACACACCTTAAGGTTGTACTGTTTTTTTTTTTTTAAAGAATTCTCTTCAAGGTAAGTTTTGTTCAGAAAAAAGTTGAATTACTCTCCAAAAAGTTTTTTATACTGTTTTCCTTATGCTTTTGTGAGTATAATTATAACCTCAGGTTATTGCACGTTTTCCCCAAAATAAGTTGTTCTATTTGAACCCTGATAATGAAATACATAAAAACTCAATTAGCAGCAAAACTAAGATGCGGAGCACTAAGAAATATCTCTCAGGTATATTAAAAAATAACCTCCATGAGTTTTTAAGTGAGAGAAACAGAAACCCTATGTATTATCCCTCAAGTATCCTGAAGCTCACTTTCCCCTCAAAGAAATACTTTAAAACCCAATTCTGAGAAGAAATCATTAAACTTCTTATCTTTAAAATAAGAAAAAAAAAACCCTCCAACTTAGATCCCGATCATAGAGGATATAATAATTCCAGTAACTGGAAGATTAAGCACTGTTACACTGTTAAAACTTTTAAAAAATATAAAGCAGAAGATTCACAGTTTTCACCTAAAGCATACACGTTTCAGGGAGTGAAGAACTGTTAATAACTAAGAAGAAAATTTCCTATATAAACACACACATATACATACAAATGGCAATGCTTATAAAAATGCATCAACCGTTGCATGCCACTGCTTTTAAGAGGTAATAATTTTCACAAACCCATGATGAATATTGTGAAAGAGAGAAATTGGTTCTTTTTTTCTGAATGACCTTCTCCCTTCTATGTTGACACTACCAGCAGCCTTAGAAGTTTTGCATAACAGCAGAGCAGCATTGTCTGACAAGTACCACTCATTCTTTTGACCCCAGCTTATCCACCTTTCCTCCCTTCCCCATCAACTCATTAAATATTCTTCCTTGCATTATTTCTTCTCCAAAACATTTTCAGTCCTTCTGTGTATTCAGTGCAAGAAAAAAAAAATTTAAAGCGAAAACACGATGTATTGCTTTTACCGTTTCTATAAAGTTACTGGCTGAGTCTGAAATCTTCACATACTTTAAAATTATTGCTTCAAAGAATCAGTCATCCCATGCAATTGGACAGTAGGGAGGGAAAAAAGAATAAATAACAGAGGTCTCTCATTGAACTAGGACAAATTTCCTCAGTTGGGTAGAGGTAAGGTCTTCCATTTCACAGTCACCCTGCTGCAAAACTGCTGGATCACAGCTGGGAGACCAGATGGCAAAACTGGGCTGTTCGGAGAAAGAAGTAGTGACTGGAGAGGTGTTGCTATTGATATACAAGTGAGTATCTAGGAGCTGGGTTGCTGAAGACACTGGTGAGACACTGGTCTTGAAGAGGGGAGGGTGTGTTACAGAATTCCTCTTTAGCAGCTCGGAACTTAGAAGAGAATTGGGCGTTTGACAGGTTTCATCACAGGAAGAAATGACGTATTGTGCTGAGGGCGGCTGTGGAGCCTGAGGATAGCTCGGAGGGACCCATGTACTATGTTGCAACTGCAACAATCTAAACAAGGGTAGAAAGGAGAGAGAAGGGAAGAAGAAAAATCACTTAATGGGATTTCCTTGAAGTTTTCCCTCAATGCTTCAACCATAGGTTAAAGACCCAAGTTTTCATTCTGTCAATTTTAAAAAAACAATTTAAAACATTTTCCTTGTGGAGCTGGGGGCTCATGAGTTCAGAACATGCAATACTACGATTGACTAACAAGAGTTATTTTTGACATTTACATTCTTGTGAAACTTTTACGCTCTTACAAAAACTCATGAGATGCCACCAAACATGGTGAGTTTTATCTATTTGCAGCTGGTGGCAGAGTTGATAGAGCAATGAGCCTGGAGTCAGGAAGACTATGTGACCCTAGGCAAACTTCTGTTTGTCTCAGTTTCCCAGACTACAAAATGTGAATAATAATGGTACCTACTACCCAAGGTTGTTTTGAGGACCAAATGAGAAGTCTGTATCAGGCTTAGCACAGTACTTGGCACATAGTAGGTGCTATATAAAAGCATATTTCCTTCCTCTTCTCTACTAGCTTTTCCCCCTCATCTCATTTTATAGGTTTGTTCGTCTCTATATATCTTTATATAGACTATAGGCCTCAAGTTATAACCTCATTTCCCTTGGGGGGAAGGAAGTTGTGTTTCAGAATTATATAAAACAGAGGAATACAGGAGAGAATGGAGCAAGAAGTAAGTTTTTTACAAACTTCAACATATGATACGCCCTAGGAAGTGTGTCTCTGATTTGCTATCTTACCTTTGCTGGTGAAGAACCTCCTCTAGCAGGTTCCCACCTTCTCGACTTTTTCCCCCACTACTATATAGGCAAGTGTTCGGCTGATAGTGTTGAGGAGAGCTCAGACATCCTCTTGGTGCTCGACTTGATGAAGCCTGACATACGTGTCGAGCCAGCCCATTAATTTTATTTAGTCCTAGAAATCCTTTTGCTCTAGTATTTTTCCGGAGTTGCTGTCGAAAAGCTTTCAAGCCTAGGGAAGAATAAAACAAAGACATTTTATTATCTTTTGCTTGTAAATGCAATATTGTTGTTGGTGTTTAAGATATTTTAGGCAGTTCTTAAACTAAGGGGAAAAGGACAAGAAGGGGCAGAAATTGTTTGATGCTTAGTACTCTTTGATGACATGCACTGTCCCCACACCTTTGCCCAAATTAATGAAAGCTCTAACATTTAGCAAAGATTTGGATTCTGGCTACAAATCTAGCCCTACTTGAGGCTGAAAGGAGCCTAACAACCGCTAAACATGCATTTAAAAGAACATTCATGTCAATAAGAAATAAACGCAAGAGGCATGTGGTGAGTGATACAAAAAAGGCAGGAAGAAGAATTAAGGAATGCAGAGTCCTGCAATGGCAAGCAAAGAAATAAATATATACCTGATTTCTTATTTTAGAGTATCAGGGTTTTGTTATAACATCTAACTACCCAAAGCGTTGGATTTTTTATTCAGTATGGAAATCAAAATAAATTGAGGTACTCTAGTAAATGTTGACTCTGCCATGGAATGAGTTCTAGATTATTTTAAGTGCATTTCAATTTCAGAATTATGAGAACTGAGGGGAATTGGAGAGGTCAAGGTCAATGACTAGAACTACCATTGAGAGTATTCTTACTGCTTTTATTGCTTTAAGAACCTACATAAGTCCACCAAGGTCTTCTTTGTCTCAAATTTCTAATCTAGGGAATTTTATAGTAATAAATGATTGAGAAAATGTGTGTAAAGAAGTTTTCTAAGCAAACAGTGAAATCACAAAGTCTTTCACTTACTTGGGAGAGCTTACCTTGAGTGAGTGAGGTATCTGAAGCTCTCCTTCCTTCTTGAAAACTGACAGGTAACAGAGCAGCTCCTCCTAGACATTCCTCTATCTTCAGGCCTGGGTTATCAGACTGTGCCACAAGGAAAGGAGAGGTCATTTTGACAGTGGCAGAGTTAGCCATCAGCACTTGGTCATTGAGGCAGCTACTCAGGCCTTCTGACCCATCGCTGGAACAAGAGGTGAGGCAGCTCTCTGAACTGGTTCCCTCTGCTGGGCTGGCACAAGAAGAAATGACAATACCTAGAGGACAAGGAGAAAACACCGTAAAGGGTACGTTGAGTTGGTTGAAGCTTTCCAAAACAGTATTCAATATATTCTGAGGACTTAAGACTGCTTGGTAATACAAAGCAGGCAATTCCTGCACTGTCAACTGCAAAACCATGCTCTAGTTCATTTTCTGGAGAGTAGGAGTGAGAAAGAGAGATAACTGAGAACAAGAGAAGAGTGTTTCATGGCTATGGAATATGAATAAGTAACCTTCAAAGATTTCCTGTCTTTTGTACAAAAGTATTCCCAAATGCTGACATCTTCAACTTTTTTCTTACTAAGCCAGTCATGGTTATCCCTATTGGCTGCTTGTAATCTAAACCATAAAGGCTATTCTCAGTCTCTACTGGTCCCTCCAAGGCCAAGATATCTTTCCTGAAGCTGCTGACTAGGGTGTGAAACCATGACAGCAAGGTCATGCAGTACAAGGAAGGGGATGAGGTGCAGAAAAGGTAAGGGCACAAGTATTTATATAGCACTTACTATGTGCCAGACCCTATGCTAAACCCTTTTATAAGTATTATCTCATTTTATCTTCACAGCAATCTTGTAAGGTAGGTGTTATTATTTTACAGTTGAGGAAATCAAGGCAAACAGAGGTGAAGTGACTTGTCACATAGACGGTAAATGTCTGAAGCCAAATCTGAACTCAGATCTTCCTGACTCCAGGTCTAGAGCACTATCCCTTGTGTCAGAGAGTGGTGCATTTCCACAATACTCCCCAAAAACATACATGGAAAAAAATAAGTCCAATAATAAAGGATGGGTTAGTTAATGTGACTCATATGCTCTTCCTCTTCTGTCCCCTTAGTGGACTTTTTAAAACAAGTTATACACTAAAACCAAATGAAAGGTTAAATGGAGAAAAAAATGAAGTTCTCTTTTATTTTCTCTACCACTGATGTAAAAAATAAAATTACTTCAGTCATCCTGGAGCCTCCTTAATTTCTAATACTCCTTTTTCTGAAGAAAAAAAAAGGGCTTTTTTGCTTCTAGGCTGACTCACATGGAGGGGTGCGCTGGTAGAAATGAGTGGTGACCTCAGCAAGGGTATGTCTCCTGCTGGTGTTGCTAGGGAGGTGAATAGGGTTCTGAGCCCTCATTTCCTCTTCAAAGTCTTTATCCTGTCTAACTTCCTCACTAATGGTGGTTTCCAGCAGACTGTTGGGAGAGATGGAGCAGTTTCGGAACAGACCACTGAAGTTGGGCTCCATGGAGAAGAACAGTGGCTGTAAAAAATTAAATATATAAAAGTCATTCAAAGTCAAGTCTTATTAAGTAGTAGTCACCAGAATTAACAAAAGGATATAATTATCTTTTCTGAACCCATTTATAGTTTTTTAACTTTTGGAGACAAACAAATGTACAAGCTATCTGACACGAACATGATTTGTGAGAACTCACTTGCAGTGGGTTGTTCAAATCAAAATCCATTTCTTCCTGTAACATTGACTGAGTTAAATTTTGAGGCTGCTGGTACAGCAAAGAGGATCTGAAAGAATCACCAGTGAGGCATTCTTGAGGAGTCTACAGGGCAGACCAAAAGGAAAACACTATTAGGAAAGACTCAGACGGAACAATGAGAATCAGAGAAACAAATGATACTTCTCTCCCACCAACATTTATTACTAGGATTTTCCCATTTATAACCAGAACAGACTTAAATTCTACCTGACAAGTAGGGCGTCTAAGAAGAATTGGCCAATTTGATAATCATTTCAAACAAGCTACCAGGGTAGAATGCTCTAAAGTGGCACATCTTGGGGAGAATTTAAACTCACAACTTCTGTCATGCTCAGAGCCATACCAGCCAGAGAGCTGAAACTACGTTAGGAAAGGGTGAAGAGGAGAGTACTATACAACCACTAAGCAGAAGGAAAAAGATTAAGTCTTCCTTAATATATTGAGTCTTAACTAACCATCCAGGTTTGTGGTCCAGAACAAAAGTTCTACGCCCTTTGATTTGAAGGATTATATGAAGACAAAAAGACATAACTTGGAGGAGGAGAAAACATTTTTTAAAAAAAGCTTTCTATATTCTCACCTCAAAATTGCTGAAGTCAGAGCTCCTAGATCTTTGCAGCCTTCCAAGCCCTGAGCAGTTAGATGGCTGAGTGTTCCGATACTCCTTGAGCCGCTCCAGGAGGAGGTAATAGATAGCAGCAAAGTGGTTGTAACTACTATTTTGCAATGACTAGAAAAAGAATAAAGAAACTTGATATAGCTACATTAATACTAGAATTTTTAAAAAGTAACAAGTTTGCAAAACTGAGGAGAAATGTGACTTGTATTTCTTAATCAAGTTGGTTGAACTTTCCTTTTAAGACTTCCTTGGGGTTATTCCTGGTAACTTAAGAATATGTTTTAGAACAGGGGACTAGCTTACCCTTAAATGAGCACAGGTAGCATGTTAACTTGACCCATGCACTTTTGTTTTTCCTAATAAGGCTGGCTCACTCAAAAAGAATGTGTTGTGTACATTTAGTTAGTCACCAGTCAAGCATGAAAAGGGTGCTGGAACAAAAGTAGGCCAGGAGAGGAAGCTCACCTCCACTGTTCTCTGCCTGTTGATACCAAGCGTCTGCATAATCCCTAACACCTGTTCATTGTAGTCTCCCAGGTTAGAGCTGTAGTTCTGAATGGAAAAGGACAGAGGTGGAGTCTGCTGAAAGGAAGGGTCTGCTAGCATCCACTTGTGGTGCTTTATCTGGGCAATGGTTATTCGTTTGGTAGGGTCCACTACCAGCATACGGCGGATTAATGTTTCACAGTCTGATGTTGGAAAAAAAGAGAAAAGACAGGCAAACTGTAATAAAAAGAGCTACATCAACCAATAACTGATCTGTGTCATACTCACACAAAGAACAACTATTAAACAGAGGGATCAGTTTAGCAGACTAGAAACCCTTTCAACTCCAACTAGACATGAAAATAAAAATCTCATTTTGCTATCTCTGGCCAGCACTTATAGGCAAGAATATACATATAAAATGGATTCTCAGCACTTTAAGGGATTATAACCATGTTTACCTATTCTCAAGTTTTGTTTTTTCACTTGGCAAACTTAGCCTTCACCAACATCCTAGGTCCACCTGCCCTGTCAAATGTGTCATGCTTTTGAAAAGAGGACTATGCCCCTTAACTGTCCTTGACTCTACATTTCCAACCTTTCAAAATTAAAAAAATTCATTTTAAAAAAACTTGAATTTGTAAAATGTCAGATCAGGTTTTATTATGAATTTCTCATTCCTAGTATTTAAATTATACTATAGAGGTCCACAGAGACTACAAAATGGGGAAATTGAGCTAAATGAACTCTAATGTCCCTTTCAACTCTAACTCTATAAATTTCATATGACTTAGTCCAACACCTTTATTGTACAGATAAGCAATGCCCTTCCCATTTTCCATCTCTCAAAAAGTCTGGTTTTCTATTACTTTAAGAGATGCACAATGCCCAAGATCATATCTTATAAGAATGGGGACTAAAAAATACTTTTTGAGTTTTATTTGCCCTTGCTGTGCTTAAGCACAAGCATTTCCTATATACAAATATATGGTTTCATGGACTCATACAGATCAAAAAGACAACCAAGCAGGTACTTCAGGGAACAAATTTCACCTTCAAAATAATTAACTATCACAAGCTTTCAAAGAGTTCTTAGATCTTTAAAGATCTTACATACCTTGGGACATGTAGAAAGGAATACGGAATCGGCCCTCCAACACTCTTTGTCTTAAAGTTGGTAAATTGGGCCCATCAAAAGGAAGAGAGCCACAGACAAGGACATATAACACAACACCAAGGCTCTGTTAACAAAAAAGTAACAATACAACACTTTGATCAGTGAATGTCACACTAAGCACAAAACCTAACAGTATGGCAATACTGGATTACATAATGCACATGTGTGCATACATGTGCATGCACACACAAACACACACACACACACACACACATGCACACACACTTACCCAAATGTCAAGATGGGGCCCTTCATACTCTTTCCCTTCAAAAACTTCTGGGGCAGCGTATGGAGGACTTCCACACCACGTAGATAAGGGCTCTCCTGACTTATAGAAATTCCCAAATCCAAAATCTGTGAGAAAAAGAGAGAGAAAAAAATAGAATTAGTTGAAGACTGAAATGTCAGAGGATACACATTTTTAGGAAAACCCGCAGTACTTAGGAACAAGTATCATATAAATTATATCACAATGTTATCATTTGCTATCACATTTTTTCAACTACACATGCTATTTATTCAAGCTTTTATAATATTAAAAAACATTTAACTCTTCTTACCTGCTAGCTTGATATTCATGCTGGCATCTAAAAGAAGGTTTTCTGTTTTGAGATCCCTATGAACTATATGATGGCTATGGCAATATTCCACTGCTGAAAGAATCTGCCAGAATTTCTTCCTTGCTTCATTTTCACTCAGATGCCCATTGGAGGTTAAATAATCTAGTGATCAATAAACAAGGTTAAATAATATACAGATGTAAATTTCTTGGAATTCTTAGTAATGACTGGTCATAAGAAGTGCTCGCACAAATCTGTTATCTCGAATACTGAAAATCTTATTTAACTATGTATAATGGCAAAATTGGCCAACAGAAGTCCCAATCCTTTGGCTATGCCCATGAGGGTACCCCCACATGGGTATACAGCAAATGTAACACTACATATACTCAAAAGATGTGAGTCCCACTGACCAGTCTCTTCTTCCTCCCTTTCCCATACAAAAATTTGGCACAAGTTAGAATTTCTTCCTTCCCTACCAAAAGTAACCAATCAGAAGAAACTCACCAAACATTTCTCCATTTTTTGCAAATTCGGTGACAATGTAAAGCATATCCTTTGTTTCCATAACCTGAGAAATACAAAACAAGAGATCAGTGAGCAAAACTTGCAATAGTACAACCTACAATGTATCCATTTCTGAAAACAAAGCATATTTAATCATATTATTCAAAAACAACAGAAGTAGGCCCATGGTGATTTTTACTGCTGTGTATTGTATATCTTTTTTTTTTTTTTTACCAAGGATTGAAGTTTGCCTATATGCTGAGTTATTTTTACTCTTAAATTTTCCAGAAAATAGGTAAAAATTTAGGCTTGTTTCAGTCATTTTATATATTTTCTAAGATGTCATGTATTCTGCATAGAATCACACATTACTTTTGGCCATTCAAAGTACAGGTTGCTGCAATTCAAGATTTTCTTTTCTGAAACTGAAGCTGTTATGACCTAGGCCTGATTCAGGCTACTCCCGACAGACTGGGTTCAGTAGTTGAACAAATGAGATACTTGTAGGTTATTCAAGAGTTAACAAAAGGAGATATATTAGCTATAGCAAGACACAGGGACTGATTCAGCTGAGTGAAGCTCCCTTGCCTGAGCTGTCTAGTTTTCTATCAGAGTGGGCCTGGCACTATTTATTTATGGCTGTTTTCAGTTTCAGTTGTCTATACTCAGGCCACCAGGGAGTGAAGACAATAGCCTGAACCTTTATTGACCTGGGCCAACCATGTCTTAAGGATGACAAATATCTTTTAAGGAAAAACTGGCCTAACTTACATAGGGATAGGGGTTAAAATATTGCTCCTACCACAGAAACCTAGCAGGTTAACAGATTATCTAGGTTGATATTTACAGCCTAAACAAACTAAATAATGGCTATCCAATACTCCATCCCCATTTGCTTTGCTGACATAATAAACTAAGTCTTTGCCAACAATAGCTTACTGTTTGTGCAAGTTCGATGTGCGTCAATGGCAATAGCAAATGTCAATAATACATCTGTGTCTCCATTTATTGATATGGAATTGGTTTTTCCTTTTAAAATTTAGAGGCATCTTTATGCCAGGAGATGTGATTACAAAATAAGCTTTAAAAAAAAGATTAAAAAATGGTGGCTGTGAAAAACACAAAACATAAACACATACTATTGCTACCGTAGGAGGAAAGGAGATGGAAAAAAGAATGGAACTTTTGTTTTAAAAAAGAAAACAATAATGAAGATCTTGCTTTAAAAAAAATCTAGTGAGAAAATTATTCTTCTGCACAAAGTAGTAAATGTAAAGAAATTAAAATCTTAAGAAATGAACCAACAGCCTAAAAAATTTATGCATATTCAAAAAAAAAAGATTAAGGAAATGATGCTTTTGTCTTCCCAATTTATTCATTTAAGGAGAGTGAAGTAAAATAAATAAGCAATAAGAGAAAAAAATACATCAAGTTCAAGAATTCTAAAGGGAAAGAGTGAGGCATTTCTGAAATGTTCTGGGAAAAGTGCCAGCTGGTGTTGAAATCAGACTAACAACAACAAAAAGTCACTGTTATGTCATGGAGCTCTATTTCTGAGTCTCAACCAACAGGTAGAGAGAACACAGGAACAAGGAAAGAAAATTCACTGTAGAAAAATCTATCATCTAGACTCTTTATTGCATTAAATGCACCAGTTCAATACAATAAATTTGGATAAAAGGGCAGAGGAAAATAAAGTAAAATCAAAGAATAATATCTATCCTCTTTCTAGTCCAATGTTTACAAATATTATGGCCCAACAACTGAGACAATGTAAGTTATAGTGTATCCTGAAAACACTAGTAACACAAATTTAATCAACTTCTGTGACAAACTTCTGTGACCACAGAAATACCAGGAGTGACTCCATGAATTTAAGAAGGCTACTCTTTAAAAAGTTTCACAGCAATCTTATTAATGCTCTACTACTGCTATTTATTTTTATAAAGTAGCCTAAACATTTTCCATTGGTGTTATAAAAGTATACTGCACACAAAAGTATATTGCTTAAAAAGTTTAAGTACCATTATGTTTTGTAATTAATTTGCTCCTCAGTTATTCCTAAGGTAGTTATGCTATTTTCTGTAGGAAGATATGAATATCCTATACAGATGAACAAACGCTGCTTTTCCATCTTCTCCAGCCTATGTGGTATTATATAAGGCAATTAAGAGAAACACACAAATTAAATCAAATATAAAGAATCTCTTGCTGACCAAGGAATGATATGATTTTTTTTTAAGAAACATTCTTTATTGCAAGGACAATTAGAAATTGATTTTTTTTTGTTCTAATGAATATTTATTATTCTGAGTCAACTTTCAGGTCTCATTTTAACCAAAAAATGAATAAAATGAAACAACAGATAAGGACATAAAAATTTGAGACATTCTTATCCTGGATTAGTTAAAAATTCATTGCTCTTGATTAAAATATTTTCAACTATCATGTGGGAAATTTCTTAAAAGGGGAAGAACAAATGTTTGCATGTTATCTACGGAAAGCTAAGTTAAAGAAAATGCATTTGTTTTCAAAATTAAAGCAGCAAATCACCATAACTTACAAAGGTAAGTTTCTAGTTTCATTCTGCATCGTCTATGATATAGGTACTGTCTATACAGGACATTCAAATTGGCCTTTCTACATGCACTAAAGAATGTGTGGTCTAGTAGCTAGAAAGCTGGCCTCAAAGCCAGGAAAAACTGACTTTTTTAAGTCCTATCTTTAACAAATAACAAATAAGATTCCTGCCTGTTTTAGCCTTCAAAAGTAAAGTAGTTTTCTAATATCACATCTTCACTCTCATTAATTTGGAAGCATAAAATGGTGGATAAATTTGTGCTTTGATACAAGTGTAGAATAGTTTTATCTTAGGAGACAACAAACAGATTTTACTCTATGTCATAAAATGTCACATGTTTAGGTCATAAATAGCTGCATAATTTTAAAGAGAAATATTATGTCTACTTTTACTCAGTTTAAAATGAGTGACCTCCTTATTGTCACTAGGAGCAGTATTTATTTTGTAGAAACAAACGACTGACAAGCATTCCTTTCCTTTAAGGGAGTGAAAATGAAAATATTAATCTACACATAAAAATTCCTATGGCTGCATATGAACTTAGTTTTAAAATATAGTAGTGTTGTGGTCCCTTGGTTTGATGCCTCTGCTTCAAGGGATTTAAGAACTCTTTGCAAGATAAGCTCACTGGCAACTAAAACCATAACGTGCAATTCCACCTACTAATGCATATGCTGTTCAAACTAATTTCTCACCTGATAAAGCTTAATAATATGAGGATGATTTAAGAGTTTCATTATCTGAACCTCGCGATAAATTTTCTCCAAGTTGCTTGGATCTAATCTTGCTTTATCTATAATTTTTATTGCAACCTGTAAATTTGGGAAAAGAAGAAAAAAAGTTACTTTGCACATAAAATCCTTGATGGACTACTGCACAATTTACATAATTCAGTTTTTGGAGTTGAATTCTAAATCAATACTATACTGAGTAATTCATGGTTAGAGAGAAGAAATAGAAAATAATTTTGTAAATGTCTTAAAATATCACAGGTATAAAGTCTTTTGTTTAACATTAACAGTCATTTAAATCTGGCCCCCTCCAATCTTTTCTGTCTTCTAACACTTTTCTGCCCCAACATAGTTTTCAAGTCAGTGACGTTGACCTCCTTGAAGTTCCTCACACAAGATACATCATATCTAGTCTCCAGGCATTTTCACTCATGCCTGGAATTCTCTCCCTCCTCAGTTTTCCTGACTTGATTCAAGTCCGAGCTAAAAATTCCATCTTTTAAAAGAAGCCTTTCCTAAACTCCTTTCTATAGCTTCCCTCTATTATAAATTCTTCACACATAATTGTTTGTATGTTGTCTCTCTAGCTCCTCGAGAGCAGGAACAACATGGGGTTTTTTGTGTGTTTTTTTTTCTATTCTTTGTATCACCAGCACAGAGTCTATCATAGAGAAAGCACTTAAATTCTTGTTCACTGACTGATAGATAAAATATCTTCAAAGCATTTAAACAAACCAAAGTAAATAAATGATAACTGGTACACTTGAAAGAAAATGTCAAACTTAATATTGCATGCATGTTATAATTTGTGCCCCTCAAAAAGGACAAGTACTAGCTTACATACTTGACCCCAGTTTCCTTGTCAGTAAAAATGAGTATAATATTTACAATATTTACAACACCTACCACACAGTGAAGAACACTGCAAAGCCGTTTCCCTGTGTCCTTGACTATGGTGAAAGGAAAGAGGAAGAATTTCTTGGAAAGGAGATTGAATGTGTTAGCACATATGAAACGATTGCACAAATTTTAAACCTACCTGGGTTTTGGTGACTCTATGCCTGGCTAGTTTTACCACAGCAAAATTTCCTTTTCCCAAGGTTCTTTCAATATCATAAAATCCAACTCTGAGGGGCCTTTGCTGTGTCTGACTTGAATTGGGGACTGAGGTAAATTCTGACATGATCACCATGGCTTCGACTGTGGTTAGGGATATTTACAGAACCTTCATACAATTTTCTTCTGTTATGACCTGCACCTACATGAAGAAAAAGACAAGATAAGAGGTGGATCCAGAACCTATCTATCAATGAAATTTCAACTCTGTTATCTAGGTCTCCCAATTTACACACAGTTTAAGCTTCAGAACCTGGGTTTTAAATGTTCTCTTTTCGCAGATAAATTCCTAGATTCCTTTAACAAAAGACACGAATATTTCCCAGAAAAC
>CM053771.1:345102976-345134114 GCA_028658325.1 Potorous gilbertii | reverse complement strand
CTAAAGGGCACCATAAACAATGAAATAACATCATTACTAAAAATATATGCACCAAGTGGTATAGCATCCAGATTCTTAGAGAAGTTAAGGTAGTTACAGGTAGTTAAGGTAGTAAACTATACTAGTTGGGGACCTCAACCTCCCCTTCTCTGAACTTGATAAATCTAATCTCAAAATAAGCAAGAAAGACGTTAAAGAGGTGAATAGAATTCTGGATATGGTAGGTATGATAGACTTCTTGAGAAAACTGAATGGGGATAGAAAGGCATATATACCTTTTTCTCAGTGGTACATGACATATACACAAAAATTGATCATGTACTAAGGCATAAAAACCTCACAATCCAGTGCAGAAAGGCAAAGATGGTCAATGCATCCTTTTCAGATCATGATGTAATAAAAATTATATGTAATAAGAATCTTAGAGAATCAAATAAAAAACCAGTTGAAATAATAAACAACTTTTTTCCTATTGAGGCACTGGGTCAGATGGTTATGCCCTCTGGCTCTAAAAATGGAATAAATACTCTGAGGTTTAGGTTTTACTTTGGGGCTTATTGACTAGAAGTGTTTGGCCAGAAGAGGATTTTGAGAAGCAGGTAAGGAGCCCCTAGCTTTGAGAAGCCCAGATGTCCCCTCTCTGGTAAATATGTATGTATGTTAATGGTCAGACAATTTGCAAGCATGTCTGTTGACTTTTAATTTCTCTGTATTTTCTTCAAAGTTCGGGGTGCTGACTCCCCTGATATATGTAAATGATATATGTTATCAAGGTAAATGATATATGTGCTTGGTTAAAGAATTGATACATGTACTTGATGAAATTGATTGTTAACTCCTCAAACATTGCCTTTCCTTTTGTAAATGCAGATCTAAGAACCTGTTATTAGCAGGTCCCCTTGTGTATGTTGGGGTGCTTACTGATATAAACTAGTGTCTGTGATAAAGGCCTCATTTCTAAAACATAGAGAATTGAGTCAAATTTACAAGAATACAAGCCATTCCCCAATTGATAAGTGGTCAAAGAACATGAATAGGCAGTTTTCAGAGGAAGAAGTTAAAGCTATTTATAGTCATATGAAAAATGCGCTAAATCACTATTGATTAGAGCAATGCAAATCAAAACAACTCTGAGGTACAACATCATACCTATCAGATTGGCTACAGGAAGATGAGAAATGTTGGAGAAAATGTGAGAGGGCGGGAACTAATTCATTGTTGGTGGAACTGTGAGCTTATCTAACCATTCTGGAGAGCAATTTGGAACTATGCCCAAAGGGCTATGAATAGGTGTATACCCTTTGGACCCAGAAATATTGCGTCTAGGGCTCTATCCCAAAGAGATCATAAAAATGGGGAAAGGACCCACATTTACAAAAATATTTATCACAACTCTTTTTGTGGTGGCCAAGAACTGCAAATTGAGGGGATGTCCGTCACCTGGAGAATGGCTAAGCAATTTGTGGTATATGAATGTAATGAAACCATTATGCTATAAGAAATGATGAATAGGTAGAGTTCAGAAAAACCTGGAAAGACTTATATGAACTGATGCCGAGTGAAATAAGCAGAAGCAGGAGAACATTATACACAAAAATAGCCAGTGTGTGAGGACTGTTTCTGAGAGATTTAGTTCTTCACAGCAATGTAAGGACCTAAAACATTTCCAAAGGACTTAATGCAAAATGCCATCCACATCTACAGAAAGAACTATGGATTCAGAACACAGAATGAAGCAGACTATTTTCTCTTTTGTTCTGTTTTGTTTTGGGTTTTCTCATAGTTTCTCCCATTTGTTTTAATTCTCTTATGCAACATGACTAATGTGAAAATGTGTTTAATAAGGATGAATGTATAGAACTCATATAAGATTGCATGCTGTCTTGGGGAGGGAAGGGGAATGAAGGGGAAGAAAATTTAAACCATATGGAAGTGATTGTTGAAAACTGAAAAGAAATAAATTAGTTTAAAAAAGCCTCAGCTTAATTCACAAAATTTCAATTCTTTTCCAATAAAAGCCAATAAAATGAAAATTAAAGAAAACTGAAAAATGCAAACAAGATCTCTACATCCTGAAAATCAGATTAAAAAGTTCCATGGCTATGCCCAAAGGGCTACAAAAATATGCATACCCTTTGACCCAGCAATAGCACTTCTAGGACTGTATCCCAAGAAATCATAAAAATGGGAAAGGATCCCACAAGTACAAAATTATTTATAGCAACTCTCTTTGTGGTGGCCAAGAACTGGAAATCAAGGGGATGCCCATCAATTAGGGAATGGCTGAATAAATTATGGCATATGAATATAATGGGATACTATTGTATTATAAGAAATGATGAACAGGAAGACTTCAGAGTCCTGGAAAGATTTATATGATCTGATGCTGAGTGAACGGAGCAGAACCAGGAGAACTTTGTGCATAGTGATGACCACAGTGTGTGAGTTTTTTCTGGTAGACTTAGAACTTCATTGCAATGCAAGGACTTAAAAAAAATTCCCAATGGTCTTCTAAGGCAAAATGCCTTCCACAGACAGAGAAAGAACTATGGAATTCAATCACAGAATGTAGCAGGTGTGTGTGTGTGTGTGTGTGTGTGTGTGTGTGTGCATGTGCACACACGTCTGTGTGTGTGTATGTGTGTTGTGCGTTTTGGTTGGTTAGATGATTTCTCCCACTCATTTTAATTCTTCACGAGAGCATGACTATAGTGAAAATGTATTTCATAGGAATACAGGGGTAGAACCTATACAAAATTATATGCCGGCTCGGGTAGGTAAGGGGTAGGAAGGGAAAAATAGTAATCTAAGTTATATGGTAGTGATTGTAGCACACTGAAAATAAATAAAATTAATTAGTTTAAAAAAAAGTTCCATGGAAGAAACACTGGGTTTTCAAAGGCTATGCCAGAGCCAACTCTGGCACTTTCTACCATACTTTATAGGCTTTAGTACTAGCCTAGAGACATGTTAGCATTTTTTAGCAATAAAATATTCTTAATTAAAGTATATACATTGTTAATGTAGACATAAAACACTTAATAGACTACAGTGTAGTATAAATGTAACTTTTATATGCACTAAGAAACCAAAAACTTCGTGACTTGCTTTAATGCAATATTTGCTTTATTGTGGTGGTCCAGAATCAAACCCACAATATCTCCAGGGTATGCCTGTAGAATGGAAGAGCTTTTCAGTTGCCTCTAAGAACTGGTAAAAATCCATGTCCCCATCACATTATCTTCCCAGTCAAAAAATAGTCCCTGTGAATCACACCAGATATATGTATACTATTTATACAACACATCATCACATATTATACAATATTCATGGCTCATCTATAGCAGAATTAACGGAGTATGTCACATACTCCGTTATCTATGTGCCATTTTTCCCAGAAAGCAGTACTAGTGAACTACATGGGTGACAAAGAATCACACTGACACAACCTGAGGGTGGGCAAAAACCTCAGTAACCATCAGGTCCAATCTATACCTGAAAAGAATTCCCATTATAAACATGCATGACAAAAGGTCATATAAAGTATGCTTGAAGACCTTCTAGGAAGGAAAATCCACAACCTCATCACACTTTTAAAACAGTGCTGACATCAAATCTTAATGTGCTTCTTTGTAACTTCTACCACTTGGGGGCTCTGCCCTCCAGAACAAACTGAACAAATCTAATCCTTCTACATAATAACTCTTCAAATACTTAGGGAGAGCTAGCTACCATGTCCTCCTTGAGTCTTCTCTTCTTTAATCTAAATATCCTCAGTTCTTTTCACAGATTGTCATATCACATAGACTCAAGGCTGCTTAGTATTCTATTGCCTTCCTCTGAGTATTCCTCAACAGTGGGATAGTTATTGTTATTGCTGAGTCATGTCTGACTCTTTGTGATCCCACTTGAGGTTTTCTTGGCAAAGACACTGGTATGGTTTGCCATTTCCTTCTCCAGCTCAGTTTATAGAAAGGGAAACAAGCAAAGAGGGTTAATTGACTTGCCCAGGATCACATTGGCTAGTTAGTGTCTAAGGTTATATTTGAACCCCGGAAGAGGAGTCTTCCTGACTCCACATCAGGTACTGTATTCACTTTGCCACCTACCTGTCTAGTGAGATTAATCTACTCTTTGCCTGTTTCTATTAATGTAGCACAAGCATTTTTTGGCTCTGAGGGCTGCCATATACTACTGCTAACCCAAATTAAACTTAATAGTTCATAAAAATCTCCAGACTTTTTTTAAACTGAAAACTATGCCTCTTCCAATTTGTATTTGTGAAGTTGATTTCTTGTACCCAAATACACTATCGTAAATTTAACCCTATTGCATTTTATCTTATTAGACGCTGTTCTACTAATCTGTCAAGATTTTTTTTTGGATACTGACTCTATTATCTTGTGTGTTAGCTACCTACCCATCCCAGCTTTATACCATCTACAAATGGACAAGGATACTGTATTATTGTCTAAGTCATTGATTAAAATGTCACAGGACCAAGCTAAGGGCAGATTCTTAAAATACATCACAAAAGTCCTCCTGATAAATGAATTCCAGCTATCCCCCAAGTTCTGAATCCATCCAATTGTACTATCAGCCAGTGTACATCTCTATATCTCCTCCACATAAAGAGTGTTAAATACTTTATATCAACTTTGTTAAAAATCTATGTAAATGAGCTCTATGGCATTCTCCTCACCTCCCAGTTCAGTAACCCTATCAAAAAAGGCAATTGGTCTGTCATAGACTGTTAACTAACCCTCTCTCTAATCAACACTTCCTTTTTTGGATGTTTAACAACTATTTCTTGAATGACTTTTCCCATCTCATCACCCCCAGCTGTAAAAATGACAATAATCCATGAAGCATGGCATGTATGCATAGTCTGTTTAAGTGTTCTCTGGTACAAAAATCTCATGAATGACCTTAGATTGTCCCCCTAAGACATCAGGTCCAAAACTGGCCTCCACTCTGGGTCTCCAAAAAAATAATTTATTTAAGTGCATAATCTTCTGTAGCCATTGGGAGCTTTACTGCAGTGAAATCAGCCAGCTTTCAGCTGAAAGAAGGACTAACAATTACAGAGGGGCAGGGGCTTGTTTTTGTAAGGACATGATAAAGGAGACAAGGGAATCATTAAGACCCAGGACGGGGGAGGGGAGACAGGAATTCTAAAGACATCAGGGAAGTTTTATGGTATTCCAAGATAAGGGGAGACTTTAAGGTGCCAGGGAAAGGGCAACTCAACCGTTAGGGTGCCTTTAAAAAGGATGAACCAGGGAAAAGGGCAGCTCAACCTTTAAGGCAACTTTGTATCCACATCAACACAGAATGCCGTGTAGACGGATTCCAACTCCCACCCGTGTGCTTCACCAGGCGATGGCGTAATTTTGCTGCCTTCTTTAATTTGCATCACGCCCGGAAACAACAGGTCAAATAAAAACGTGGTTCGAAAAGCATACGAATATGAAGCTGCCCAGAACGACCCTTGCCCATCTCCCATTTCAAAGACGGAAGTGGTACCTGCCAGCCCATCCCCTTTCTCCCTCCCCTCAAACGAGGAAGGCTAATGTTCCCTGGGTTTCCCCAAACAAACGAGGAAGGCTTCTCCCAAGGTGCCACCAGGGCCAGGCCGGGAGGAAGCGGGGTCCGGGCTCCCCAGCCTCCCCTCCCCCACCTTGCCCCCCATCCCCCACCACACACACGCCCGGAAGGCGGCGGGAGGGCCGCGAGCACAGGGCTCTCCGGCAGTTCAATGTGGAGCCGGTCTCCTAGGACACGGAATAATATAAACAGCAGAAAGGCCCTGGAAAAGAAAGGGAAAGACGCGGAGCCGCCTCGGGCCTCCTCACTGACCCGGTAGGTATCCTCCCCGCCCGCCGTAACGCCCGCAGCGTCCCCCATCGCCGCCAGAGGCCTCTAGGGTTTGCGCCTGCGCGGCGGCGTCACGTGAGGCTCCACCTTAAGGAGTGGAGGAGCTGGGGAGGGGCGGGGCTGCGGTCGCGGAGGGGGCGGGGACTCAGGTGCTGCGGCAGATTAGGCGAGTTGTTTTCGGAGACCTCGTGGCGCTGCCCCTGAGCGCGCTCTTCCGTGCGGCCCCTGATGGCTGCGCTTCCGAAGTGGTGTTTGTCCTTGGTTCTGGAAGAGGATCCTGACGTCAAGATGACGGCGTGACTAGCGGTTGACTTTGATTTGAGGGAGGGAGGGCTGTGCAAGGTCACCAACCTCACCTTCTTCTCCTGAGCCATCTGGGTCCAGTGGCCTTGATGTTCACCTGGAGGTGGCCCAGGACCCAATGGGAGACCTGGCCTTTTCAGGCTAAGGTCCTACCATATTCTCACTTCGAGTGAGATACATCCAATCACTGAATAGGCTTCTTTAATTAAAAAAAAAAATCAAAATGGGAGGGGAAGACTCAGGGTTCCCAGTAAAATTACTATTTAGTAAAAGTGCACAGTGTGGCAGTGAAGTCAGGAGACCTTGCTTCACCTTTACCTAGCCAAGGGGTGGGGAACCTGCAGCCTCAAGTACAACTCTGACTGAATCCAAACTTCACACCCCTGGGCTAGTCATTAAACTTCGCTGTGCCTTAGCTGCCTAATTTGTATACAGCCTAAATGAGATAGAGAAAGCAAAGCACCTTAAAGTGCTATTCATATGTCAGTTATTACTATTATTTGAATAGCAGCTGGGTGGCACAGTGGATGGAGTGTCAGTTCTGGAATCAAACTTAACTTCTATCTTACAGAGTTCAAATCTGACCTCAGACACTTCTTAGTTGTGGAATCCTGGCCAAACCATTTAATCCTGTTGGCCTCAGGTTTTTCATCTGTAAAATGAGCTGGAGAAGGAAATGATAAACCATTCCAATATCTTTGCCAAGGAAATCCAAAAAGGATTCAGGAAGAATCTGACACAACCGAACAATAATAGATTTGAACTTTAATTATACTTCATCTAAAAGCATGGCCAAAATTCAGTCATGTTACATAAATCCTGTCCAGAGCAAGCACCAGTGATCACCAAGTGAAGCATCACTTAAGTGACTCAGGATAAGCATGACTCTGGCTCTTCTTTCCTATCCTATTTTCATAAAGAACTTATATTAATAACAATAGACTTTTACGGAAGACTTCTCTAAGATAGAAGCAGTAAGGTGCTATGGATAGAGAATTCCACTTGGAGTCAGAAGACCTGGTTTCAAATTCTATTTGAAAAGCTTCCTCTTCTGCGTGATGAGCATGTTTGTGTTTGACTGAGGAAAAGAGATCATTCACCAGTTGTACAAAGATTGGCACCCAGATATGGGCACCGAAAGTGATACGTCCAGTAAAGGAAATGAATTGTTATAGGGCAGAAGAGCTAAACTCAGAAACAATTCCTTTCCTGCCTCAAACTGCTGCAGAAAACCCTAGGATTATAAAAACAAACAATTTTGAAAGGCTTAGGAAGTCTTGTCGATTAAGTGATCAACTATGATTTCAGAGGACCAAGTGATGAAGAATGTTACCCATCTTTTGACATAGAGAATGAGATATATTTTTGGACATGATCACTATGAGGATTTGTTGTGCTCATTGACTATATTTGTTATAAAAGTTTTGTTTTTCTTTCTCAGGATAGAGGGAGGGAGAAAAATAAATGCTAAACAATTAAACAAAATTTAGAAAAAATAAAAAGAGGAAAGAGTGAGAAGGCTGTGCATACCAAGCTGAGGGACAGTTTGTTCAAAGGCACAGTGACAGAAAATGGGATGTTCTTTGTGCTAAGCAATGAGTAGGGCAGTTTGACTGCAACTCTCACTCCTCTTCAGATCATACTCCATAATTCCTGTATCATGCATGAAGTCATCTGGAACCTCACTTCATCCCTAGAATTCATACATTAGCAGTACTTCACTGCCTCTGCTCATCCTCTGATCTAGTTGGCTCTTCCCAGAACCTCCATTTAAGCAGGGCACACAAGACAGTCATGCCTCATTCTCTCCAGGCTACATTCCACATGGATTTTCCCTACTCCATGATGCCTCAAAGCTGGGTACTGATGTCTCATCCCTCCCCTCCCACCTTAGTCTATTATTTTAGCCTTCCGCCAGTCCAGCAGGGAAGTCAGGATGCCTGGCACTCAAGCCCAAAAAAGGTTTGGGATGTGAAATTTGGAAATATGCTTTATAGGACCTGAGCTAAGCTGTCAACATAATCTTTTCCCCTACTGACTTGGTAGAGAGAGGAGGCACAGTGGATTGAGTACCAGGCCTGGAGTTAAGAAGACCTGAGTTCAAATTTGACAGCTGTGTAACCCTAGGCAAATTACTCAAGTTTCCTCATCTATAAAATAGGAACAATAGTAGTACCTACCTCTTAAAGGTCTCAAATGAGATCATAATTATAAAGTGCTTAGCATAGTGTCTGGCACTTTGTAAGGGCTATATAAATGTTATCATCATCATCATCATCAATAATTATAGAGGTCCCGTGTGTTGGGATACTGTCTGTATATTTGTTGATATATTTTAAAGTAAATATTCATTTGTAAAAGCTAATCCAACTGTTAGTGGTTAAATAGAATTGGGTTGTGAGGGACTCGGCTCACCCTCTATACTTTAGGAATACCATTGGTAGGCAGTGGAGCCCTTAACAGAGAACCTAGACACCTTCCAATTCGCCTTAAGTGTACTGGAGAACTTTATGGAAGGGGTAAATGTAATCTACCGGGTGTTCAGGCAGTGAGGGTGAGAGTAGCATGTTACATGTAGAATGAAATCAAATTGTTCCCTTTAGCAGAGACCCCTGCAGAGATTACCGAACCAGGACTTTTGATTTTTGAGATACTCTAGAACACACCATTCTACTTAGAATCCTGGCTCCAAGGTCACCATGAACTGAACTCCTGAGTTCATTGGAGATCACTGCCAGTACCCGAAACTGAGAAAAACAAATGATATAAAACAGAAACAAAGATTCCCCAAGACCCATTTTCAGAGCCTAGATAAAAGAGAAGAAAAAGGAAGTCTTTCCCCCCTCACCTGTTGATGGTTCCTGCCCTGTGAGTTCACTAGGATCTTCACCCTCTTGATATAACTGGAAGAAACATTCAGGAGAGAATGGTAGCTAGAAAGAGAGAAATGTCTCAGTCCAACCAATTTTTAAAAACAAAACTTGTTCCTTCTATCCAGCCAGTCAAAGGGGACCATACCTACCCATGTGGTAAAGGATACAGAGCACCCATTACAAGTACTTGTTGACTGATTTATTGTTTGGAAAATTTAAGGAAAGAAGAGCAGCTACTATGGGGAGTATAGTAGAAAGTCAAGGAGATGAAATTAAGAGGATGACCTTGTGGCTTGTGTCTGTGAGGTCTCAGTTGTAATTAAAACATCAATTTTGAGTGTTCCCACTCAGCATGGTAATGTGATTTCCTTAAGAGTCATTCAACATTGAATGATTAGGAATAGAGAAAGAAGATGGAGATAGGGAAGAAATAATTCAGGGTTGGAGTAGTTCAGATCTAGAACTAGAAGGAACCTAGACATGAATGGCAATAAGAGATGGACCCTGGTTTTAAATGGTTACTATAGGGTAAATAATGGCAATGAATAAAGAAGGGACTTTGGTATGGAGGACTGGAAGGTACAGTGAAAATGAAGACTAGATTTATGAGAAATTAGGCACAGGGAGATAGAGAACTCAAAAGAAAAGATCTAAGGGAGAAGCTAGTTTGATAGTAAAGTTCCAAAGTGAGAAAAAAAATGGATTTGCAGTTTAAATTTTAAGGACTGCCTGTTATTAACTCTTTTCTAGACCATGAAAAGGGAGAAACTTGTTTAAATCAGAGTATGACTTAAAAGTAAATAAAATTTAATTTGGAAGAATGTTTTTGTGTTACCACTCTATTTTCTTCTGAGTGATATAAAAGAATTTAATTGTTTAGGTAAACTAAAGGCAAAACTCACCAAAAGGTATTGGAATAGACTGTACATTGTAAGCTTCTAAGAACCCTTTAAGATTGCAATTAATTGGTACTGTGTAATACAAACTTGTGCTAATGGTAAAGGAAAACTTCAGTTAAATGAAGATTAGTTCTATAGATAGCCTGGTATATAACTGGGAAATAAAGATTAGAGAAATTAAGCAAATAGAAGAAAGTAAGAGAAATGTTGGATCAGAATATAAAAGAAACAAGACAGGTACAATTTCGAAGGGTTTTAATCTGAGTTCTCTGGAAAGTTATAAAAGAAAGAGAGAGAGAAATTTTAAGCACCTAGGGATAAGAGGAAATGGGCAGAAAGTTAAGAAAGTTGTAGTTTGTTTGCACTGACAGTGTGAGTAGATTTGAAAGTTAAGAGTTGGAAATTTTTTGGAAAGAGAGGTTTGAGGAATGGACTTGATCTCAGTTAGTCAAGAAGGATGTGAGAAACTTTACTTCGTTATTCTTTGTGATATAGAAAATATAGAAATATATTTGCAGCATTGAATTATATGGGATTAACATATCATATCATAACATGTCCTTGAAGGACAGACATATTTTAAGGATATATTTGAGTCTTTCTGTAAGGGATACACGTTAATAATTTCATAACTACATAAAGGAGGGAGAGTATCTTTGCAATTTCCATGTTTCAGAAAATCTTCACGTGTCCTAAAAAGGGGTGATGGTGATAATTCAAGACTATCATTTTAAATCTTTAACAATACACTAACTAAAAGTAGCAGGCCCTATAATTTGAAGTGCTAGCAATAAATAGCCCATGGGAAAAATGAGATTCTAAATATTACCATTTGAGATTGTAAACCCAAACTTGATTTCACTAAAATTTTATCTTGAAATTAAATTATGCGGTCTCATTTACAATGAGATGTGTTCTCCTACTAGTATAATTGTGGTAAATTAGAACTTAATGCAAGATACGTTGGATATTTGGCAATAAGGACTCATGTTCAGAAAACTACATGAATCAGAAAACATGAGTTCAAATCTCAGAAATGTATGAGCCATGTGATCTTCAGAAAGTCACTTCACCTGTTTGCCTCAATTTCCTCATGTGTTCAATGGGATAATGATGGCACCTACCTCCCAGGCTTGTGAAAAACAAATGATATAATAATTGTGGAGTGCTTAACAAAGTGCCTGGCACATAGTAAGCACTATATAAATGTTAACTATTTTTATTTTTTGTTGAATGTAATTACTACATACTGGATTACTCTATATTGGGTTTTAAACATAATTAGTGTAGAAAACCAAAAGTGATAAGATGAATAATTTTCTATGTAAGATAATTTTGGAAATACATTTGACTGAATTGATATCATCTGGCTGGTAATGTTTTGTTTCATGTTTTAAATACGTGATATTATATATGTTACTAAGTTTCTAATTTTTTCTTATATTGTGAAACTTGGGAAACCAATGTATCAGAAATGCTGGTAGAAAAATATTTTTTTTCTGGATGTGGTTAATTATGAATTGAGCTATTAAAAGAATGTGGTCAAGATGTTTGAAAAGACTAAATATTTAATTGGATATATTTTGCTTTAAAATGAATAATATTGATACTATTGGGAGAAAAAGTAGCAAGAGCTTCTTTAAGTTATCTTTATCTGTGAGGTTCTTTGGGGCTTTCTACTTGGGCAAAGTCATAAGACCTCATCAGCTGTACTAACCATTTATTGTAAAATTCTCAAGTTCTGAAGTTACATCTTTGGGCTAACTTTGTAACAAGAGGCCTTAGATTCCAAGTTTTCATTTTGCTTCAGAGGTTGACAGGCAATACAAAACTGGATGTTTACTGTAGTCAGCATTTTTTTAGAGTTTGGAGTCAGTTATTGTGTATTCACCATATGTGTGAAATTCCAGAATGTAATATTCTTATATTATAAATGAAGGGTTAATGGGAAGTCCTTCTATATGTGCTAATTGTGAACTAATCTTGCAATATGAAAAACTGATAATGCTCTAAAGCCCTAAGCTGTGATTATTTTAAATTTGCTATTTGAGGCAAACTCTCATGGGACTGTAGTTAGGTATGATTGTCTGAACTGATTTTATGCCAATAGTCTGCCATCCACGAGGAATGCCATATGCTGCCCAAAGGGAGTACAGCCTGAGAACTGCTACAGATGGATATCTGTCCCTGGGAAAAGTTGAGAGGAAGACTTTGCACAGGCAAAGGTAAGATCCTCTTGACTCAGTTTCCCATTGTGCTATATCCTTTCTGAACAGGAAATTTTCCTACCTGGTTACTATTGAGCCTGACTTTGATACCCTTTGAGTAATGTGGAACTTGACTGCATAACTGACTATTAAATGTGACTCGTGCTTGGTATTAAATAGTGCTAAGGGTGTTTTTTCCCTACTATGGCTTATGTCAGATCAGTCTGTGCCTTTAAAGGATAGTCTTGACATCATAACCATGTCCCTCCCTTTCTCCTTTCATAGCAAATTTCTATTATTAGGAGAAATGAATAGTGAAAGTTTGTTGCAATACTAAACCTACTGATTTACATATTAATACTAAAATGTCTGAGTTACTATAGTAGGAGGTAAGTATGAAAGATTTTACTACCTTTAATGTGAATTGGAGGTCAATTCCATATCCTGAGCATCAAAATAAATGAGTTCTTGGGCTTGCCATCCTCTTGCTAATAGTTATATATTCATGTATAACATTAGGGTGTTGAGGTATTTCATTCTTTTAGGATGATATGATATTTAGGATGAAGATAATGTATATATCCTCAAAGAAAGGGATAGGGTGAAAATGTAAAAGTTTTGAGGAAAAATAAAATAACAATTTTAATGAGATAGTAAACTTTGAGAAAACAATGAGATTGAACTGTTAGAAACCTAAAGACTAGGATACATATGTACCTACATTTAGTAGCATTACCTACAGGATCTTCACAAGTGACCTAGAACCAGAAGACGGTTGAGAAAATGCTTTCACAGGCCTGCCCTGATCATATTCAGCTGTTTGAAAGACATATAGGAAGCACTTGTCAGACCCCTAAATATCCTGGATGCTGCCAAAGGACTTTACAACCCTAAAGCTACTACTATAATGGATTCCTGTATTCACCTATTGCAACTTTGTTATGTTAGTCCCAGTTTGTGTTAAGGACCTTTCACCCATTCTGTAAGCAGTTTATCATTTCTACTAGGACTGATACTTGGTGCATGTTCATCCTTCCTTGTCAAAGAAGACCATGCCATCAGAGAAATGATGACATGACTTGCACTTGACTTTGTTTTGAGTAAGGGAGGGCTGTGCAGATCACCTGCTTCACTTCTCCTCCAGAGCCATCTAAATCCAGTGATCAGGTATTCATCAGGATGACTGGAGATGACCCAAGATGAGGCAATTGGGGTTAAGTGATTTGTCCAAGGTCACACAGCTAGTGAGTGTCAAGTGTCTGAGGTGAGAATTGAACTCAGGTCCTCCTGACTCCTGCACTGGTGCTGTATCCTCTGCACCACCTAGCTGCCCCAGGACTGATACTGATGCAGGAACCAAGGCCCTTATAATGTGCTTTGCCTCTCACATTTGCCCATAGTGTTTATTCCCATCTTTATGCCCGTCATGTGGTCTTTAGCTGCCTTTAAAAAAAAAAGAATTAAAAGGATTTTGTTAAATAACACCAATGTAGAAAACATATTGGCGGGCTGATCACTGAAGATTAGTGCAGAATTCAAATCACCATTGTCAATCAGACTGGACAGGTCTCTTAACCTGTGGGTGGCTAGAGCTGAACCAAGCAGGTCAGACACATGAGAATCAGGAATCAAACAGAAGTTTAATTTCAAACTGAAGAAAATACTTGCAAATGGAAGTCTTCCTGAGAAGGAGGGCTTATGGTTTATGGCAGCATGAAAACCACAAAAAGGCAGGACTCAGCAAAGTCATTCTTAGGTCTTGGCCCATGTGTGCAGGCATTTTTGGGACAATGCAGGCATACTTGGGTCTTGTGGGAACAGTTTCTGTGTCATTAGAATCACTGAACCTTGTGATTGTCCCAAATCGTAAGGGTTATTGAGCCTTCTGATCATTCAGCAGAGTAGAATTAGCATGGTGGAAACAAGAGTGCAGCACCTGGTTCAGTTCACTTAGCAGTTATAGGTGCACGGATTGTTCAGTGTCAGGAGATGTGGTCTGCTGTAGCATGTTGGCTATAGCCCCAAATCTCAGGCTAGGATCTCCTGGGAAATGGAGAAATCATAAATCTCAATTCTAGGGTTTTGTGTGACTGAGATCATCCAGAGGGTGATTGCAAAGAATTGTTATAGCAAATTCAGGATTTTAGCTGGGTCTTAGTGCTGGAAAGTAGGGTGTCTTCTAATATTTTGACACCAGTCATTTTTAAAAAAGACTTTTGTTATAAGAAAAAGATAAACCTGACAAGTACACATTTATAAAAAGGGATGGACCATTTCATCTTAGCACTTCCCCCATTATCACATCGTAAAAAATGAGATTAGAGATGAAGGGATGAGCTGAACAGTCATGTAGAAGCTGTCAGGATGGATTTGTTTAGTTGTTTTTCAGTTGTATCTGACTTTTCATGTCCCCTTTTGGGGTTTTCTTGGCAAAAATACTTAAGTAGTTTACAATTTCCTTCCCCAGTTCATTTTACAGATGAGGAAAGTGAGACAAACAGGGGAAAATGACTTGCCTAGGGTCACATAGCTAGTGAACATCTGAGACCAGGTTTGATCTCAGTGAGATGAGTTTTCCTGACTCCAGACCAGGTACTCTATCAACTGTGCCACTTAGCTGGTACTTCTTAAATCCTAGTTGATCTACTGGGGATGAAAAAAACCAACAACAATCCCTACTTAAAGGAGTTTACATTATATTGGGAGAAAAACCATGTACATATATAAATACCTAGTGAATCAATACAAAGATACTAGTATGGAGGTATTATTTATGTTGTGACTTGAAGATGTGAGGCAGCAAGTGCATTCCAGGCACAGGGCAAAGGTAGGAAATGGAATATTTCCAATACTATGTATGAGAAATTGAGAAAATAGTTTGGCAAACTATAGAATACAGGAAGTACTGACAGCTTCTCAACCCCACATGTGTTATAGTCATAATTCTACTGTATTATGTGTGTATATAAGAGATGAGGGTCCACTCCCATTAAAATTGAACACAGGGGGCTAGAACATCTCCACTAATTCAATCAGTTAGTAGTGTAGGTTGGCTGCAAAGCATAAAGATTCTTCCTTTTTTAAAAGAGAAAGTAGTTTAACAAAACCAGCAACAAATCTAACAAGTCTGAAAGAATATACAATATTCCATAACCAAAGCCCCTCACTTCTGCTATTAAGGAAGGAAACTACAGTTTTTCTTGGTCCAAGGTTTT
Source organism: Potorous gilbertii (assembly GCA_028658325.1). NCBI lineage: Eukaryota > Metazoa > Chordata > Mammalia > Diprotodontia > Potoroidae > Potorous > Potorous gilbertii. The sequence goes on along the minus strand of CM053771.1, from coordinate 345,118,740 downwards.
TAATTATGTTAGCTAATAGTCTAATACGGGAACAGGGACTGGACCTATACTTTCATCAGTCTAAGAAATTCCCTGAATTTATAGTTTTAGCTGCCTAAGTCGCTGAGAAGTTAAGAGCCTCGTCCAGGGTCACACAGTGTGTGTGGCAGGAGGCAGGACTTGATCTGGGCTCTCCAGCGTACCGGGCTGCCTCTCCTAGTAGATTACACATAAATACGTAACTGTAACATAAAGTAAAGCATAATGCATGTCTGAAGGATGTGAAAGACAAGCGTAATCTGAAATTCAGAAGTCAAGGCAGAGACCCAAGACGCGGCACGTCCCTTTCTGGCATTAACACCAGAGGGAGGACGAAGAGGAGAGACGAGAGCGGGCCGGGGGGAAAGGGGGGGGCGGGGCGGCGCAGCGTGTTAGGGACTTCGTTGCCTGGATACGCGAAGGGCGCCGATTCAGCCTCGGCCCCCGCGGGGCCCGGGGACCCTGGGGATCCAGCAGTGGCCAGGCTCAGCCCGGCCCCGGCCGCTCCGCACCGCAGCCCCCACCCCTTTATGACGTCATCAGGCCGCGTTCCTTGGAACGTGACGCTCGGCTCCCCCGCCCGCTGCTGCTCGGGGCTCATCTGCGGCCTCTGCGCAATTGTGGCTGCGGGAGGAGGCGGCGGCGGCGGCGGCGGCGGCGGCGGCGGCGGCGGCCGGGACTGAGGAGGAGGAGGAGGAGGAGAGCGGCAGCGGCGGGGGAGGGAGAAAGGAAGGGGATGTTCCGGGGGCATCATGGCCCCTGCCATGCAGCCGGCCGAGATCCAGTTTGCCCAGAGACTGGCATCGAACGAGAAGCTGATTCGGGACCGCGCGGCCAAGAAACTGCGCCAGTACATTAGCGTGAAAACTCAGAGAGTGACAGGTAACCTGGGGCGGGGGCGTCCGCCCACCCTGTGCGCTCCCCAGGGGGCGAGGGAGAAAGGAGGCGGCCGGCAGATTACCCGCCACATGGCTGACTCCGACTGCGTGGGGTGGGAGGCGGGGGAAGGGACGGGGACCGTGGGAGGAGGGAAAGCACATGGGGCACCCGCGGGGAGGTGCGTGCCCCGCTGCGGCCGGGCGGCACCTGGGGATGGAGAGCTGCGGGTGCGCGCCTCTGCCAGGGGCACCGAGGAGGACGGGGTCCTGGCGTCTTAGGATCTGTGTTTTCTTTAACTGAAGGCAGCAGTCGTGGCAGCGGAGGAAAAGAGCCCAGGGGCAGTGGGCAAAGAGACGGGAATTTCCACTATGAATTACGGATGGGAAAGTCAGCTTTGGTTGGCATCAGTAGGGCAAGGGCCAAGGTATTGGGAAGCCAGTTTGGAAAACTGGACTTTTGAAAACAAGATATTGAGGCTAGAATGTTGTGCTAGATAGAGTTGATAGTAAACAGTACAGAGAGAGAGAGCCCTTGAAAGCTGACAAAGCTCTCTTACATAATATTATCACATTTGGACCTCCCCTCAGCCGCTGAGCTAGGTTGCAATATATTTATGCCCCTTTTACAAAAGATGACAACAGCTGGCAAATGTCAGAGCCAGTAGCCTACATCTTCCAATTCCAGTTTTATGGCGTTTTCTACCACTCTACAGAGCTTTACATATCCGTATTCCAAGAAAATAACTACTTTTTACAGTATATTTTGTTTATTTTTGACACATCACTACGGTGACTCCAAGCTGATAAGTTTTTTGGCTTTAAGAATTCTCAAAGACCATGTATGAAAGTCATGGAGGTGCTGTAATCTCTGTCTCTGTCCCTATGCGTCATCCACTGAGATAAGGAATTCCTAATCCTTGAAGTATTAACATAAATACATTCTTTTATGTCTGTATTAAGATCATTAACTTAAATTGCCTTCCTGTAGCAGATGGGTAGTGTACTTTTTATTTGGAGCAGGTATGAATTGTGAACTAATTATAAGCATAAGGTCTTAGATTTAGAACTCAAAGAGTGAATTAGAGTCAATCAAGTCCAACGCCTTTGAATTAACTGAAAAGCACAGAGAAATTAAGTCACTAACCCAGAGTGTCTCAGCTAGAAAGTGTATGAGATTGAATTAGAATCCTGACTCCAGTGTCTGCTGTGTCTGGTTGCCTCCCCACATTATTATTTGGTTGGACCTTACTTCTGTCTCTTCACCTGGTTTCCTGTTGGAAACCTTTCTCTTCCTTTAATTTTTGTTTGTACCATTTCTTTGAATTCCTTCAAGAAAGAAATGTTGACAGGAAAGGTAAAAGACTTCCCAGAAAAAGAAAAACAGGCTAAAAGGAAGATCACTTATTCTTATGGATGTAACACTGGAGTAGGGTCAGGAAACTGGATCTTTGCTTCTAATTTAACTGACTTATATGAGGTTTGGAAAAGTTATTTGGGATAAGAACCAAAAAGATACCATTTCCTGAAGTTTCTTGAAAGCAGGAACCCTTCCATTTATTTGTATATTATCCTTTAGATAATGCTGATTTTTACTAGATATGTTTGCTCTCACTTGTTCTTCTATCCCCACTGTAACAATTGTCCCATATCTTTTCTGCCTTTTGTGACTAAATTCCTCCAGAAGACCATCTACAATAGGTACCTCCACTTTCTTTCATCTTACTCTCTTCTTAATTTTCTGCAGTCTGACTTCAGACCTCATCATTCAACTAAAACTACTCTTTCCAAAGTTACCAGTGATCTCTGACAAAGGAAGATCTGCCAGATCCGATGGCCTTTCTCGTTTCTCATCCTTCTTGACTTCTCTTTAGCCTTTGACACTTGATAAGAGAGTTTTGATACTCTCTTATAGATTTTTAGGATTCTATTCACCTACTTCTCCTTCTACTTATCTGACCACTCCTCCTCATCCAGGTCACACCTTCTTATTTTAGGTATCTCTCTAAGGGTTCTGTCCTGGTTGTCTTCTCTCTATATACTATTTCACTTGGTGATCTTAGCAGTTCCCATGGATTCAGTTATCATTTGTATACTGATGATCTCAAACCTTCTTATCACATCTCCAGATGCATATTACACAACTCAAACTGGTAGCCTGTAGACATCTGAACAACATGTCCAAAGTGGAGCACATGATGTTTCCCTGTAAACTTTGGCTCCCCACACCACCCCCAATACATTTTTCTTAGTTCCACAAGTTTCACAACCTAGGTGTCATCCTCAACTCCTCACTATCTCTAACACACACAACCCCCACCCCCAAAATTCAGTCTTTTAATAAGGCTTTCACCTTTACAACATCTTTTGAAAGCTCCACTTTCTCTTTGCTGATACTGCCACCACCCCAATGAACTTGTGTTATCGAAGCCTCCCTCAGCACAGTAAGTATAATTGGCAATCAAGACAAGAAATTATTATCATAGATGTTTAAAAAAAAACCAAAACTTTTAACATATTTTGAGTGTCTAACATCTGATCTGATGTTTCCTGATGATGGTCAGGTTTCCTGACCTGCCAGCACAATTGTAGGGCTAGGTCTACAAATGAGTATTCTTTGAATTCATATGTAGGATAAGTAGGGATGACATGTGGACCTGATGTTAATGTTATATACAGTTTACTCATTCATTCAGTACTCTGATCATTTAATAATATTTCAGTAATTTGATAATTTCACTGTTAAGCTGTTGTTTACCCAAATTTGTATCCTCTAGACAACATTTGTCACCTCCCAAAAGTGATAGGATATAAATGTTCTTTTATACTGATTGGTCTGTTATAGAACCAGTAGTGATGATAAATGGGATTCATAATTGTAATCACATTATGATGGACCCAGAGACATGTTTTCTTTTCATTGTGAGAATGATAGTTCCATTTTATCATTTCAAAGCTAGCATTTAGAACATTCTTAGGTAAATAAAATTATGTTAAAGTCATATCCATTAAATAATCTTTACCTATAAAGACTTAATATCGAATAATTTGAAAGAAAATGGTTTGTATAAAATTTTACTTTACTTTCCTGGACCTGTTTGTTTTTTTTACAACAGAAATAAATTAAATACTCCACATTTCAGAAAACACTTCAGAAGTGAACTTTGTTTTCACAGAATTCCCACAAAGTAAAAAAGAGTTGAAAAAACCAAAACATAGATATGCAATGATTTGAGCGTGCTTGTACACTTAAGTCCCTTTCTTGCCAGTGGCCAAAATCTAGTCCCATTCTGTTGTTCAATTGAAATCATTGGGATAGGATCAAGACTTGTGGTTTCATTAATATCGGGAACTCCCAGTGGAAGAAACTCCATCAACCAGTCCAGCACCTTTTCTGCAATTTAGAGGCATAGAGAGTTGCCTAGGGTGTTGAGAGACTAAATGATTGACTTTCCTAGGGTCACACCAACTGTATGTCAAGTCTTAACTACCTTCAAGGTTAACTCTCTATGTTCTAGCCCATGATGCTTCCCACCAAAAAGAGAATAGTACTTAAGATTAAATATGTGTCTTTATCTGGATGTAAATCATTGCTGGAACTGCATTTTAATTTCATTATTTTTTTTTTGTAATGTGGGTGTTTCTCTTTTAGAACAATCTTTCATACACAAAATGTAATGGACCAAAAATGCTAAATTGTATCTTAGCTCTGTGTGATTTAAAATGGTAATTTTGTTTTCTTTAAAGATAAGAGCACATCTTCGATTCCTGACCCACCCATACAATTTTTGAACCAAGTCTACAAATGAGTATTTTTTGCATTTGTGTATAGGATAAGAAGGAATGTGTGTAAGGAACTCTTTCATTTTTTTAATGAAGTGATAAAAGCACAGCCCATAATCTCACTCCTGATATTCCCTCTAAAGAAACTTTCACCATGTTTAGCTATAATGGAAAAACATTGAATTACCTTATAGTTGAAAGGAGCCTTAGAAGTCATTTAGCTCAACTTCATTATTTTACAGATGAGGAAATTGAAATCCTCTCACTCTCATTTACCTTTGGAGCTGATGAACTGCCAAAAGAGCTTCCTCTTTAAATGTCCTTTCCAGGTGTGAAGATGGTTTGGTTACACAGCTTCCATTCCCCTAAATTACCCCCTTGCCACCTACATACCTTCCTTTTCTTAGAGATTCTTTTTGCTATTTCTTAGATATGATTTCCCTGCCTTCACAAATACTCCCCCTCTCTTTGGAAGTTAGACATCGTTCAAGGCCAAACCCCAGAGGAAGTCACTTTTAACCTCTCTGAGCCTGTGTCCTCATGTATGAAGGGCAATTAGTAATATTTGAAATACCTCATAGAGTTGTTATGAGGAAAACATTTTATAAATCGTATTAAAATGTTCTAGAAAATGTAAGTTATTTTAATTCCCTGCTTTGTGGACCACGATGACCGTTGTCTCAATTTCTGTTATGTCCAAAGCTTTCATCTTGATGCTGCCTCTGAAGGGGCTTGGTTTGGAGCACAATGTGGCAGTATTGCCTTATTGGAATGTAGCATGAATCCTTTAAAATTAATCTAGTTATTTTTTGATTCATTCAACTACTATTTATTGAGTGCCCACTATGTGTAAGGTACCATGCCAATTTCAATTGTACAGTTGCTAATGAAAAGTCCTACAGCTTGAAGGAAGAATAAATTTTTAGTATGGCATCTTCCTCATTTTTGAGCAGTATTTGCTTCATTTTACAACTGTTCTCTGATTTTTTTAAATGCACAAGATGAATCTACCCACAAAGAAAGCAAATGCTCCTGTCCTGTGAATATGTAAAATTGTTGCAAATTTTAAAAGAAGTGAATCACCAGAAAGCTAGGGTAATATCACTTTTTGAATACAGTAAACAGGCTTGAATGCAGGAAAGGATTTGAATGAAGTCATATGTGTTGCATGGGTATTTTTTATTCTTTAGAATATTAGTAATACTTCTTTAATCCCTAATGTGTTTGCTATCATCCAATAGATCCTGCTTTTGCTACCCCCAAAAGGTTTATCTTGTTGTCCTTTAATGAAATTTTGATATATTATCTTATACAGAATATATCAAGATTTTAAATGCAGCAAGGATTACATTGTGCTGTTTGGTTATTTAGTAACCACCTTTAGAAAAATTTAGGACTACATAGTATTTCCTATATTTACAGTAAATTTTATTTTCCCATTGGTAATATTATTGATAATACTTTAACCACAGGAATAGAGAAAATACTTACCATCTAACGATTTTTAAAAAATTTTTTTATTTTATTATTATTTTTTTTAATGTTCTACAGTCACTTCCTTAAAAATTAAGATTTTTGTCCCCCCAACACGTTCCCCCCACTAACCCCCTCCCTCCCCATGACAGCATACAATTCTGTATAGGTTCTACATATACCTTCCTATTGAGCACATTTTCATTATAGTCATGCTATGTAGTCGCACTAAAATAAATGGAAGAAATTATATAACAAATCAAAATAATACACTAAAACCTACGCACACACAAACATGATCTGCTACATTCTGCGAATGACTTCCATATTTCTTTCTCTGAGTGTGGAAGGCATTTTGCCTTAGAAAACCATCATTGGGATTTTTTTTTCGGTAAGTACTTGTGTTATTACAAAGTTCCAAGTCTACCAGAAAATACTCTCGCACACTGTGGTCGTTGCTGTGCACAAAGTTCTCCTGGTTCTGCTCTTTTCGCTCAGCATCAGATCATATAAGTCCTTCTCATCTAACGATTTTTAAATAGTATGTATCAGTTATATTGTTAGTGAGAAGAGGGAAGTTAGTGTTTTTTGGATGAAAAAGGCATTTAATGATGGGGAAGGATTAAATATGTGATCATCATAGAAAGCAAGTATTAGGAGAAAACCTTAGAGGTCATTTTATGCAGCTACCCATCTAAAAAAATAGATTCTATTTTCATCATCCTCAATAAGCTTGCCCCAGGACAGAGAGCTCACCACATCCCATAAAGCAGTCCTATTCCATTTTGCAGTAACTTTGATTATATTTTTTATTTGTTAATTTATTTTTAGTTTTCAACGTTTGCTTTTATAAGACTTTAAATTCTAAATTTCCCCCCTCCCTCCACTTCCCTTTCTGCATGCAATCTGAGATAGGCTATACATACATGATCACGTTAAACATATTTCCACAGTAGTTGTGTTGCAAAGAAGAATCAGAACCAAAGGGAAAAACTATGAGAAAGAAAAAAGGTCAAAAAAGAAAATAGTATGCTTCAATCTGCATTTAGACCCCATGGTTCTTTCTCTGGATTAGGTAGCCTTTTCTACCATGAGTCTTTTGGAATTATCTTAGATTTTTGCATTGCTCAGAAAAGCTAAGTTACTTTTGTTGTGTACATTGGTTTCCAGATTCTGCTTACTTCACTCAGTATCAGATTGTTCATGCAAGTCTTTCCAGATTTTTCTGAAGTCAGCCTGCTCATCATTTCTTATGAAACAATAGTATTCCATTCCATTCATTTTTCACAACTTGTCTGCCATTCCCCAGTTGATGGACATCCCCTCAATTTCCAATTCTTTGCCACCACACACACAAAAAAATAGCTTTGATTTTCTAGAAGCTTTTATGTTGAACCAAAATCTATTTTCCTATAGGTTCTATTCACTTGGTATTAGAACTCCTTTCTGTAGCCAAGCAAAATAAATCTGAATTCTTCTCCCATGTTCCCAAAACAATGAAAGTAAAATTCATAACACCCACAGATATATTCTACAGGTCTTATCTGCGTGATGCATATTTTACTTTTATTCCTTCAGTTATTACTTCCTATTTTTAGAAAAGAAATATGTACATTTTCCAATATGAATTTTGTGGGGGTTTTTATTCTCTAGGTGGTTTCAGTCAAGAAGAACTATTAAAAATATGGAAAGGACTTTTTTATTGCATGTGGATGCAAGATGAATCTCTCCTACAGGTAAGACCATTTACTTTGAGCTACCTTAACAAAAAAACTTTTTAAATCAAAATTAACAACCCTGTAAGGTAGGTAGAAAAGATTTCTAGTTTGGTTAGTTAGATATTAGGATAATTGCCACCTAAGTAAATAACTTCAAGTCATGTATTAATGTGGGCCATTATTACTATTCAGGAAACCTTAGGATCATAGCTGGAAGGTGTTGGAAGCCATTAAATCCAATCTTCTCATTTTACATATGAGGCAACTGAGGATCAAAGAGGTTAATTGATGTGCCCAGGATAAACTAGGGTAGGCAAGTACCTTCCTAGTATTCTCTCCAATAATCCACACTGCCTCAGAAAGGGCAGAGGGGTTGTTAGCTTAAAATGAAAGCTGCCCATAAATTTTAGGTATATCTTCAATCATAATTCATTGAGTTTTGTTTTACGGGTTTCAGTGGACAAGATATTTTTCATTGTTCACTTTAAATAAGACTGTTCATTGATTCTGTCATTTAGGAAATAAAGGAATACTACTTTAATGTATAACCTTTAACGTAGCTGCTTTCTCAAGAGCATGTAACAATTTGGACTTGTTTACTGATTTTTACTATTATGAACTTGCTGCAGTTAGGATGATTGTGTAAATTGTTTTTTACTTGCATTGAAGATTGGCAAAACGCTAAGTTTAATAGAAGCAAGAACATTTGAAAGCAGATCTAGAACCAAACTTGGGATCAGAAAAGCTCATAGATATCTCATTGAAATGAATAAGATTTGCTTTCTCCTCCAATGAGCAGATTTTCTTTTTTTTTAATATTTTTTTCCACACAAATCCTTAAACCATGTTTGTAGCTCATGATAAAACTAATATATGTGCTGTGCTATTTTCCTCCTGATAGAAGGAAGAGTCTTAAACTGATGCTTCTCAGTTCCATGTGGGTCACAATTTACATTTATTTTTTTGTCTTCGTTTGTCTAAAATCACAGATTAAGTCAATAATGGAGGGGGAGAGTCTTTTCATATATAGTTATGTTGTACTTTTTATTATTGGATCCCACTGTAGGCTTCAGTGTTTTTTAATTATTTGACTTTTTAAAAAAAATCACAATATAAATATTAATTCCTGTGTTTGAAGAAAGAAACTGACTACTGATTTATGTATAGTATAGATCAGCTAAAGGGACAGATAGAGAATATGTTCCTACATGCTGCTTAAACAACACCTCAGAGACATATATTCTGGCATTTTGCATCAATGGAAATGTGGCTTTTCATATATGATATGCAAACACTCATTATACATATTTTATATTAGATATTATGTTGAAAACGGGAGGCTCAGCAGGTATGAGAGGAGGACACAGGTCATTATGTTGTCACTATGCATTGTTACCACATGTTAACACCAACATTTTTCTCAACTTCACCTTTACAGGAGGAATTAGCTGATACCATTTCCCAACTCATCCATGTTATTAACAACTTGGAGGCTCGTAAGTCTTTATTTAATTTTGGGTGACATAGTTGGTCATTGTTCTTTTCTTTCTCTGCTTTCCTTTAAAGTTTTGGTCTTTACCTTTAGGACTTAGGGCAAATGTATAGTGTAAGATTTCTACATAAGGTAAGTTTTTAATGTTTTTGACATTATGAGGACACAGGCTTCTGAGTAACTACATGCAGACGTTGCAAATATCCATTTAAATGTAGTGCTGTTTTAACAAATAACTATTCAATGACTAAAAATATTGAAGTACTTTAATAGGCACATTTATATAGCTGTATGTACATATTCACATATTTGAGAGAACCTCTTTGAATGGCCAAATGGACCTTTCTCAAGTTCAGAGAACTGTTTAAAGTTAATGAAAACAAATTGAAGTAATAATACATTTTGGAAGATGGCTCTTAATAAGAGAACTGAATTTTAAAAGTGATGAGCATGTCAAGGATATGTCTGAAACATTTAAGCTTTTGCCCTGAGCGCATAAAAAAGAAAGAGAAAAGTCAGTTTGTTCTGTTTTAACAAGTCAGACCTAATGATTCTAATGGCTTTGTAACCCAAAGTAGCTTTCTGAACTTGAACTATATTCAGCCAGTAATAAAGGCAAATTTCTACAGAGAACTACATGCACAGAGAATGATCACTTCACTTTCAAGTGGAAAAAAGCAGCTCTAAGTTGAGTACCAATTGAATTTTGAGAAGATAAATGCCTAGCACAGTTCCTGGCACATGCTTTGTGCTAAGTAAGTGCTTGTTGATTGATAAAATGTTTTGTGCTTTTGCCCATCCAACTAACATACAATATGTATGGGTAGATCTTGCAGAGTCTTTAAGGATATTCATAAAAATAAGTGATTTTTAATTTTGAATGTAGGCGTAAGTTTAAAAGGCCTATGAATATGGATCAGAAAAAAGTTAGATCTTAATTTGGAGGGGGATAGGCAAGGATATGTTACGTGGCTACAATGTGCCAGTGTTAAGCACTTTACAAATATTACCTTAGTCATATGTGAAGAAAAATGTGTTCCTAGAGGATTTTGCTTATTAAAACATAACTTTCCTATTTATAAGTTTATAAGTTTCCTATTATAAAATCATGTTTTCTCTTTTTCTAAAAAGACATTATTGGCCCTGTTTAGCATATTTTTTTTTATTTCAGGTTGACCAAAAAGAATCATCTATATAAGCATTAGTCTAATTAGTACATTACTCTGAATGTGTTTCTACATATTTATATGTTTGTAATATAGCATAATGCATTATATTGGGAATCAGATGTTCAGGTAGTTTTGTTTACTCTAGAACACCTATTCATCCAAACCTTTTGGAAAACCATGAATCGAGAATGGAAAGGAATAGATCAGCAACGTCTAGACAAATATTATATGGTAAGAGCTTAGATTGTTTTGTGTTTTGTTTTATTTTTTGTTGTATAACATTCTGAGACACAAAATCTCTGGTTAGGGAAAATACTCAGAAACTTAAATTAGCCAACAAAGACAATTCCAAGTACAAGGACAAAATGTAAAATGAACAAACATAAAAATTAAAGTTATAGAAATAGAAAAGTTCATCTTTAGCCATCATTCGCTTGCATATTTTGAAAAATCAAGGTTTGGGTCACTTCTGTACTATTGTAAAAGGAAGATTTGGGAAATACTACTTTGGTACCATATTTCCTGGGGGTTACATTTGATTATAATATAAGCCATCAGCATCTGGGCTGCAACAATAGTTATCAGTACCCTTCCACTGGACTAGTTGGAAATGTATACTTTCTTGTGTAACAAACTTTTTTGTCTTTAGCTAATTCGTTTGGTCCTGAGACAGTCCTTTGAAGTGCTGAAGAGAAATGGTTGGGATGAAAGGTTAGTAATCCACAAGATTTAATCACAGCACAGTATTTTGCACTGAGTAGCCAATTAATAAACAGTTATTGAATGACTCTATTAATAGCAAACTCCAAGATCATGGATTTACTTAAAGCTTCAATCAACTAGTAAAGTATTCGAGTATCAAACATGGTGCTAAAGACATTTTATGGTTTAAAAGAAGTGTATTGCAATACTTTTCCATATAGGACTTGAGATCCAGTTACAGAACGAGACATAGATGAAAGTTAATTGAGGGCAGCGAGGTGGTGCAGTGGATAGACATTAGGCCCTGGAGTCAAGGGATCTGGGTTCAAATTCGGCCTCAGTTACTTATCAGCTGTGTGACTGTGGGCAAGTCACTTAATCCTGATTGCCTCAAAAAAAAAAAATACACACACATACAAGTTAATTACAAAATAGTAGTGCATACTAATAGGAAGTTCTAATTTGTGTAGTACATTTATTAAATAATAGAAATATTTAATAAGGTTCTGATGATATAGTGTAGAAAAAAGTACAAAAGGAATTAGGGCAAAGATCATTGTGGTCTGGTAGAGAAGCTTCCATACAGTAGGTGGGACTTGAGGTGGCCCTTTCAGAATGAATATGAAAACCATAAATATTCAAGGGAAAATAATGCACAGAGGGGACAGAATAAGCAGAAATACAAAATGGACTTGGGGTACAATGGGGAAGATAGAAGAGTCTTTTTGTATTTTTAATTGTTTTTTTCTTTGTCCAAATTCTCGTAATTTTTATTTCATTTTGGTTATTTTGCATTTATTATAGGATCATAGATTTATAGCTAGAAAGGATCTCATGTCAGATTTTACAGATAGGAAACTGAAGTTCAAACAAGTTAAACAAGTTACTCAAATTCTCACAAGTAATAGGTCACAGAGCTGGGTGTATGATCCAGATCCTCTGACTGTCAACAGTCGTTGAGATAATGTCAGTGTAGTGAGATAAAATTAGGTTTTTTTCTTTGTATCTTGGAGCCCAAATATAATCATCAGTACTCATGTAACTCCTGAATTAAGAACACTTGAATTATGAACTCACACAAAGGCAGTTGAATGAAGAACACTTGGATTATGAATAACTCATGAAGGCACAATTTATTTTCCCTAAGCCAACAAATGCCCTCCCTTTACTCTTATGTGCCCTTTGCTGTTGGGGCTCCCTTGCCCCTACTCAGCCTACATACTGACTACAAGAACTGCTGGTGCAGGGCGTCTTTACAGGAGGCCAGTGCTGTGGTGGTTCTGCTGGACCACTTAGAACATCTACCTGGATCAGCACTCCTATGCCACTTTATAAGACAACCAGTGTACCAGATTAAAGATTAAAGGACGCAACAAAGAAAACAAGAGTGGAAGGAAACCTTCAAAGGGAAATTACAAGAAAAATCAGAGCAAAGGACCCCCAAAAAAAGCCCCAATGCAAAAAATAGGTAAATTACAGGATTCCAGTTAGAAGAAATCTCCAACACAAATATATGCAAAATATATCTCCAAAATAGAAAGGTTGTCTTCAGAAAAGGATGGGCTAATGGTCTGTCCAGCCTTTGCTCGAAGACATCCAGTGAGGTGAACTTTGTGGGTACCAGGAGTACCCCATGCACTGTTCAGATTTCTCTGTTTACAAAAAAGGTAGTGTGGCCTCTTGGAAGCAGCCCTGATCTAAGACTCGAGTTAATATCTCAGGTGTTAGCTGGGTTCCTCCAGAGCTAAGGCACGTCACTTGCTTTCCAGGTTTCAGTTTAAAAAAAAAACTGAGAAGTGTTCTGTAAACTTCAGAGTCTCTATGTGTGTATCAAGCTCAGTCTGTCCAGAGCTTTACTCCCACTTACTCAAACTGAATGTCCTTGGGGCATCTTAAACTCAGCATGTCCAGAACTAGTTTTTCTCCCCAAACTCTCCAATTTGAAATTTTTCTACTTCTGTCCAAGGCACTGTACCATCCTTCTAGTCTCAGCTTTGTAACCTTGGCATTATCCTTGACTTCTCACCTGCCCCCACCCCCTCTTCAATCCCACATATCCAGTCATTTGCTAAATCTTACCCCTTCTGTTTCCACTACATCTTTGGCATCTGACCCAACCCCCTTTTTACTCAAACAACTGCACCTTATTTCAGGTCCTTATCAGATTGCTGCAGTGATCTCCCTGCCTCAAGTTTCTAACCTTTGCAGGCCATGCTACCTGCTGTTTACAAAGTGATTTTCCTTAGGCATAGATTTGATCATATGACTCCCCAGCTAAACTCACTCCAGTGGCTTCTTGCTGCTTCTAGGATAAAATATAAAGTATGCCATTTAGCCATTAAAACCCTATGCTAAGGGCAGCTAGGTAGTACAGTAGGTAGAGCACTGACCCTGGAGTCAGGAGGACTTGAGTTCAAATATGGCCTCAGACCTAATCACTAATTGTATAACCCTGGGCAAGTCACTCAACCCCAATTGCTCCCTCCCCCTGCAAAAAAAACCCTAAACCCTGTACAGCAGGTGGCATCCAAGATATCAGAGAGAAAAGAGAAGGCCTAGCTCAGCCCTGACACCCAATTTCCTCAACAAAGATCTAGAGAATGCACAAGGCTGAATTCTAATTGGGAAAGCCAGGAAGTCACAGTGAGTCATTTTTCCAGCCCAAGGCAGCTTAAGTAGAAAGACATTGAGGGGGGAGGAGTCTATAAAAATCTGTAAGCAAAGCCTTGAAGAAAAATGCATTTTGAATGTAAGTCCAACAAACATTACTAGAAGAGTTAAAAGAAGGAAGTAAAAATACTTTAAAATCCAAATGAAAGCTATAGAGGAAAGAATGAGAAACGAACTCGGGAAGAAAAACATGAAAAGAAAATTAACAGCTAGGTAAAAAGTCTTATGCTGCTTTGCCTCAACCAGTCTTTCCAGTCTTATTGGTCATTGCTCCCTTTTCTGCTTCCATGATCCAGCTACACTTGCCTCTCTGTACCTCAGACATGACACTCCATTTCCTTTCTCCATTTCTTTGTATTGACTGTCCTTCATACCTGGAACACACTCATTCCTAGATTCTCCTTCTTCCTATAAATGCATCTCAGTCACCATCTTCCACATGAAGCTTTTCTTAATCCCTTCAGTTACTAATGTCCTCCCTCCAAAACTACCTTATAAATACTTTGTATTTATATATTTGTGTTTGTTAACATATTTAACATAATGCCTAGTACAGTACTTAATAAATACTTGTTAATTGATTGAAAATATGAGTTGTTACAGTTGTTACTAAAAAGAAAATACTAACACTCTGAGCTGTTTGACAACTATTTTCACCTTTTACCTATTACACGTATAATAATGGAGAAATAATTATGTTTTTTTTTTCACTAGCCGGATCAAGCTTTTTCTGGATGTCTTGATGAAGGAAATTCTGCACCCTGACAGTAATTCTCCTAATGGAGTGAAATTTCACTTCATTGACATCTACCTAGATGAACTAGCAAAAGTGGGAGCGAAAGAGGTAAGGCCAGCATCTTATCTTGTTTGTGGTTTGTGTTGCTGGTCAGACAACTATATTACCCACTCAGGTAGCTGCACTAATCTGATATATTTTTAAAGTTACATTAATTTATATTTATATGATAGTTTCCTTTAAGAAATGAAGTTTCTCTCTGGTGTAGAATTATCCTAGTTTCTTAAAATCTCCGTTCATGGCATAATATTGATAACCCAGGGAGCTAGGTTTGGGAACTTGCTGGCTAGGAGAGGATCAAGTACTTGATCAGAATTTCTCTGGTTCCTGGCTTTGAATATGGGAGCAATGGCACAGTAACTAAATGAACAAAGTAGCTCTGTGGACACATGGGTAAACAATAAAGAAGTATCTCCTGTGAATTCAGAAATGACTTTTTAAAATTCTAAAGTAAAAAAAAAATTCTAAGTCAAACAATATTGAAATGCTCCCACTGTTTCCTTGAAGCGTTTCCCCAAATGAAAAGAAAGAAAGAAGAAAAGTCTGGAAGTTAATCTGAGCAATTTATATTCACCCCTTATATATGCATTTAAAAAAAATAGCATGTAGGGGGCGGAGCCAAGATGGCGGAGTAGAAAGACTCACCTATGCTAGGTCCGAACCCACAGCCCACAGATTTCCTGTAAAAAGAACTTCTGACAAATTCTGGAACAGTGGAAGCCGCGCAGCAACACAGTGAAGGAGATTTCTGCTGCAGAGAGCCCTGAAAAACCAACCGCAAAGGTACCCCGGACGGGAGCGGAGTCCTGCCCGGGCCGAGCACTCCCCTCCCCCACCCCGGCCACTCGGCACTGAAAGGAGCGAGCAGAGCCCAGCAGGCATCAGGGCCCTGAATCTCGGGGCGGCCGCGAAGGTCCCTCCACCCACAGATGCACAGGTCAGTGAGAGAGACAGGCTGAGAGGGGAGCGGGGGATCTCCAGGACTCGGACCCCCTGGGAAGCGGCCTCCGCGGCAGAGGCTGAGGCAGCTCGGCCAGAGGCAGAGGCAGCTCAGCCAGAGCCTCCCAA
>CM053771.1:345051161-345102476 GCA_028658325.1 Potorous gilbertii | reverse complement strand
TGGAACTTAAAGTTTTAGGATCAACTGTTGAGTATTGTTCTTGCTACTAGGAAATAAGAAATACAGGTAATGGGGAATAGAAAGTTATCTGGCCCTACAGGACAAAAGAGAAGATGGGGTAAGGGAAGGGAGGGGTGATAGAAGAGAGGGCAGATTGGTGA
This sequence comes from Potorous gilbertii, assembly GCA_028658325.1. Taxonomy (NCBI): domain Eukaryota; kingdom Metazoa; phylum Chordata; class Mammalia; order Diprotodontia; family Potoroidae; genus Potorous; species Potorous gilbertii. Next base: position 345,102,315 of record CM053771.1, on the reverse strand, counting down.
TATGGGTAATTAGAATGTCCAGTGTATTGGGGAGGGGGTAGGGGACAAATGGGGAGAAAATTTTGGAACCCAAAAATCTTGTGAAAATGAATGTACAAAGTTAAATAAATTTATTTTTAAAAAAATAGCATGTAAAGTGTTTCCCAAAAAACTTACTGCCTGCAATATGTTTGAAAAAGAGTTAAAGGCTGTTTTCTTTGTTCTTATTTTCTCTTATTTCCTCATACTTTTAAATTGCAGCTTGTGGCAGATCAGAATCTCAAGTTTATTGATCCATTCTGCAAGATTGCAGCTAAAACTAAGGAGTAAGTCACTAAGAAGTAAAACCTACATTTACTACCTTATGGTATAACTTTTCTTCGAATTCTCCTAACGGGGGTGGAGGAGACCATAGCCAATCATGTCACATCCTGAATCCTCCTGTTTTGTTTGTAAGACTTTGTGTGTCATAAAGTGGTAAGAGCACTGACCTTGGCCTTGCAATCCCAGCTACAAACATCTTGTGACTCTGGCATCACCATTTAGCCTTTCTGAATATCTGTTTTCTAATCTACAAAATGAGAATACTTGTACTCCCTCCTTCACAAGGTTGTTATGAAGGAGGTGCTTATAAACCTTTAAGTGCTATGTTAAAAGTGAGGAACAGCTGTTAATGGAAGAGAAATCTGAAGTGCCAGTTAGACACGAAAGTTTTTACTGATAGTTTAGCTGTTAGCTTAACCTTGTTTCTGATCACTCAAGCAGTCTGTTCCACTGTCTGTTTTCTGTTATACTTTACTGGTCACTTAGCGCTTTTATCACTATGGTTGGTTAATGTATAAGTGGATATTTCTTTGTATTTTGTCATTCAAATGCTTGTTGACCAACAAACTAAGCTTAAACATGAGTCAGAACCAGAAATGTAATCATTCTCCTTCCCTTATGCATCTTTGCACAATAGGTCTAATTAATTATAATCTCATTCTTTTCCATATGTTTCCATCCTCAGCCATACCTTGGTACAAACGATAGCTAGAGGAATCTTCGAAGTCATTGTAGATCAGTCCCCCTTTGCCCCTGAAGAGTTAATGGAGGAACAGAAAACTAATGGTGACAGTGAGCTGTCTGAGGAAGAAGAATCTGATAATGAGTTGACGTCTAAAAAAGCAGTCACTAAAAAGAAACCAGGTAAGGAGTGCCTTGAATTTTCATTTACATAATAAAAATTGACTTTAGCACTTTAAGGTTTCCAAAGCATTTTACCTACATTAATCATTTAATCTTCACAATACTGTGAGGGAGGTGCTCTTATTATCTCCATCTTACAGATGAGAAAACCAGTTCTCAGGTCGTGTGACTTCCCCTTTACTAAAGTCAGGCAGGACTTTCAAACCCAGATCTTCTTGATTCTAAGCCAAGAAAACTCTTGGTGGAAGCTCATTAAGTATCAGCCTGAACGGCCTTTTATACATTTGCTGGAGACATGATGGATTCTAGGACTGGAAGGTCCTTAACAGATTTTCAGTATAAAAACACTGATACCAAGAACAATGATATACTATTTCTATCTAGGCTAAAGTATGCGTAGTTATGTTGTAATCTGCCCTTACTCGTATTACCAACATTTTTTCTTTAATGTTCTCAGGACATCCCTCAGTGCTACTGATATTAGATATTCATTATTCATACCAACCCTTTTAATAATAGTATTCCTATTTATACGAACAACTTAGGTAAAGAACAAAGTGTTCTTTATGAAATTTTTTAATTATGGGACCTACAAGTAATTTAGATTTCATTATCTTTAGATAATCTTCCTACAATCTTAGGTTCTTAAGGTACTTCTTGAGAGAAAATTTAAGTGTAATAGGTGTATGAAATTTAAGTGCCATCTTTTCCAAGTATCATATCCAAGTAGGATATGAAAGAGATTATGTAAAGTAAAAGCTTGAAACTTTCTTTCAAAAAGTTTTTTTGGAGGTAGGAGAAGGGGGTGTTTATAGTGGTAGCAGGAAGGGACAACCCATGTTGACTTGTTGTTAAGAAAGGGCTGTTGCCAAGTTTAGAGTGAGAAATAACAGAACACTAGTAAAATCTATATTCCAAATCCGTATTTCACATAAGCCTTAGTCTGATGCTTCATTGGCTCTGGGGGTGACCCTAGGTTCTAAAGGCAAATGAGCACATTCTCTCAGACTAGAAAAGCTTTGGATTATGTTCCCAGTGATGGCACCCTCTCTGCTATCCAACTTGCCAGCCTGCCTGACAGTGGAGAAGCTCCTCCACAGGTAGGCTGGCTATTAGGTGATAAATGATGTGGGCATTGCAACTTGTGAAACAAAGAAAAATATAGAAAGGGCTTCAACCCTGTATAACCTCCTTTTTCTATTAGTGATAATAGAATAAAAAGAAAGTATTAGATGATAAGAATCAAAAATTTTAAAACGTTACTTTAACTATTGGTAAAATTCTTGTCCAGTGAGTGGTAAAAGTAACTGAACTATATCAGTAATGTAGGATACTGGACTTGGAGTCGGGAAGATCTGGCCTGAAGTCAAGAAGACCTTAGTTCAAATCCAGCCTCAGGCACTTACTAGCCTCGTGACCCTGGACAAGTTGCTTAATCTGTTTGCCTCTGTTTTCTCTTGTGTAAAACAGAGAAAATAATAGCACCTACCTCCCAGGTTTGTGGTGAAGATCGGATGACATATTGTGAAGCTCTTAGCACAGTGCCTGGCAGATAGTAAGCTCTGTGTAAATGTTGTGTATTAATGTTATTATTATATATCTATATATTAAGATCCTGTAAGATGGTAGGTGCCACTTTATTTATGATAACTTTATTCAGTAGTCCTGAAATTATAATCATCATCATTAATTAGAAACATCAGTTGTAAAACAGGAAGATAGATCCTCCCCAGGACTTTCTGTCATTTTCATGGGGAATATTCTCTGTAGAATCCACAAAGAATTTCCATAGATATTCTCCAAAAGCTCCTTTTTGTGAATATTATGATTATTTAATTAATCCTCAAATACCAATTGGTCACAGTTCAGATACATGACACTCAGAAGAAATTAACCTGACAGTCCTGGGGAGTGGGAAGTGGGGGAGTAAATTTATGAAAAATGCCTGTTTGGATGACTCTGATATTGTAATGTTAATAGAATAGGAAGATCTTCCCTGCCCATTAATAGGCCTAACACTTGGAGCCTGTGGTCACATGGAGCTCATTGGGAGGAGTTGCCCAAGGAGAGAGCAGTCACGAGCAGAGAGTGAGAGCAGGCAGAGCAAAGAGAAGCAAGCTGTGAATGGGAGCAGTTGACCCAAGGAGCAGAAAGAGAGAAGCAAGCTGTGAGTGGGCTGAGGGACGAATTTGTCTAGGGGAACTTGTTTTTGTGGGAACGCCTGACAGAAAGAAGGTTTAAGATGTCGGCTCCTCCCTGGATTGGTGATAAGTACTCTGTTAAATCTTACCTCCTGGTATTCTAATGATGTCCCAAATAAATATTTCGGTTTTGCCTTTGAGGAAGAGAGTTTATAATATTTTGCGAATTTACCCTGGAAATGTGCATGCATATCCATAGAGGCTGCTGTGTGATTATTGCATTGGTGTTACAGACAGTTGTGTGAGTGGATAGTCGATAGTTTGTTGCATTTACCCACGAGTACACATATCTCATAGATGACAAGAATTATAAATGGACAGCAAGTTTGTTTCAGAAACTTCTTTCCTCTGAATTTTCTTCTTAACTCTCTGGAATCTGATCTCAACATTCAAATAAAACTTCTCTCTCCAAAGTTACCGGTGATTTCTTAATTGCCATATCTAATGTCCTTTTTCAGTCCTCATCTTTACTGAATTCGCTTCAGCCTTTAACACTTTTGTAGATCAAGATTATTACATTAATTAGAATTCTCTTATCTTTTCACATTGGTTTTTTTTTTTACATTTTAAAAATTATTCTAATAATCTCATTACTCTTCCACCAGCTCATCAAAGTCTTTCCAAATTTCTCTGAATTTCTCATACATCATGTTTCTTGCAGTGCAGTGATACTTATACTACAACTTTAAAGCTGTTCCCCCTAATTGATTGAATGCCCACTTTGGTTCCAGTGTTCTGCTGCCATATAAAGTGTTACTGTGATTATCTTGGTATATATAGGACCTTCCCTTTTGTCTTTCATCACTCTGAGCTATAAAATATGGAAAGCTGCATGAAAAATGATTTGGAGTTGAAGAGAAGGGGATTCAAGGCTGCTATATGAAAGGTATTCCATAATTACCAAGAAACACAGTATGTCAAGCAAGATATGCTATTTGTACTTTGAATTCTGCCTTGCCAATTTAAACATTTTGGCATCAGTTTGAACTTTTTAACTTAGAATGAGAATCCAATGAATCCCTGTTTTTTCTTCTGCTGGCATTCAAGTCTACCTCGGTTGTGTAATTAGGGAAAATGCTAATAGATCATTAACAACTGGGATTATCTTTCTCCTTAAATCTACAGAAGTGTAAGTTTTCCCCTGTTCTCAAATTTTTTCTTCTTTAAAATTTATTTTTATGAACTTGGCAAATATTAATAGAAATGAAGATTTTAATATGCAAAAAGAATATCATGTATGAAATTGTGAGTTATTATATACAGTTCTTAAAAATTGTATATTAAATTTAATGCAGGAGTTCCAACACTTCCTTCTTGTCTGTATCCCCTTCTGATCTTTCCTTCTGCTCTTTTTATTTGCAGGGTTTTTTTGGGGGAGGGGCAGGATTTGAATTATCTTATACTAGTTTTGTCCCACACCCCAATGTAAGGCCTCTCTTGTAAGTATAGTCAAACAATATAATAAATCATACTTTGTCTGTGCTTGAAAATATATTTTTAATTCCACAGCTGTAGACTATAACAAGAGCGGGAAAGTGTCCTTAATAATCAGTCCACTGAAGTCATGATTGGTCATGGCATTTATCATGAAATCTTTTGAAATTATTTTCCTTTCTGTTATTGTAGTCATTGTTTAAATTGTTTAAACTGCTCATTTTTCTCTTTAACAGTTCATGCAGTTTTTCCCAGGTTTTTCTGAATCCATCCCTTTCATCATTTCTTACAGCATAATAATTCATTATATTCTTAAACTCTAATTTATCCTTTCTTCAACTGAACGACTTGCTCCTTGCTATAATGAAAAGTGCTACTATAGATTATTTGTATACATATGGACTCTTTCTTTTATTTTCTCTCTTAGGAGTTGTATGTATAATAATAGTATCTCTAGGACAAACTGTATAAACAGTTGTTATTTTTCTTTTTATATACTCATTTTAATTTTGAGTGATTTTTTTGTTTCAAATGTTTCCACATATTATTGGATTCCTCTTTCTAACTCTTTACACTACCCTTCTCCATTTTGTGGGTGAGTTCATCCCATTCACATTCCTAATTGTAATTGTTCCATCATATGCTCTTAATAATTTTTCCTTCTTTGACCTTTCTTCCCCTCTTTCCCATAAAAAAGTGGAGAAAGAAAGGAAATAGGATCAACATTAATTGTAGTCTTATCCCACTTCTCTGCCCATATTTTCATATAGACAATCACTGATTCTTAAATTCCCCTCTCTCCATCCTCGTCTATTTTCCTGTTGAATTTCTTTGTTTTATTTTTAGTTTTCAACAGACACTTCCACAAGATTTTGAGTTACAAATTTTCTCCCCATGTCTCCCCTCCACCTCCCCCAAGACAGCATGCATTCTGATTACCACTTCCCCCAATCTGCCCTCCTTTCTTTCATACCCCTCCCTTTTTTTGTCCCATCTCTCCCTTTTCTTATCCCCATCCCCTCCATTTTCTTGTAGGACAAGATATATTTCTTTACTCCATTGCCTGTATATTTTATTTCCCAGTTGCATGTAAAAATAATTTTTCATATTTTTTAAAAACTTTGAGTTCCAACTACTCTCCCATCCTCCATCCTCACTGAGAAGGCAAGCAATTCAATATAGGCTATACATGTGTAGTTATGCAAAACACTTCCATAACAGTCATATTTTGAAAGACTAGATATATTTTCCTCCCTCCTTTCCTGCCCCCCCATTTATTCTTTTCTCTCTTTTGACTCTATCCCTCCTCAGAAGTGTTTACTTGTAATTACTCCCTCCTACCATTTGCCTTCCCTTTTGTCGTCCCTCAATCCCTTATTCTCCTCTTCCTCCCTACTTTCCTGTAGTGTAAGATAGATTTTCATACCCAATTGAATGTGCCTGTTATTCCCTCCTTAAACCAAATCTGATACAATAGGGTTCACTCTTGCCCTCTCACCTTCCCCCTCTTCCCCTCCATTGAAAAAGCTTTTTCTTGCCTCTTTTATATGAGTTAATCTGCCCCATTCTATTTCTCCTTTTCTCTTCCTCTCTCACCCCTTAATTTTATTTTTTAAGTTATCATCCCTGCCTATTCAACTCATTCTGTGCCTCTCTGTCTATATGTATATAATCCCTCCAACTACTTTAATACTGAGAAGAGTCTAAGGAGTTACAAATACAAACTTTCCATGTAGGAATGTGAACAGTTCAACTTTAGTAACTCCCTTATGATTTCTTTTTCTTGTTTACCTTTTCATGCTTCTCTTGATCCTTGTGTTTGAAAGTCAGATTTTCTATTCAGCTCTGGTTGTTTCAACAAGAATGCTTGAATTCCATTGAATGACCGTGAATTTCTTTCATTTCTACACTCTGCTGTGTCTATATGGGTTCAACCATCTTTATCTACTTTAAATAAGAGTGAGGTTCATGAGATGGATACCCACTCCCTTCTCCATGTTTATATACTTTTATCTTGGACCCAATTGTGAGAAATAGTTAATTATTTTCCATTCTTCCTCATTTTTGCCTTAATGTATTCCTTTCTCTTCTTCCCTTTTATTTCCTCCCTTAAAACCAATAAAACTACATCTAAATCTCACATTTGTCTTTCTTTACTCACTGTGAATCTTGAAGAACTGGAATTCTAAAGGGAGACCTGTCTCTTCTGCCCCTCTTAGACTGTAAGTAAGTACTTGTTCATCATTTAACCCACTCAGCTTCCTTAAAAGTACTAGGTTTTTCTTGTCCCCTATATTTAAGTTTCAAAAAGTTTACTTAATTTCCTAATTGATAGTCAAAAGATATGAACAGGCAGTTTTATCAGAAGAAGAAATCAGTTATCTATAGTCATATGAAAAAATTCTCTAAATCACTATTGTATAGAGAAATGCAAACTAAAACAACTCTGGAAGGTACTACCTCATACCTATCAGATCAGCTAACGTGACAGAAAAAGGAAAATAAAAATATCGGAGGAAATGTGGAAAAATTGGGACACTGTTGGTGGAGTTATGAGCTAGTCCAACCATTCTGGAGAGAAATTTGGAATTGTGCCCAAAGGCCTATAAAACTCTACATACCTAGCAGTACCACTGCTACATCTATATCCCAAAGAGATCAAGGGAAAAAAGAAAAGGACCTCTATGTACAAAATATTTATAGCAGCTCTTTTGTGGTGGCAAAGAATTGGAAATTGAAGAAATGCCTATCAGTTGGGGAATGACTAAACAAATTGTGGTATACAATTGTGTTGGAATACTGTTGTGCTATAAAAAAGGATGAACAGAATGGTTTCAGAAAAACCTCGACAGACTCATATGAACTGACGAAGAGTGAGGTAAGCAGAACCAGGAGAACATTGTACATGGTATCAGCAGTTTTGTACAGTGATCAACTATGAGTGATCCAAGAAATTCAGTGATCCAAGAAAATTCCAAAGAATTTAAGATGAAAAATGCTGTCCAGCTCCAGAAAAAGAACTGATAAGAGTCAGAGGGCAGATAGAAGTATAATTTTTTCACTTTTTTTTCCTGCTTTTTATATGCAACATGATTAATATGGAAATATGTTTTGCCTTACTTCACATGTATAATTGACACCACTGTCCTTGCTCTCAAGAAGTTTGTACCATCTAAAGGGGAAGACAACATGTAAACAACATTGTGTGTAGATAGGGCATGTATAGTATAAATGAGAGGTAACTTTCAAGGAAATGCAGAAGCAGTGAAGAGGGTCTCTTAGAGACAGTGGGGTTTGAAGAAAGCCAGGAAGCCCAGGTGGGGAATTCATACCAGGGGGTATTCCAGCATTAGGGATAGTCAGTCAAAAACAGCATAGTGTCAAGAGATGAAGTATCTTGAGTGAAGAGTCACAAGAAAGCCATCATGAGTAGATTATAAAGTATGTGAAAGAGAATAAAGTCTAAGAAGACTGAGAAGGTGGGAAGGGACAGATGGTAAAGGACCTTTTATCTAGTGGGGAATAGGAAGCTGCTGGAGTTTTTTGAAAGAAGGACATGGTCAGATCTGTGTTCACTTTTCAGTTTAATGGAAGACAGATGAGAGAAAGGAGAGACCTGAGGCAAGGAGCCAGCTAGCAGACCACTGCAGTAGTTAGGCTATGCATACCTTTTGACCCAGTAATACTGCTACTAGGTCTATACCCTAAAGAGATGCACAAAAAATTTATAGCAGCTTTTTTCATGGTGACAAAGAAGTGGAAACTGAAGGAATGAGGAGAGAGTCCATCAATTAAATTATGGTATGTGAATGTGATGAAGCACTGAGATGGTCAGAGAAACCTGGGAATATTTGTTTGGATTGATGCAAAGTGAAGTAAACAGAACCAAGAGAAACAATTTTGAAAGACTTGGAAACTTTGAAATGACAACCACAGTTCCATAGAACTCGTGATGAAACATGCTATTCACCTCCAGAGTTGTCTCCAGAATTAACAAACTCAGAATGCAGATGGAAACATGGGGGTTTTTTGAATAACGATAATCCAGGAATTTGTTTTCTTGCCTATGCATGTTTGCAACAGGTTTTACTTTTTGGGAGAGAAGGGAAGAAGAGAATTCTGGACAGAAAATTGAATTTTTAAAAAAAGTTTAAAATAGAAAAGTTGTTTTTTTTAACTAGTCCAGATCTAAACCAGGATGGTGACTGTGTGGGTAAAGAGAAGGTGGCATGTAGGAGAGATGTTATAAGTGCAAAAATAAGACATGGCAACGTTTTGGATAATGGGGCAGGAGATGAGTGAGTGAGTATTTAAGAGTGGCAAGTAGGTTGCAAACCTGGATGTCTGTGAGGATGGTGGTACCCTTAATAGAAATAAAGGAGTTAGGAAGAGGGGAAGATTCAGGGGGGAAAGATAATGAGGTAATATCTTTTTGTGCAGCCCTGCACTGGAATATTCCAACTTTTCTCTACTGCTGCCTCATCTCGGTACTTAGCTCAGTGTCTGGGATCTCCCTCTAGAACAGCCTCCCTCTCCCCTCCCATATACCCCTCCTCTCCTCTTTAAGGCCCATTGGAGAGTGATTCTTGAAGGCTGCATTTTGTGGAGGGCCCAACCCTGATTTACCTTTATTCTCTTCCAGGCCCTGTTCCTTGCTTCCTTTGGACTTCAAAAATTCATATTCCCCTCACCTGACCCCTTTTTGCCTCCCTTTTGTAGGTTCTGCCATTAGAGTCTAAGCTCTTTTGAAAAGAGGTGGAGATAGTTTTTCTTTTAGTTTATATTTGTATCCCTAGTGCTTAGACACAGTGCCTGTAACTTAGCACTAAGCAAATGTTTGTTTTCTTTCTTCCTTGATCTATGTGCAGTATAGAAATATTTCTTAAAGGGGAAATTTGTGATAGCGTATTTTCAACTGCTTGTGTAGGAAGTCAGACTGAATAAAGAAAGGAAGAAATATATGTGTGATATCTCTATCTAAATATAATTATGAATGAATCTCTAACTTGCCTTTAGACCTAGAGGCTGAACAATTGAAGAAATTTTAAACTTTGGGAGGTTATAAACAATCATTAAAATAATTAAAAGCTATCAATTTTCTGCTTGAATTGTTAGGTTCCCCTACAAGTGATAATTCTTAGGTACTTGATATTTCAAGCCTTTTGAAAAATATCTTGGATTTATTTTGTCAGCAGTAGGCAAGTATTCAACAAAAAAAGATGAATGGAATGTTGAAGAGGAAAAGGTTGATGATGGGACATCTGAAGACAACACAAGTCCACTTCTCCAGGTTGGTGGCTTTTTTCACTTTATATAGTACATAGATTTATCCTTAATAAGTTGAAAGTCACTCGCTTATTTGATTTTATTCTGAGCCAAATCCAATGAAGCAATAAGGTTAATAATGTGGGGTGCTGTGTTCCCTCTCTTAAATTTTTTTAAATTCCATTTCTTAATCTTTTTTTTAATGTTAAATAATTTTTAACAGCAGAAAGCTTTTCCCATATTTTATCCTTTTTGTGAAAGCATATAGTAGATTCTAGACATTACTTTAAAAACAGCCTTGCTCATCTCTGCTTTCTTCTAAACCTATTCTATTCTGTGCATTTTAAAAAATGTTTCAATGGGTTGTTTTTTGTTTTGTTTTGTTTTTGTATCACTTGCTAACCAATCGATTGGCAGCGAGGTGACACCGTGGATAGAGATCTAGAAGTCTGGGAGTCTGAAGACCCAAGTTCCAATCCAGTTTCAGACACTTAGTAGCTGTGTGACTGTGGGCAGGTTACTTTGCCCTCTGTCCCCCTCAGTGCTTCCATCTCTAATATGAGGGTAATAATCAATAATATACACCTTGCAGGTTGTTTGTAAGGATAAAAAAGGATAGTATTTATAAAGACTTTCATAACGAGTTTAAAGTGAAATGTTATCCTGGACAGTCTTGTAAAGCCTGACGAACCCTTTCTCAGAACAGTTTTTTTGAATGCTAACATAAAATACATAAGACTGCAACAAAAACCAGTTATCAAGTATCAGTTATCAAAGTATTTTCCAAAAATAATTTCACGCATCCCAGGATAAGAGCCACAGTTCTTTGGTACTTCTGGAACGGAGTATTAGGGACCGCAGAGTACTAGACTGTTGAGTGTGAGCATTGCTGCCCCACTCAGTCTACAGTTTGCTACTGTTACATGGCATCCGTGGTTCCTGCTATGGGTTTCCAGCTGTGGTAGGGCTCTCTCTGGCTTCAGAGCTTTTCAGAATCCATGTATCTCTAGTCCAATTCTGCTCCCATTGGAGACTGTTGGCTAATTTGCTTCTGCTGTTGGCACCTTTTTCTTGCCATTGGTCTGTTTGTCTAGTTCTAAGTGAAGAAATCTCTTACTGTAGGTTTTCATTATATTTTTTAATCACTATTCAGTCTGCTGCACATTTTATGCTTTTGCTGTAGTAGATATATAAGAGCTGGGAAGTCAGCCTGTGTTGAAGAAGTCTTTTTTTAAAATTATTTTTTATTCATTTTGACCAAGAGGGAAGAAAAATATTCCCATGTACACAGCAAAATCAAAATGAGAGGATTCAACATAAAACCCTGGATTTCCATTTCAGACTGTTTACCTTTTTTGGAAAAACTACTTAATAAATACTACACATTGTTTTCAAAGCTACCCAGCTCTTCTGTGGTTTGCTTCTAAGTTTTCTTGGACTGTATTTTTTTTTTCCCTCCCTCCTACGGCTGCAATTAAACACAAATTTTTATATATATATATATATGTGTATATATATATATATATATATATATATATATATATATACACACACACACACACACACACATATATATATATATATATATACACACACATACGTACATATATGCACATGTGTAACACCATACTATACATGCTTCTATTTATTATTTCTATCTCTGAAAGTGGGTATCATCTTTCATCACTGGTCTGAGTCTTTTCTGTGTTTTTCTAAAATAACGAGTCTATCAGTTCTCACAGTGCAGTTGCACCTCATCACCATGTACCACAGCTTGTTTAGCCGTTCCCCAACTGAAGGCCTCTGTCATTTCAACCAACTGATGGGTGTAAGGTATCTCACAATAGTTTTAAGTATATGTCTCTCATCAGTAATGATTTATAACATTTTTTCATGTGATTATAGTTTTAATGTCTTCAATGGAAACTGCTCTTTTCAGTTGGGGAATGATTTGTATTCATATAAATCTGACAGAGTTCTTTATATATTTGAGAAATTAGATCTTTATCTGCTAGACTGTCTGTGAAGCTTTTTCCTCCAATTTTCTGCTTTCCTTCTAGTCTTGGTACATTGATTTTATTAGTGCAAGAACTTTTTAATTTAATATAATTGAAATGATCCATTTTACACATCACAGTGTTCCCTATCTCTTGTTTATTCGTAAATTGTTCTCTCCGTGAGTTATGTAATATGTCCCATGTTCTGATTTTCTTGTGATATCTCCCTTTATGTCTAGGTAATGTGTCTGTTTTGATGCATAGTTTACATTACTGGTTTATGCCCAATTTCTAGGTGGTCATCTTGACAAGAAGCCTGTTTTCCTTTTTTAATTTCCCTCTGATATTCATTTGTGAAGAGAGATTATTTTGATGATGTTAATGCAATTGAAAAAAAGTGAAACTAGACTTAATTATTATATTCTATTAAACATTAATTATTATATTCTATTAAACATTACTGAATATTTGAAAAATTTTAATAACTTAATTAAAGCATTATAATCAACTTTCCAAATATTCCTAAATTAAAATTCTGCATTTGTGAATTCCATTCAGGAAGAGAAAAGGAAAGTTTCACTTCCCCAATACTTAGTTTACATTAAAATCCTGCTAGTTCCTTTGTAAAAGCTTTGCTGTTTCAAATTAATCAAGGCAAATATTAAATTTCAGAGCTGGAAGTAATCCCAGAGATAAATCCAATTTTATAAATGTATTAACTTTACTGCATCCATATTAATCCTGTCAGGAATTTGTGAGCATTTTAAGGGCAGCAGCTATTTTTCTAAAGTTTTTGTATCCCCTCTTCTTGGTAGGCTTAATAAATGTTTATTACATTGGGTGAGGATACTGAGGTCCAGAAAAATTAAATAACCATAATTATTGACTTAAAAAGAAGAGCTGAGATTGCAACCTAAGACTCCTCAGTCTTTCACTTGCATTTTTATTCATCTAAAGTCTTTTCCGATGCTAAATCGAAGTTCACAGATAGTTTTTCTATTTTTATGCTTAATTTTCTTTATAATAGTTTGACTATAAAGCTGTTGCTGATCGACTCCTAGAAGTGACCAGCAGAAAAAACATACCGCCCTTCAACAGGAAACGTCTCTTTAAACTAATCAAAAAGTAAGTCCTCTTTAATTGTAATTGGAAACTTGCTGTTGATTTTTCCTTACTCCCAGGACCCCCTGACTTGATCAACACAGTGCCAAATTATTACAGTCAGTTCTTCAGTATGCTAGGAATTTCACTTTTTTTAGCAATATGATTATGGTTACAAAATAAAGCTCTTAAGTCCCTGGTTATGCTATTTATAACCAACAGATGAAAAAGTAATCAGGAATTCTTTAGTAGATTTATTTTTTGAGTGACTAGATCTTTGTTTCTGAAGGTCTTTGGAGCACGACTGTGTATATTGTTTTATTATAAAATTGAGAAGATTGGTGTCAGAGAAAGTTATTTCTTTCAGCTCTTCTTGCCATCTCCTTTCAAACCCTCCCCACAGCTTAAAAAAAATTTGGCAAAATTGGAATTTGATAGTTGTGGAAATAGCTGTGTTGTTGCTAAGATGTAATCCTTTTTTTTTTCTTTTTTGCATACAACATTGAACTCATCTTAAATTTTTTTTCTCCTCTTCCAGATTTCAAGATTTATCTGAAGGTGAGACTTAAACATGCACAATATTCTTCCATAAGTAATCAGTTTCTTTTTAAAAAACTGAATTATTACTTCTTATTGTAATGTGACTACTAGAACATGTCCTAATAACTTTTCCTAAGCCTTATACCATCATAATATCTGGTATTTTACCACCATCAGGAATCAGTTTACATGTTTCAAGAAGAGAGACCTGATTTTTAATAAATATCATAAAATATTTAGTCTGCTTTTTTGGGACTCTGATTAAGAGCAAAGTCAGTTTTTATTGATTTTGGGTAGTTTAAGTTTGGTCCGGTCTTTAGGGAAAAACAAAGGATTACCTGTCAAAGTTTCTTCCAGAGATTTGTAAATTATTCATTTTTCTACTGGAAAGAGTGAAGAAGGGGGAAAACTTAAGATCTCAGAAATTCAAGAAATAAAGCAACTGTGTCACTAAAACCACTATGTTTGCTGTGTGCTATTCCAAAAATTATACTATGTCTGGTAAAAGATTTTACAAGTATAAAGACTAATGATACCTGTTCAGCCTCAAGCATGGTCTCCCTAAACTTTAGGACTGGTTGTTCGCTGCAGGGATAAAATTTTCCTAAGACTATTAGCCCTCACTGGTTTGCAAGTCCGTGAAATTGTTTTCCTCCTGATATGTTGCTTTTTAAATGAGGGAAAATGCTCACTTTCAGAAGAAAAAGTAGGGTGGAATGGAATGTCTGAAAGATGTGAATGAAAGTTTAGGTAGTGCTCTGTGCTTAGGGAAGTAGCATCACTGATTTATATGACTTTGTTTCTGGCAGGCATTTTCCCTCAGATCAGTTTCCCTGATGACATTTCAACAGATGAAGATGAGCACACCCTTAGTCGGGGAAGGCGTAAGAAAAAAAGAAATAAACTTCCAGAGAAAGCCAAATTAGAAAAAGAAAAAGGTAAGGTGTAAAGTAAAGCTGAAAAACACAAAACGAAGTGCAGAAAGTAGGAAAGTTTAGAGGATTTTAGATAGAGTTGGAAGAGAAATTAGAAATCATCTGTAGATTAGAAATCTGAGACTCACAGAGATAAGGTGACTTGCCCATGATCAGAAAGATAAATGTTAAAGCAGAGATTTAAACTCAGATTTTTTGACCTCAAATCTAGTGTACCACACCATCATGCCCATTTCTGTTCGATCTACTTTTATTTATCATAGTGAAAGTAAAATTTTTCAGTTACAAGAGATTGGAGGGAAAAAGGGAAATTATTTCAAAAGTTTTACTGCAGCTGCTGGTAGTGTTTATTTATTCATCTCCAGGAAAAAGAAAGTAAGTACTGAGTAGATTTTTTTTAATAGAGTTTACCAGTTTTACCAGTTAAAGAAAATTCTGGGTTAAAATAACTCAGAGAAACCTATTTGTGAAAATAGTTGCATTTTTGTTCATGGTTTTCCAAAGAAAGATGATCATTAGCTATTCTGAGGCAGACTAGGAAAAGACATTCCCAGTTTTCATTCCCCGTTTTCATTTTGATGGTATGAATACCAGAACAAATGTTTCTCTTGAGTTTCTTTCACAAGATGCCAACCACACAGAAAAATTACACTGTAGTATTTAGAGAAAGAAAAAAAAATTCCTGTGTCTGCCTCAGAATCGTTACTATATGGGATCTCATCTATCTACTGAGGCCCTTCTTTATGGTTTTAATTTGATTGCAGGTCAGTGCAAGTCAAAGAAATTCAATGCAGCTGAGGAAGAAAGTGAATGTAACCTTCAGAAGAGAAAACGGAGAAAGAAAAAGAAAAATAATTCCCACCCTGAAAACTCAGGTTCAGGTGATTCTTTTCTCTCCGCTGAACCAAACGGGAATAGTGAACCAGAGCCATGTAAGAAAAAAGACCCCAAAAAAAGTTCCCCTGAGAATGAAACAGATGCATCCTTTGGTGTAGCTGAGGAAAGTGGCATGGAGCATCCCCCAACTACCAACACACAAAATAAAAGGAAACGGCCACGAAAGAAGAGTTTGAAGGTCCTGGAAGAACTTGCAGAGATGGGGATGCCACCTGTTGAGACTACTGTTCAAAATGGCCCCAGTAGCGCTGCTGCCCAGGAATCTGTCATCAGCAGTCCACCAGCAGGTGGGGTCAAAATTGTGAAAAAGAAGCGGAAACTTGGGGCTCTGACAGTCGGTAGCAATGGCTTATCCCCATTGGTGGCAGTTCGGTCAGAGAGAGAAAGTTTGCTAGAGAGTCCAGCTGGAGAAGGGGATTGCCCATCCCTCCTGACCCAGAGTGTCAGGCTAAAGAAAAAAAAGGGGAAGCTGGACAATCTTGAGCCAGTTGGCCTGCCCAATCAGAAGGTTGCATTTCTGAAAAAGAGGAAGAAAATAAAGGAGGTATTAAACTTGGTGGAAACTAATGGAGCCCTGGAGGCTGAACTGAAGAAAATCCAGTCTACGGTAAGAAAAGCAAGTTCTTGGGGGTAGAGTTTGGTTCCTGCAGGAGTCCCAGTCAACCCTCCAGAGTAGCTTTTTTGCTTTCTCTGGAGCATTTGCTGTCATGGTACAGTCCTTAGATGCCGTAGACCTCTGGGGTGAAGAAGTCATGGAACAAGCTCACCGTTTACAGATCAGTCTTAGTAATAACTATATATAATACTATAATAACAGCTCCATGGACTAGAAAATGACACAAGTGTGTAGTTAAACTAAAAGCTATTAACTTTTTGATGTTAACTAATCATGAGTCTTTTCTGAACATGGGAAAATAAAAACTTAACATGTTGATGGGTGGGTGACTTCATTGCCATCTTTTTTTAATTGCCCTGGCATTCAATATACAGATATCAGGTGTAAACTAAAAACATGGCCTCAATCTTGTTCTTTAAATATCATTGCTTTGTTTTAAATATTGCAGTATTTGTGCCACTCACTTGTCATTTTTACTCATTTACTCTTCTTGATGTACCAGCAAATTGTTTTAGCACACAGTTTCAAAGTGGTTGTACTTTTTCAGTCTCTGTGATGATATGAAAGATCTGGTTTAGCATCAGATTGAAACCTAGTTACATGCAAAGTATGCTGAATTGGCTACTACAGTAGCCAGTAGTTCACTGAGATGACTGAATTGTCATGAAATGAAATCTAGCCATAACCAGTGGGCAACTTAGGGCTATCGCCTGTACTTTTCAGTTACATCATAATACTTTGTATGCCACTATTAGAATGTGAACTCCTTGAGATCAGCACCTTTATGGAATTTGTTTTTGGTTTCCCAGGTACCTGGCATAGTACCATCCCTTTAGCAAATATTGATTGAACTGATTTGAAACCCTCAGGTTAGAATGCCAAGGATGGCTCATTTGTCACCTTCCTACTCTAGCACGGAGTGATAAAATTTTCAACCACAGCAGCTTTCCAAGATCTGCCAAATCAGAGAAGTTAGAATTACCTCCTCGGAGAGATTACCTTCAGCAGTGAAATCACAAGTCATTGATGTGTAATTATATGTGTGTGTAGATACTGCACATCTGGTTGAGAGAGTTAGCTTTACATAGTGGGTGGAACACTGGCTTTGTAATCAGGCTTTTCACCCTTCAGGGCCCCCAGAGAAGGGGTTGATCTGCATTGGCTGGGAAAGTTCCTCACTGAAGAAATCTGCTTTCTTCCCTCTCCATTCCATCCTCCACAAAGCTGCCAAAGTGATTTCCTTAAGCCTAGAGGTGATGTACTCCATATTCAGTAAGCTCCAATGACTTCCTGTTGCCTCTAAGATAAAATAACAACTCTTCTGTATTTCTTTTAAATCCCTTCACTACCTGGTCCCAAACATCTTTTCAGACTCACTGCATACATTTTTTTCTCCCAACCCTCTATGATCTAGATAAACTAGCCTTTTCTTTGCTCCTCACAAAAGACATTCTATCTCCCATATCAGTGACTTTGTCCTGGTCTTATTTTCTCCCTACCCACAGCCTGGAATGGGACACCCTGTATTTATGTCCCCAGCACTTAGCACAGTAGCTTGAACAGTAGTAGGTGCTTAATAAATACTTGTTGATTGACTGATTGATGAAATCATGGGACTAGTCAAAAAAAAAAACCATACATAATAAAATTCCTTCTCCAGACAATCTGTAAAATTTCTCCATGCAGAGTGACAATGCACTAAGTCTCTGAGGCACAAAGAGGTTATATAATGTGTTCAATGTGACTTAACTGTTACATGTTAGAGGCAAGATTTGAACCCAGGTTCAATTAGTCCCACGTTTTCCCTTTCCTTCTCTATTTCCCCTTTCTTTTCTCCTTCCACTTGTCCGTAGCTACTCTTAACACCACCACCATTTCTTTTTCTTTCTCCTCCCCCCCCACCAGTCAGTGTGTTAGAGCCAAGAAAAAAGTAGCAGAGCCAGGGTATTGTAGTGCTGAGAAGGCAGGTTTTGAAAAGCACAGAGGTCTGATAGTGTCTAATACTGCAAGTCAGATAGAATGAGTAACTGAGGAAAGGTCATTGTATTTCACCCTTAGCTTAGAGTTCTTTCAGTAAAGTTGTGAGGAGAACCTAATCTAGACCAGAACTTCTTAAACTTTTTCCACTCTCAACCCCTGCAGCACTTCTTAAACTGTGAGTTGCAACCCCATATGGGGTCTGAACTCATTTTCTAGACCATAAAGAGTTAAGGTCTAGGAGCAGTAAACACAGGCAACATCTTTATGAAGTTTGGTCATTACAGGTAGGGGAAAGGGCTGCCAAGTTCTTGGGAATCTTTTTTCTTGTAAGGAGGTATATATTTGTAGGTAAAGAGAATGGCACACTTTTTTTCAGAGGCATATCTCCATGGTATTAGGTTGTATCTAAAGAGTGGTGGCCCCTGTAGCCTCTCAGCATTTGATCTGCTGGAGCAGCTCACCAAAAACTGCCTGAAGGAATTCTTCCTCCTTAGCAGTAATGACTTGATACTTCTTAACTGTCCTGTCTACCTGACCTCAGAAGAGTACACCATCTTTGCATATGAAATTTGAGTTCTAGTAAAGCAATGAATTCTTTAAAAAAGACAGGAAAAGGGAGACAAATATTAACAGAGCCCAGTGGGAACGGTTGAGTTCCAATTATCAGTATCCTAGCTCTTAGGGCTCTCCCTCCGTTCATTTGGATGTCTTTATGGGGATCCTGATTTGTCACTTTCTGTCTGATAGAAACATAGATGTGACTGAACTGCTTTCTCACAGTCGTGACTTGTTTTGTTTTCTCTCCTTTTCCTGGTAGGGAAGCGGTGCAACTTTCAGCCCACTGAAGAAAAAGAAGCTAAAGACTGAAAATGACTTTGTGAAATTTGAAAATACAGCCTTACCTAAGCCCTTGTTCTTTAGAAAATCCAAAAGCAATGTTAATATCTCATCCCCCAGCCCCACCATTCAGGTATAGTAGAATTTCTTTTAAATATATATTGTATGTTTTTATACATATTTAAGAGTATATATACATACATACATACATACATATATATATATATATATATATATATATATATATATTTCTTGCCTTTGTTCCAAACTATACTTTAAAGTATTTCTCATAGCTATCCCTGCCACATCCATATATATTCATAATTTCATGTCCGTAGCTGGTAATGAATGCTTTGCTAATGACCAGTAGAGGGTCTATCACATTAAGTCCAGACAATTCCTTTTCAAAACGAATCTCTCACACTAAAACTTTTGGAATTAAGTTTAACCTAGGCCTTTCTTGGGGATAGGATTGGTTGCTTGTCTACAGTAACTTCAGGTTATTGTAAGTACTAGGGATATCAGTGGGATAAAATTCAGGTTACTCTTTGAGTAACTTGAGGATAGTCTTGGGGCAACCATTCTGAAATAAGTTTGATAAATTATGGTCCATACTCATGCAAGTGTAAAGGGTAAAGTATAAGAGTAAAGATGAAACAAACCAACTTGGGGTCAGTGGACTGATGCCAGTGAAAACAGAAACATCCCACTAGAAAATCAGTACAATTCTAATGTAAACACAAGAGATTTAATTTGGCTAGAACCATGGCAGCCTAGGGAATTCAGTAACTGTTTTTTTTTTTACTTGTGGACACTTGATTGAGTAATTCTATACTCCAAATAGCACCTCTTATCTAAAATTTAATATTCTTATTACTACCTTTTTCCAACAAGAGTACACACGGGGGTGAATTTCTTTTCTTTTCTTTTTTTTTGTTAAATAATTTGTTTGTTTCTAAAATTCTAAACTTTTAAACACCTAAAGGAAATCATTCCTGTACATATGACAGAAGACAAAAAGCGGATTCTCTATGACATTGTCATCTCCATTTTATACCTCTTGCTTTTTTAAACAGTATCTAATATATTCTACACCTGCTTTCAAGCCTGCTATGCTTCTCTGTGCTTCCTTCTGCACTTCAGTTCTCTTCTATGCATTTTTTAAATGATCCAGTGGCCTCTTTTTTTCCCATCACTTTCCCCAAAATAAAAATCCTAGAGAAGGGAATGGGGAGGAGGGGGAACCTTGTATTAATAAGCATGGGCAGAAACTATTATTCTACTTACTAGTCACATGCAAAGTGATCACATCTGTCCCAAGGTGGGTATTGTTTATGATAGGCCCTTAAGAGACCTTCCATTGACCAGTTCTTTCAAATTTGTTTTTTGGTTTTGTTTGTTTTTACAGTAGTATTGTCTTTATATAAATTGTTTTCCTTGTTCTGCTTATATCACTGCATCTGTTCAGACTACCTAAAATTCTCTGAAATCCTCATTGATCATTTCTTATGACACATTGACTCCACTATATGCATATGTACCAATTTATCCAGTCTCCAATTGTCTAAGAGGCTAGCAGCTTAAGGCACCCCCCTTTCCCATCTAGTTCCCTATTGTTTGATATTTTTCTACACAACACTGTGTGTATTCCCTTGTCATTTTCAGATAGAAGTGAAATTAATCTGACCTCCTTTCCCACACCTCTTCCATGGTTTTGTAAACTTCTCACACACCCCAGAAATAGCAAGCTCTACTCTCTTCTTCCTTTTTACACTAACTAGTGCTTTTCTCTTATTCTCACTTCTCCTTTACCTCTAATTCCTCAGAACAGAAGCCTCTCTTTTTCTTCTTTAACTCTCTCAATCCTCTTTGAAGATATTTAGGTTCTAAAGGAAAACTTGTGTCTTTCCTCCCATTAGGACTCCCTTTAGCACTATAGCATTCAACTTCAAGTTGCTCAAATAAATTTACTTTTCTAGGTTTCTCTGGACTCTTGTTTTCATATTTCAGAGTTCTTACTCAGCTCTGATCTTTTCATCAGAGATACTTGAAAATCCTTTACTCCGTCAAAGATCCTTTTCCCCCCAATAGGATTATATTCAGCTTTGCAATGAGATCAAGTTAGCAAGGATGTATTAAGTACTAACTGTGTGACTACCACAGTGCTAAATACTGAAAATATGAAGAAAGGTGAAAAAACAACAAAAACACCTGTTGCTGCTCTCAAGGAGCTCAGGCCTAATGTGGGAATAAAAATAAAACAAATATGGGACAAATTGGAAATTATCTTGGAAGGAAGACACTAAGGTTAAGGAAGCCTGGGAAAGACTTCATGTAGAAGATGGGAATTGAGTTGAAACTTGGGAAGGGAAAGGGTTCCAGGTGAAGGACAGATAGTGAAAACATACAGAGCCCAAAGAGTGGAATGGTGTGTTAGAGGAGCAAAGAGGCTGGTGTGTCACCGGCTCTCGGAGACGTACGTAGGGAATGTAAGAGTGCTACAGAAAGGTAAGATGATCCAGATATAAAGGGCTTTAAAAGTCAAACAATTTTGATCCTGGAATTATAAAACTGAAGTTTATTGAATAGGATGGTGACATGGGCAGACCTACATCTTAGAAAGATCAGTGAGGTAATGAGGGCTTGCATGAGAGTAGTAACAACATTAGAGGTAGGGATGGGGGCGGTATATTTCATAGGTGTGATAAAGGTAAAAAATCAAAGCACTTATCAACTACTTAGATATGGGAAGGATGAGAAGAGTGAAGAGTCAAGCCTGGATGACATGAAGAATAGTGATTTCCCCCCATAGTAATAGGGAAATTAAGACAGCAAGGTTGGGGGAAGGAGATAACTTCAGTTTTGGACATACTGAGTTCAAGATGTCTACAAGGAATCCAATTCCAAATGTCCAATAGATGTTAGACAAGAAAAAGGTTGGGGTAGGATAAGTAAATCCTGGGGATAATTTGCATGGAGATAAAATTGAATCCATGAGAACTAATGGGACCACCAAGCAAAATTATATAGATTAGAGAGAAGAGAAGAGAGCCCAGGACAGCAGCCGGGGGAACTCCTGTGGTTAGTGGGTATGATCTGACTAAAGATTTGGCAAAAGAGACCAAGAATTGGTCAGACAAAAGAAGTAGGAGGGAATAGTGTCCTGAAAAGGTATAGAGAAGAGGAGAGGGTAATCTGCAATGTCTAAGGCTAACTTTGGAGGGGATAGTTTCATTTGAATGATGAGATCAAAAGTCATACTGCAGAGAAAATAAGAGGAAAGTAAGTAGTGATAACAATTGTAGATGCCTGTTTCAAGGAGTTGAGCCATAAAGGAGAGAAGAGATACAGAATGATAATTAGAGGTGATGGATCAGTTTAAGATTTTTTGAGGGTGAGAAAGACATGGACTTATTTTTAGACAATAGGAAATCAGCCAGGAGACAGAAAGTGAGTGAGGATGCTGGAGAGCGCAGTCTTATGGAGAAGAGGATGGAATAGAATCACTGCTTAACGCAGAGGGTTTGGCTTTGACAAGGAGAAGGGGCCACCTGGTAATGTTAGAATTAGAGGTTACTAGTGGAAGGCTGGAGCATTGAGGTGGTACAGTCAGGAAGTAACGAAAACCTAAGTTCAAATCTTACCTCAGGTACTTAATAGTGGTGGAACTTGGAGCAAGCCACTTAATCTGTTTGCCTCAGTTTCCTCATCTAAAGTGGGGGTGATACTAGCACCTACCTCCCCAAGTTGTTGTAAGGATCAAATGAGAGAGTAATTATAAAGCACTTAGGACAGTGCCTGACATATAGTAAGCTCTGTATGTTAGTTAATATAAGCTGGTGTTGAAATGATGAAGTGAATTGATGATTCAGTTTTTTCAGCGAAACGAGTCAAGGTTCTCAGCTATGAGAGCAGGTGTGGCAAGAGGCTTAGGAAATTGGAAGAGGGATCAGAAAGTTTGGAAAAGATCTGTGGTGAATGGGAGGTATAGAGTAAAAGTATTCTCTTATCTCAGTGAGAGCATATTAAGATTATATAACGTAAATTTGTAGTGTACCCAATCAACACAGTTTCATGATTTTCTCTCGCTTCGTTCACTAGCATATGAGTAGAAGGAAGGACAGTGGATAGTGGAAGCGATCCAAAGCCGACGCTTGACTGAGCAGTTTTTTCTTTGTTAGGTTGAGAGACTTGAGAGAAGAGGGGAGAGTACAGGCAGACCACTGGTGACCAACATATTGGTCAAGATGGAGAAGAGAGTAGATCTAATGCAGAGGCGAGAGCCTGAAAGAGGGCTTGAGAGTTAGAGGAATTGGAGGTCACAATGAAAACACAGAACAGGATTGGGGGATACAAGACAGGAGGAGAAGGTGGAGTGAGTTCATAAACTCCAAAGAATCATATGGGTGATGGCAAGGTCAAGGCTTTGGTCATCTCTGTGGCTAGCCAAGGTCGGGCAGACTTCTTGTGCAGGTTGGTTATTCTTGGTTTTATCTTTTGAAATAATTGTACTCAAAGTTCTCTCTTTAGGTAGAAGCTGCCAGGAGTGATTCTTATTATGGTTCCTTGGTATTTGGCCCACTCTTTGTTAATACTTCTAGCATTTACAGGTCATATTTTTTCTTTTTTTGACATGTTGACATGGGAGTTCTGTGTTAGCACTAGCATTTCTGAGATTTTTCTCCTTGGACTTCCTTTTATGAAGGGACTCCGTGGGTATATTTTCCACTGGTACATATAGGCATTAGTATGCCTACTTGTTCTAACAGATCTTGGTGGCTTTTGTTGGTTTTTGTTTTTTTAAATAGTATCTCCAGGCCCCTTTTTGATCAGTACTTGCAGGCAGCCTAATGATTCTTGATCTTTTTTCTTCTTGACCTGTTAATCCAGTTATTTTTTTCTTGATAATCAGATATATTTTCTAACTTTCAAGCTTCTGGGATTTTTTTCTACTATTTCTTGATATTTCATGAAGTCATTGATTACTCTCTGGTTTATCCTACTTTTCATGGAGTCCATTTCTTGGGTATGTTCACACCTGCTTTTTCTTCTTCCAGACCTTTCCTGCAGTTATTTTATTGTTTAATCTATTGCCTTATTTCTTCTAAACATTCATATAGTCCTTGTAGAAAATCTTTTTTAAATACTTTTTCCTTTGAGTTTCTGCTTGCAGTTTTTACAGTGTGGTGAGTCAAAGATGAAATAACTGAGGAAACAGGTTCAACCTTCTGAGTGTATTGATTTATTAAGCAGTGCTTGCCAGTTACTTAACCAGTTGGCTTAGCCTGCACTTCACATACAGAGGGAGAGCAGACTATTATACACTAAAAACAATGAATGAAATAAGACCAACTAATTAAAAAGAAATAATACAATATTAGGTAATCTGATTTCTAATTGGATAAAAGATTAGGAACTTTCCAAAGGGGGAGAATGAACATGTGCAATTCCCTAAATTCAAAAAAAAAAGGTCCCTTCACCAAATATCTGTAAACAGTCAAAGAAACATGGAAACAATAACATATGGGGCCAGTTTTCAAATAAGACATATGGGCTGCTTGAGATGTACATTTGTGAGAAAATGCCTTGCTTTAGTCTTTGAATCTAACCATAACCTTAGGACCTTATTTAAGGGTTTTCTAAACAGCAGGGAGAAGTGGTTCAGTGTCCAAGTCACACAAGGACTAGGTTCAAACAATATTATAAAATTTTCTCCCAGTTTCCACAATTGAATAAAGTTTTCTAACAAGATAGAAGTTGGATTAGACCCACAGGTGAATAGAAAGGGCACTGAGATAGCTCCAGAACTGAGTCACAAGGTAGTCACTGTGGCTCTCTCAATTAACTATTTGCTGTCCTAATCCCCCAATTCCCTCAACAGTTACTCTTAAGGAGAATTTTTTGGATTTGCAACAATTCTTTATTTTGATGGTTGAGATTATCTTGGGTTTATTCATGTTTCTAGCTTATTTCCTGAACTGAGGATTCTTGCCAAATCCAAGCTCTTCCTCCTTCTGCCCTTTTGTGTTGGGTAGTCAGCCCTGCTTTGTGACCTACATCTCCCCAGGTTTATACTGTATCCTGATCCTCGAGAGTCATCTCTGCTATATCTCCATACCTTCAATGACAAAATTCTTAAGCTTTTTTGTTATCATAAAGTACTTTGGCAGTCTGATAAAGCTTGTAAACTCAGAATGATTTTAAATGCATAAAATACATAGGATTTCAAAAGGAAACCATTATACATAAATACACTTATTTGGATTATTACAGATTTAGGGTATGGTATTTCTGGAACTTTGGTCTCCATTTCTGATCTGGGTCAATTCATCTCTCCTTGGGCAACCTGTTAGTTCCGTATTCTGAGGGGCATCCAATATTGGTATCCGATTTCAGGTACCTGTTTGGCTTAGCCCTATTGCAGTCCAAGGTCAAGGAATCCACTGGCCTCAGCCTCTTTCAGTAGCAGAGATTACATGTGTACTTCAGCGTGCCCATACCAGACCTTTTTATACCAGTTATCTTAAATTTTCTTTTATTTTTTTCTATCTTTTTTATTTTAAGATTTCTTGTTTTCTCATGAAATTATTGGAGGGTTTTTTGGTAATGTTTTCAATAAGGCCATTTCCTGGGTAAAGTGTATCACTTTTTTAAATAAGCTTCTTATTTTAGTTCTTTCCTTCAGAATTATTTCATTTTTTGTTGGTTTACTTTGGTGGGGGGGTTAATTTTTTATTTCAAAAGCTAGGATAGCTTTAATATCCATGTCATGGTAATCAGGACACATGTGAAATAACTTACAATACCTTAGATTCCCAAAAGGTAGCAAAAAGTACTTCCATTGCCATCAATGTATGACACAATATAAAATAAAAAAGTGAGAAAAGGAGGCATTTTCATCTGTACAACACAGCATTGCAGAAACCACATTCAAGCTAAGAGTCTGAGCTGGACTTTAAGCAGACCATTAAAATCATTGCTGTTTAACCTATTAATAAATTCATTCATTAATAACTTGCTTAAGACTGGCATTTACACACCACACACTAAGACAACTAGAGATCTGTAAATATTCAACATGAAAGGTGTTTTTTTAAGAAGGAATTTTAATTTAAATAAGATGCACATTGAACAGGCTATGCAAAACTTGCAAAGTTAAATTTGGTACATAATTTTAATGCTTACCTTGAACATTTCCATATAAAACGTGAACACTGAGCATGCCGCCGCATACAGCTCAGGACTGCTTCAACATGGCTTATAATTATTCTGATGACCACCACCACACCTTGGAGTCTTTCCATAATTTGCCTATAGTCATAGCCTGGTCCATAGCCATAATAGCCATAGAGGGATAGTCTTAGCCACAGTAACCTCCATAGCCTTGCTGATGGTCATAGCCCTGATTGCCATATCCCTGACTCCAATAGTTGCCATAACCTTGATTCCAATTTTGACTTTGCGCTCCCCCTCCACAGCCTCCTCCATCACTTCTGGATCCTCATTCCCTTGGCTCTGGCCTCCTCAGCTGCTCCCAGAGGAGTACTGCTGCTGGTACACTTCCTTAGGCTGGGCCACCTTGATCTCAGAAATTATGAAATTTCTTTTCTAAACTCTTAACAGGATTTCTTCTTTAAAGGTGATGAATAACCTCCTCTTCTTTTGTTTGTTTTTGGATCCATTGGAAGTTGGATAGATTCAGTCTCTCCAAAGTAATCCTGGATTTTATCTTCTGTAGCTTCTGGATTAAGTCCTCCAACAAAGATCTTCACAGGATCTTGGAAAGCATCAAGGACCAAATGTTCTATGTAAAAATAGGACGGAAAGGAAACTAGAGAGCCTGGGAGAAAGCCTCTAATAGAGGTGCAGAATGAAATTCTAATACTTCATTGTGGCAACTAGAGAATGGTGGTAATGTATTAGAAAGTCAGTTACAACTCCACTCTCTTCACTTCAAAGTTCTTTTTAAATTGAAAGTCTAGGACTGGGTACCAAACTCATACAGGCAGCAAGTGTCAAAGAAAGGAAAACAACCTCTATGCCAGACATGTAGAGCATAGCCCCACATATCCCCTTTGTTTAGAGTCTGAAAGAGTTTTGCTTAGAAACAAGGTTTAGAAGGTTTAAAAATAAAGTTTCTAAAATGCTGACTTCAGTGGAATTTAATCATTGCCAAAATTAAATGGGAACTGTTTGTGACATAGCCACAAGGCCTTAGCACTGAATGAAATCATTGTGTTTCACTGAATAGGTATGGGTCTTTAGTTTTCCTTCTTGGCATTTATCAGTCATTCACAAACAAAAAGGGGAGATTTCCAGAGATTAAAATTTGACTGGTCTGATACCTGAGTTTATTGACCTTACCCTTAATTTGCTCTCCAAGTGAGATATCAGACCTTACTACATTTACTACCAACTTACCTTATAGTTTCATTTAGTATCCATTCCTTTTTTTTTTTTTTACAATAAGGAAAGAAAAAGAATCATAAACTTAAATATTAAAACTTAAATGGAAAAGGAAAAAAGCATTGCCATGTGCACAACAGAACGTAAAACAGTAAAATTTAAGAGGGTACTTATCACTAATCCAGGGAGCAGCCAACATCTTAAACCTTTTGTGGAGGCCTCCCCACAAAAACAAGTTCCCCCAGACAAATTTCTCCCTCCATCTCCCTCCTTATTGGGCAAGCTCCTCCCAGTCTGGGCTCCATGTGATCACAAGCTCCATGTGTTAGGCCTATTAATAGACAAGGAAGATCTTCCTATTCTGTTAACATGCCTACATATATACATACACACACATATGTTTAGATCTATTTATAATCGTACTTATATATAGACATGTACATAAATATGCTTCTATGTAAGACCGTCCTCAAGGATCAGTTTCTTATTTCTGCATTTTAATATTTGAAGGTGTTAATAAAGGACTGCCGTTAAGTAGCTTCTGGTTTTATTTCTTAATTAATTGAACAAACAATTAAGGACAACAGAGAATTAGGAGATCCTGTTTATCATCATATTTACTTGATTATTCTCTCCCTTTCTCCTCATTCCCCCACCCCCCATATATATGTTTCAAGGGGAGCCTTGAAAGGAATAGTCGGAAAATGGTAACTAGTGAAATGTGTAAAGTATGAGTTGATTATCTGATAATCTAAGAGCTTTTTACCAATGGCTGGTGGAGCTACCTCTTCTTTCCCTCTGGTTTACTCAGGCCCAACTAAGAAACCTATGAAACAAATGAAAGTCTTGAGAGGTATGAACATTCTATATCCTCATTAGACAACTTGAATGGATCAGTGCAAAGCATCAAGAAGGAAAGATGCACTTAACTTTTCCTTATATTTGCTACCAAAACTTGGTATTATTTGTCCTGAGGTCTAAAAGCAGGAAATGTACAGGTAGGAGTGGAACCAGCTCATATGAGAACCAGTTGTTAAATTTTCAGAGCTTTTATACCTAGGAAATCTGCAAATGCCACAAATTAGGGTTTGATTTATTATTTTGTTGATTGTCTAGTCTTAAGAAAATGAAGGGAGAAATACTGATAATGCATATTAAACTTAAAAGTGTGTTATATGTGGATTCCTCTTCCTCCCCCCCGCCCCAAGCTCGTTGTTGAACATTTATCAGTACACTCCTGTATACAAGATAGAAATATAGAAGTCCACAAAAATAGTGATTCCTAGCAGGAAAGCTTAAGAATTATTTATTTTTCTTAATTATATAATTATATATATGCATATTTTTATGTTTATGTATATGTTGTATATAATATATACACATAATTTTTATATACATCATTTATAACATAATTCTATATAATATATATTTTAAATATAAATATTTACATTGTTGGTTGTTTTAAATATCTAGACTTCCAGGGTTTTTCTGAAGAGAGGAAAAATTTAAGCATTTTTTTTAAACTGACAATTTACTCAGAGAATTTTGAGTCCTGGGGCATAATGACTGATGGAGTGAGTTTACTTCGCCCATCAATGCTAGCTGTCCTCAGTAGATAGCTTTTGTGAGGCATCCTATGGGAAGCTGAAAAGTTTGATCCAGCAGGAAGCACAGATACTCAAGAAATGTATAGAAGTAATGGCCTTGGTGTAGTAGAGAGTGCACAGCATCAAATGAGAAGTGTCTGCCACAGTCTATACTCTACATTTAGCAAGAGAGTGACATAAGGAAACTTGAAAAGAGCTTATATGCTCTCACCCTGCATTTTCCTCCCTGGGATTACCCCTAGAGCCACGGACTCTGCTCATTCTCCCTATTCTGCCACAGTTCAGTCCTCCCTTTGCTCCATGTTTGCTCCAACCTCTCAAATCTGATGCTCCAGATCTCCTCATGAGCTAAAACCAGTCAAAAGTATGGATGTTGGCCCTCCCTATTGGCCATACTCCCCCCTGGAACTTTTATATACGAGGGCATCTTTTGGGGGAAGGAGGGTAGTAACTTTCAGTGCCAAGCTTTCCGTCCTGACTTCTGGAAACTTCCACACAAAAGTGCTGTTTGTCTTGTTTGTTCTTCCTTGAACATCCGTTGTTTTAATAGCCTACTGGACCCCTTTTTCATTTGGAATTTGTCCTGCGTTTCATCACTGCCAGTATTTCCACCACTCAGATCTGATGTTCAGTAGTTAAGCTTGCCTGCGTCTTAGTTCATAAGCAGGATGTTTGCTAGGTACTAGAATGGCCTTTAGTAAGACCCAGTGAGATCTTCAGAAAGAAGACATTCCCAAGACTCTAGTATTGTGGGGTTTGGTTTTTTTGGTGAGCAACAGGGTATAGGCACAGGTGTTTCTTCTTGTTTGGAAATTCTACTAGGTCTAACTCATCATTAGTTTGAGGAAAACAACAGCCCTATGAAGGGGTCAGTCCACTGGACTGATTTGGTTTCCAGGGGAAGGTTCCCTTTTTCCAGCCATTTTTTTCCATACTGACACCTCACTCTACTGAAACAAGATGTTCTGTTAACTACAGCTACAATGAAGTCATCAATGCTTCCAGAGGCTTAAACTCACTCTCAGTTGGATTCATCTGATTCATCAAGCTTCTTCTTTGGCTGGAACTGATTCACTCCTTGACAGAATATTATACCACCTCTGAAACCTAATTGATATTGTCCCAACCTAGGACTTAACTTGATGATGATGGTGAAAAGGAGGCAGGCCTCTTTCCTGCCTGGGGGTTTTATCGTAGTCCAGCTGGCCAAACTTCAGATTCCAGGGTTCTCTGCTTCCATAATTCCACCGTTCACCAGTGATGTTTGTCAACTGACTTGTTATCTAATTCTTCTGGTTCCCCTATCTGTTCCAGTGACCCTAATGTTATGGAGGTGGGAAAGAAAGGGATCAGAATGGAAAAGGTGAATCTTCATCCTCTCTGCTTTTGACTCCTGACAAAATTAGCCTAGTTCTTTCCCTTGGTACTCTCTTTCTGTAAGGAATAATAGCTCCTTGAAGTTCCCTATCTCTCTCAGCCCTATCTTCCAAATCCAGTGAAGGGTCATAACGCATGACTCCATGACCCATCTTTCCTGGTCACACCAATATGATTTATCTCACCAGAGCACCTATTATTCCTACACAACCAAATACCAGGTGTGTGTAATCTGGCATTTAACCTCATTTTAGGCTCTGGCATTTAATCTTTTAATTGCCTCTTGTGAACTGTTATTCACTGCACTGCCTCCTGCCCCTTCCGAAGTAAGGTTCTGATTGGGGCCAGTGGAGCACTTGAAACCGAAGTAAGCAAGTAGGAGGTTACTGAGGTATAGAATATAGTTTTTAAGAAGCAATACACAGTGTATGTATATGACAAACACACTTACATAGAGAACAGAGCTTCCCCATCTCTTTGAATTGCCTTGTCTGAAGGTGATAACTTCAGAGAGTCTATGAGGTCTGAGAAGTCAAGTTAGGGATGCATAAGTGGTCCTTTTATCCTCCTTGCTGGGCCCCTCCCAATCAGATACCTGAAGGCCTTCATCTACACAGCTGATCATCTTGGCAGTTTCTTAGTCCTGTGGGCCAGTTTGATAGTACCTTGGTATGGTATAGTATAGTGAGGCAGCTAGGTGATGGAAAACCAGGCCTGAAGTCTCCGGGAAGACCTGAGCTCAAATCCAGCCTTATTTTTACTAGCTGTGTGACTGGGCAAGTCACTTTACCCTGTGTGCCTCAGTTTCTGTAAAATAAACTGGAGAAAGAAATCACAAACAACTCCAGTATCTTTGCCAAGAAAACCCCAGATGGGGTCATGAAGTGTTGGCAACAGAAATGACTAAACAACAGTAAAATAATATAGTAGTAGGCCAGGCCATAGCCTAAATTACCCCTGGGCTTCCTCAGCCATCTTGTTCAACGTACAATAATAATTGATAAAAAGAAATGATATTTGAAAATGTCTACAACAGAGTTGGAGCTCACCTGGATCATATCTGAGATGAATTCTGTTAGGTTACGATCATCTCCGAGTTAAGATTGCCACACTCTTTGACTTGAATCAGAGTTATTAAATCCTCCCCCAAGAACCAGTTTTCTTCTTGATGATTCTTGTACTCAACATTTAATGAAAAGTTTCTATCTGTGGCTTTTGCTAGTAAGATAAGAATTTGATTACTCCCTGGCAAATTATATTGGGCAAAGAGACAGGAATTTCTTTAAGTTAAATGGCTAACAAGGTCTTCCGTGTATAATCTCTCAGGTACTCCGATATTCATTTGCTAATCTTATAATGAAAAAATTTAAAAGATCAAAATATGATGTAAAATGGATTTAAACATCCTAGCTTGTTATTTTTATTGTCTTCTACAGTTGAACAAGCAACCATCATCCAGCTCCAAAAAGGTCACTTTTGGGTTGAACAAAAACATGACTGCAGGTGAGAGAGAGGGTGTGTGTATTGGGGATGGGGAGCATTTGAAGTCTATGCAGATATGCTTTGATTGGACTTGGGTTCTCTTTTCAAGAGTTAAATGTCTGCCCCCAAAAGCGTCTTATTAAAATGTACATAAAATTCACCGTGGATCAGGAGATTCCACTTTTTATCCTGTTCCTCCAACAAAGATAAGCATTCCAATAGATTATCCCCACTTAGTGACTATACCGTCCTGAAACAATAAAGGAAGATTCTTGGAATTTTCCAGGTTTTCTCTTCATTTCCATTCACGCAACAGAGTTTTCCCAAGAGCTTTTATATTATTCTCAAATGATCACATAAGCAGTGGGACTCGGACACTAGCAAGTAATTGAATTGCTGCCCCTATTATAACTAAGACAATAATCAGAAAAAAGTCAAAAGATTTGAGTTTGGGGGCTGGAGATGGGGTGTTGTCATTCTTTTGAAAAAAAGCAATATCCCTGATACTGTGTATTTAAGAACCCATCCTTTACCAGCAGAGTTAATTTCAGGCTCTTTAAAGCTGGGAACAAGGAGTGAATGAAAAAGCTGCACAGGAGAAAATCATCTGTTTATTTTTGTTCCAAAATTGTATCCTGCTATTGTAAAACTAGAACAAAACCAAAATGACACATGATAATAGAGATAATTGATCAGGTACTTTCCTGGCTTCTTTTAACAACCTCATTCCCAGAGTTAATCATTTAAAACTCTTGATCAAAATTTTCCACCTTCTCCTAGGAACTGAACCACTCAAGTCTAGATGCTTCCAGATACGGAGGCACAGAACAGGGAGCATGTTAAAGACATTGCTTTAGTGAATCAGTTTGGTGTAGCCTCATTCTTTTCTCTAATATTTGACAAGATATGACTCCATTTTGTTTCTGACAGAATTCAAGAAGACAGACAAAAGTATCTTGGTAAGTCCAACAGGACCCTCCCGAGTAGCTTTTAATCCTGAACAGAAGCCTCTCCATGGAGTGCTGAAGACACCTACGAGTTCACCCCCAGAAACTCCCCTTGTGACTAAGAAATTGCTTATTGCACCTCCAAAGAGAAGACCAACTGCTATGGACTTCTTTTGAGCATAGCAAGATTCTTTTCTCTTTCAGGACTGCTTTTTTGTACAGAATATTCTGTAAATTATAACTTTGGAAATTTTTGGCCTTTTTATTATTATTTTATAAATTCCTATAAATTGTATATAAAAGGTTCTGGTTGTGATCTGTGACACTTGCTACTTCACCATCCCTTCAAGTCTAAGGCCATGGAGATGCTTTGTATAATATATTCTTGCATTTGGATTATACTTGATCTTTGCTTGAATCCCTGGGAATTTCCCTCTCTTTAGTGTCTTCAGCAAAAGCTATTTGTGAAGGAACTCAAACTTTTTTCTATTCTGTGTTTTTTTTTTAAGAGTATAAAACAAAATTACTGGCCAGTTGCTGTTTTATATGGAGCTTTGCTACTGTTGTTGTCTGTGTTGTGGTAGCTGATTGTTTTCTGCTTATTTGTAGTCCTAATGAGCTCTGTGTGATTGGCTTTGAGGGAAAAAAATACCACGTGGTGTTGTTACCCTCATGTAACCTTTAGATGTTTGGTAGTTTTTGCTGGTAGAACATAATTTCTTTCAATTTAGTGGATTAGCACTACCAAAGTTTGTGTGATCATCCAGTTTAACAAACAAAAAATCATCTCAGCCCTCTTCGTTGTTTTCCTCTGTCTTCTACTAGAACTGCACTGCTTTCCTACCTGCTAGGCAAGTACCAAGGCCAATCCTCAAAATGACCCTACTGCTGAGCTTTTGTGAAAAAAAATTACCGATGTCCTCTGTATTCTTACTTGGAGATCTGTGTTTCATTCTTTGTTCTGTTGCATGTTGTTTATTAACAGACTGTTTGAACCAAGGTCTCGTGATTCTTGAAGTGGCTTTTTTATATTGCAGTAAGGCAGTGTTGCACTTTTTTAGAATCCCAGTTTCTTTCCAAGCTGCACAAAACAAGGAGCCTGTGAAGATTCTGTTGGGAGATATTAATTCTACTTTATTTAAGCTATGACCCAAAATTGGTTGTAATTACCTGTTGTTTTATTTCGTCCCTTTTTTTCTGGAATTTAAACATTTAAGATTCTAAAGTTTCCCCCATTTCAGTTAGCCACCAGGAATTTCATTTGTGTAGATTGCATTTTGTAAGCAAGATTGTGATGTTCTGTTGGTAATTCAGTTTTTTATGAAGGAAAATATATCTCTACCTTGCAACTGAACCTGTAATGAAATACAGATTCAGAACATCTCTTCTTTAAATCCCCATAGTTGGGTTAGGTAGAAAGGGAGAAGAAAGGGATCATTAAGGGCCCTTCTCCTTGGTTTTATTCTGTAAAAATACACTTCATGCCTGTCAGGCAGCAGCAGACATTGAAACTTCAAACATATTACATGTATTTTTCATTCTGCTTCATTGTAAAGGCTTTTTCATATGACTCCATGAATCATGGAAATAGAAGCTTACATTTGTATAGGAGGCCTAAGAATTTTGAATTTTTACATTAACCACTAGGCTCTTTTCCCTGACTTCACCTCATGCTCCATGGTTGAGTCACAAAAGGTGCTTCCTATTAAACCAGCTGTGACAGGAACAGCTTTTGAGAATGACAAAAATTTTAGAAATCTACAGTTGTATTTCTTTCCTTTCTTGTTAATTCACATAATCAGTGAAGAAACTTTTAACTACAAAAACTAAAACTGAACCAACTTGTCCATATCTGTAAATTAACTGATAGAATTGACAGTATTGTTTAGTAACATTTTTTAAACTTTGATGATTTTTGCTTTGCCTGATTGCATAGATTTACTCTAATTAAGCCAGTGAAGAAAGAACTAGTCGCTATTGTGCTCTTTATCTTGTTTCTTGTGGTAACAATTCTCTTATGTTACTACATATAGATTAATAGTTTTTGTTGTATAAAATGCATGTTTTTTTTGCATTATATTCTATGTGCATTTGGTTATCGTTTTTAAGAAATAGCCAGTATGTATTGGAAAGATTGGATTTGGATGTTCACACACAAAATTAGTTTTAACTTTTCCTTTGTTTTAAGTCATTTTTAAACTTTTAATCAAATTGTCTTTTTAAAGAATGTCTCATTTTTATTAAGCACTGGGATCCTGAATCCTACCGTCAAATGTGCTCTTTTTGGCTCCAAAATGCTTTTTTAAAAAAAGGCAAGAAATTCTAAGATAAGAAGGCATTGGTTTTACAGTGACTAGTGATTTTTTTTCCTTTACAGAATTGAAGGCCTCAATTATAGTGTCATCTGTCTGTACTGTGGTATTGTTGTAGTAACTGTAAATATGCCTGTATCAAATATTAAATTGTCTTCTGTCATATATGAATATTTCTAAGGGGTAGTTTACTTTCTCTTCAACAGTTTCTGAATTTGTTTCATGTTGTGAGTAAATTGAAAAAGTTTATTTTAGGGTTTTGGTTTTGGTTTTTTTTGTTGTTGTTTAATAGTTTGTTTTGTTAAATGTGAACAGCAAAGGAAGGAGACAGGTACCATTTACTTGAATTTCCCTTGTACACTCAAGAAATGTAAAACCTAAAGAAAACGTATTTTGAAAATCACAGCTTTCTGTTTGAGTATATGTTATTTTTATAGAGAAAATTGCCAAGAATACTTAAAAAGGCCAAAAACAGGAAATGACTAATGTTGGTAACCTTGAATTACAGTTTTTTGTAAAGGGTAGTTATTTTTCACAGGTCTGGTCAATTTTGTACAATTTTGTATCAGACTCTTCTTAAGATTTATAATCATTTGTAATTTCTAACTGGACTGAAAGCACAAAGGGAAGTGTTTAACAGGAAATCTGGAAGAGGTTGGTTTTAAGTGTTGAAAAAGTATAAAATTGGATTTAATTTTAATCGTGTGTGTTTCTCTGTATTTTTATTATGCTAGCAAGGACTCTGTTTCTTTACTGTAAGTTTGTATTAACATCTGCTGTATTAACAGTGTTTGTCAGTGTGGTATTTCAACTAAGAAAGTCACATAGCCAAATCCAATAAAAATTAGTCTTTAATCTGATCGGTTTTGTGTTTAGTGATGAGAGTCAGTATTTCCATCTATATAAAACCAATTACAATGGATATTAAAGATTTGTTTAAATATATACTGGATATCAAGATGTATGTTTAGGAAAACAGTTTGTTAGCCCTTTCTGTATTTGACAACATGAAGTACCTGCTGTTTCACACAATCAGGTATGCTAGTAAATATTTAATAACTGACTCTCTGTAAAACAGTGTCTTGAAGATGCACTTTTAAATTTAATGTTCCCGATTAACATTTTCTCCACCACTTCTCTTAAGTCTAGGGAATCAATAAAACAGTAATTCAACCCCTGATTCAGCAATTGCTGATTTCTGATGTGTTAATACTCACCCTGAAAACTTAACAACTCTCCAGAATATTGGTAAATTTCAGTAGAGAACAAATCTCAAAACCTGAAATAGTTTTAGAAAGAATTTTATTGGGTCAGTGGCAAAGGAGAAGAACCTAAAAGAGGGAATTGAGTCTTTGTGAGGTTAAATTTTGTAAAGTTCAGACAGGAGCAAAAGGACAGTTGCTTGACTAGTCATATGTAGGCAGTTAAGCAGCCAGAGATATATTTCAGTAGTAAGTATAATCATTCAAATTAATACGAGTTTTGAGTGAACTCTAAGCATTCCCTGCAATTATGACTTCCTGGCAGTAGGAGCCTCTCAGAGGTCAGCCTGAGCTGTACTGTAAGCTTTGGGTTAGACAATTTTCTAGACACATAATGCTAGGTTCAAACAGTATTAATAAATAAAATATTTTCCCTACAAGAACCAGCATGATCTGGCTCCAGCACAATATATATTTCCATGTACATCTCTGTAAAACTACTCTAGACACAGAACTGAAGATCTATGCGAGGAAGGTGAGGGGTTTTGTCCCATTATATACTTCAAACAATCCACATGTCTTTTCTGGAAAATAAATACCTGTGCTGGCCAAGCAGCTGTCATTTCTTTGTTCCTTTGAATCCTATATGATATTTAACTTACAGATGAGGGGGGGTGGGGGAGGGTGTTAGGCTGTAACACCTTTTTGACTCTCCCCTCTGCCAGATGACTTAATAAACTTTCTAAATTTTTTCAGTTCTTGGTTTTATTCTCTGCCCTATGAAGACCCAAAGGTGTCAGACATACTATGCCCATAGGCCAACAGAACCAAATGAAAATGTAATTGAGAAACATTTAACAAAATAAATAAAAATACAATAAAAGATAATACTATGTTTTTAAAACTAAGTCAATAGGAAGTCCATTGAGATCCTTACATAATTTGTTGTTCAGTCATTTTCAGTCATGTCTTAGTTTTTGTAACCTCATTTGGGGATTTCTTGGCAAGGATCCTGAAGTGGTTGCCATTTCCCTCCAGTTCATTTTACAGATGAGGAAACTGAGGTAAACAGGATTAAGTGACTTGCCAAGGATCACACAGCTAGTAAGTGTTTGAGGCCAGATTTGAACTCGGGAAGAGTTCCTGACTTAGAGGCCTGGCACTCTATCCACTTTGCTACCTAGCTGCCCACTCTGTACAGTTTAATGGTCTCCTTTTCTATTTGAGATTGATAGCACTGCTCTAACCTATTTATCAGATGAGTTAAATATTTGCGTTCTCTCATGTTCCCCAGATTTAATATTCCATCTCTTGTCTTCCTGCC
Organism: Potorous gilbertii; assembly: GCA_028658325.1. NCBI lineage: Eukaryota > Metazoa > Chordata > Mammalia > Diprotodontia > Potoroidae > Potorous > Potorous gilbertii. The sequence continues at coordinate 345,064,688 of CM053771.1, read as the reverse complement.
TTTGTACACGTCCCTCCTATCTAAAATGAACTATCCTACTCTAACACATTCTAGCATCTTAACTTCCTACAAGGCTCAGCTTAGAAGCACCTCCTGGGCTCCCCATCTACAGTTGTTCTCTGACTTCTCTAGAATTTTTATTTTACGTTGATCTCTCGCTGGGAAATGTAAAATCCTTTAGAGAATGAACTTGTGTTTTTTTCTTTATATTTTTCTCCTGCCTAACCCCAATACCCTTAGGACTACATTAAGCAGATGCTTAATGTTTCTCAGATCGGGATTCACATTCCCCTAGAGTTGTAATTCCCACTTTGAGCAATGTTTCCCCAAGGGATTTAAAATAATTTTTAAAAATCCATTTTTAAATGTTTATTATGTGAGTGATACTGGGATAGACCCAGGTAAACAGAAACAACTATAATACAAAGCAATCTTATGTACAAGTGAAAGAGAAAATTTTGTGAGGATCGGGGAGGGGGGGAATCTAGTTGGATCTAGGAAAGCATTCCAAAGGAGGTAGGATTTGAAGTGGGCTTTAGAGAATAGGGAACAGCTTGAGTAATGTGAGGGAATTTGTTGGGAGTATAGAGTACACAGGATGCAACATTAATGAGATGAAGCTGAAAAGGTAGACCGGCACTAGATTGTGGTAGCTGTTGACTATCAGAAAAAGGAATTTGAACTTAATAAGGGATAGGGATATGTTGATGGCTTTTTACCTGGAAAATATGACCAGAAATAAGCTATTTGTAACATGGGGTACCCTACCACCAGCAGGCCTAACCCCCTCCTTGGCTTACCAGTGCTTCATTTCAGATTTCAAGTTGTCATTATTTCTTCTTCACTAGGGTCTACAAACCCCAAGTTTCCCTATTAGATTATGACCCTTCTCCTTCCTCTGTTTCCTAATAACATCATAATAATTCCCAATAACTTCATTATTTAAAGGAGAATTACAAAGAAGCACCATAGGCAAAAAGGAAGGGAATGCCTAAAGTGGGGAGAAAACAATAAAAAACAGATTATGATTTACAAAAGTTATTATAACTTAATCCTGGTCTTCTAATGATTAAAATGACATATTAACTAGCTCCTAAAAGGCATCTACTACATAACTTCGAGGGGAAGTTCCAAGATGGCTATCCAAGGTTCAAAGTACTTTTGTATTCACAAAAGACCACCAAACCATAAGCCTCACACGCTCACACACACAAATATATCTTTCATAATCAACTAGAATACTTGCGACCAAGATGACTAAACTACACATTGTCTAGCTTCCACATAACTACTCCAGCCAAAACCTGAAGTTCCTAACCCAACATTCCATTTCTGGAAATAAGGCTGGGAGAATAAGGAAGAAAAAAGATGAATGACAAATAGCCACAAGAGGTCCAGGGATGCCAAATACAGAAAGCCAGAGGAAGAAAGTAACATCTACAAGCAAAGATCAAGAAAAATATAGCTTAGCAACAAAGTCAACTAGAATTTGTGTATGAAGCAAGCATTTTGAAATATCATGAATTATTCCTGGAAGAAAGAATTGGGAAAGTTATTAAGAGATCAAAAGGAAAAACTTAGAAGGAAAATTAAGAGCTTAGACACAGGAGGTACAAACCATTCCCAAGTAATAGACTCCATGAAAACTAGAATAGACCGAACCAATCAATGATTCAACGAGATGATATATTAAGGTTGGAATCATGTCAAAAACAGCTAAGCTGGGAAAAAAGATCAAGAAGAAGAAGAAAAGCTAAGAATGCTTAGACCAGAAATGTTAAATGCAGTTCACCAGATTCCCAAGTGTGGCTTCACCAGATCTCTCTATTACTCTGCAGTGGCTAAGTGAAACTCTAGGACAAACCACATGATTCTATCATTAGTGGCCAGACAATCACAGGAAAATAGCTTTAGAACTGGAAGGGATCCTTCCTAAAAGATCTTGTCCAACTCCACATTTTATACATGAGGAAATTTGGGTCTAGAGAGACTACTGACCTGTCCCAGGCTATACAGATAGTAAGTAGCTGAGCCAAGTTCTGACTCTTAATCTACCTCTTTATTTTAGCTCTTTGTGACTTTATATTTCAAGTGTGTTTCTTATAAACAATACAATGTTGCATTCTCCTTTCTAATGTATTCTGCTATTATCTTCTGTTTTATGTATGAGCTCATTCCATTCACATTCACAGTTACAATCATTAATTGTGTATATTTCTCCAACCTATTCTCTTATTGTACAACAAAGCCCTCCCAACTCCAGTGGAAGAAAGATTCCCTGTAAGATGATAAGGTCCCCAAAGTATCCAAAGCAGAGCTCAGCATCTTTTCCGCTAAACCCTCTGCTTGACTCCTACCTTCCCTATTAATACAGACTGCAACAGCATCCTTCTGATTTGCTCTGGCTCACAACCTAGGAGTCATCCTGGATTCCTCACTATCTCTTACCTCCTATATCCAAGCTGTTGCCAAGACCTGTCAATTTCACCTTTGCAACATTTCTTGAATATGCCCCTCTTTTCTCCTCTGAAAATGCCATCACTTTAGGGTAGACCCTCATCACCTCCTGCCTTCATTATTGCAGTAGCCTGCTGGTGGGCCTGTATGCTCCAAGTTTCCAATCCACCCTTCTAATCCTTTCCCCATTCTTCACTAAAGTGATTTTCCTGAAACATATATGATCATGTCACCGACCTACTCAATAAACTCCAATGACTTTTTATTGCCTCCAAGTACAAATACAAAATACTATGTTTGACATTAAAAGCCTTTCATAACCTATGCCTCTCCTACTTGTCCAATCTTCTTTTAACTTACTCCCCAATAGGTACTCTTCCGTACAGTGACACTGGCCTTTTGGCTATTTCACCAGTAAGACTCTTGACTGAGGCATTTTCTCTGACTGTCCCCCATGCCTGGAACACTCTCCCTCCTCTGCTACAACTGCTGATCCCTTTGGCTTCCTTTAAGTCCCTACTAAAATTCTCCCTTCTGTAAGAAGTCTTCCCTAACTCCTCTTAATTTCAATGTTCTCCCTGTTTTGGTTATTTCTTATTTATCCTATGTGTAGCTGATTGTTTTGTATATATTTATTTGCATATTGTCTCCTCCATTAGATTGTGAAGTCTTTAAGGGCAGGGACTATTTTGCTTCCTTGTGAGGGTTTTATTTTGTTTGTTTTATTTCCCCAGTGAGGGGTAAGTAGATGAGGAAAGAAATAAATGTTTGTAAATTGAAAAAAGAAGGAATTTAATTTTTAAAAATGTACGATTAAGAAAAACAAATTTCCACGTCCAAAAATGTATATCTCTTCTGTCTTAAATCCATTATCTCTGTCAGGAGGTAGGTAACAGGCTTCTTTATAGGTTTTCTGGAGTCCTCGATGGTCATTTAATTGATAAGAGTTTTTAAAGTCTTTTAAAGTTATTTTTCTTTACAAATTTGTTATTGTTAAAATTGTTCTCCCAGTTCTACTCAATTCACTCTACATTGGTTGATAATAGTCTTCTCAGGTTTCTTTGGAACTGATGAGGGTTGGAAGGATAGAGGAAAGAGTAACTCCAAGACTGGAATTCGCTACTTGGGCCATCTGGAAAAGAATTTGTGGACTCAAGCATTGTTGATTGAAAGATTTGTTATGCTTTTCAGCAGGCAAGAGTTCTTAGGAAACATACAACCTTAGAGGGGTACAGGGAAAGTTTATGTAAGATATTCTATGGTATAACATGTGCCAAGTGTGATGGGATTAGGGCATGGTTTAGGGAGTGGTTACTTCTTAAAGGAACATGCACTTTTAGTATCTACTGCACAGGTATTTTACCCAGCATTCATCAGGAAATAACCCTGAGGGAGGTATGGTTTTAGGCCTGAAACTAAACCAATTTTCAGGACTCACTAATACCAGACTGCTCTCATCAGTGTATTGTTAAGATAAATGTAAGGGAGTATACATATGTCTAAGTCGAGGATACATATGATTGGTCTGTGAGTAGTAAATGTTGTTATAACCCATTACACAGCCAATTTAGCCAGTACACAGGTGATTCAAACTAATAAATACTATAGGTGCAGCTGGATACTGTAGCAGGAAGAAAGATAATAGTTTTTGCTGAGGCAGGCTGTGTCCTTGGGCTGGGGAGAAACTGCCTGGGATAGTGTTTTGAGGCTAGGAAGAAATAGGATTTTTAGAGAGAAATGTGATTTTAGAATTGGGGTCCGAACACATATACCTAAGCACCCCATCAGAATCAACTCTGATCATTTTTATAGTGTAATATTATACTACATTCATATACTATAATTTCATTTGCAATTCCCCAAATTAAGGCACCCCTTGGTTTCTAGTTTTTTATTATTATGTAAAGAGCTGCTAGAAATATTTTTATACATCAAGGTCCTTTGGTTCTTTTTTTTTTTTTACTTCTTTATGCCTAGTAGCAATATGATTGATTCAAAAGGTTAATAGCTAATCATAGTTAATTATTTTTTTTTGCATAACTCCAAATTGCTTTCCAGAATGACTGACAATTCATCAATACACCAACAATATATTAGTGTACCAGTTTTTACCAAAGATCTTATCCAACAACTCTAATTTTCCACTTTAGTTATCTTTGCCAATCTGATGGGTATGAAGTAGAAAGGCAAAGCTGTTTTAATTTCATTTCTCTAATTATTCATTAAAACTGGGGCAGCTAAGTGACATAGTAGATAGAATTCCTGGCCTAGAGTCAGGAAGATCAAATCCAATCTCACTTACCTTCTAGCTGTGTAACTTGTCATTAACCCTCTTTTCTCATCTGTAAAATGAGTTGGAGAAGTAAGTGGCAGAGCACTCCAGTATCTTTGCCAAGAAAACCCCTAAAAGGATCATGAAGAATGAGACACAACTGAAAATTACTAAATAACAAAAACAATTATTTGTAGCATTTTTTTGTATGGTTGTTGATATCTTGGTTTTCTTTCTTTTAAAGCTATCTGTCCATACCCTCTGACCATTTATTTATTGGGAAGTGACTCTGGTTCTTATTTTTTCAGTTCCTTACATATCTTGGAAATGAGACTTTTATAGAAAAACTTGCTACAAAAATTTTTCCCCTTCACTTAACTGTTTTCTTTTCATTTTAATTAACCACATTAGATTTCTTTGTGAAATAACTTTTTAGTTTTAGATAATTTAAATTATCTTTTTTATCTTCTGTGATCCTATCTATCCCTTGTTTGGTTATAAACTCTTTTCCTGTCCATAGTTGTAAGGTGTATTTTCTTTCTTGCTCCTCTAATTTGTTTATGATGTGATCTTCTGCATTTAAGTCATAGATCTCTTTGGAGTTTATCTTTGTATATGATATGAAATGTTGGTCCATGCTCAATTTCTACCAGAATACTTTCTGGTTTTCTCAGCAATCTATTGTCAAATAGTGAATCCGTATTGTCACAGTAGCTGGACTCTTTGGGTTTATTGAATACTGTATTATTATATTTGTTTGCTTCTATGTTTTGTGTACATGTTCTATGTAATCTCTTCTACTGATCCACTTTTCTATTTTTTATCCAGTACCAAGCAGTTTTGATGATTATTGCTTTGTAGTACAATTTGAGATCTGATACTGCCAGGCTCCTTTCTTTTTCACTTTTTTTTCATCATTTCTCTGAGATATTTTTATCTTTTTGTGTTCAGATTAATTTTATTATTTTCTTTCTCTGTAAAGAATTTGTATTGGTATGGAACTGAATGCATAAATTAATTTAAATAGTATCATAATTTTTATTATTTTGACTGGGCTTTATCCATAAGCAATTACTATTTTTCAAATTATTTAGGTTCTAGTTCTATATAAAGAGTCTTTTGTAGCTTTATTCATGTAGTTATTGTATGTGTTAATAGGTAGATTCCTAAATGTTTTATACATTTTTGTTTTTTTTAATGGAACTTTTCTTTTTATCTTTCTATCTTTTCCTGCTGGTAATATACCAAAATGCTGATGATTTACATGGACTTATCTTATATTCTGCAACTTTGTTGAAGTTACTCTTTCATTTAATTTTTTAGTTGACTAGGGATCAGTAAGAAAATTGTTATTACTATATGATCTAAAGAAAGAGATCATTTTATTTCCTCTTTATCTTTGTTTATTCCTTCGATTTTTCCTTGTCTTATTGCTATAGCTAGCATTTGAAGGACTTAGTATTAATTATTATTAATTATTAAGTATTAAATAATGGTGGTGACAATAGATATGCTTGCTTTATCCAGATCTTATTGGAAAGACCCTAGAAGTTTTCTATAATACACAATTTCAGTTAGCATTTCTATAACTATTCAAAAGTATTAGTGATAATGGGCATTAATACTTTATCTCTGATCTTAATGGAAAGGCATTGAGAAACCCTGGAAAGATCTAAGGAATCTAAAGACATTGGAAAAGCATTCTCCATTGTACATTATTTTTTCCTCTTAGGCTTAGATAGATATTATTGATCATATTCAGGAAAGTCCTTTTATTCCTGTTTTCAAGTGTTTTTTTTAAATAGAAATTGGTAATAGGTTCTGTCAAAAAGTCTTCTCAGCATCTATTGATGTTATCATGGAGTTTTTATCATTTATGTTTTTTCCTTATGTTGAACCAATACTGCATTCCTGTCATCTTTCAAATATGTTATTGTAGCCTATTTACTGATGGCATATTTAAACTTTTTATAGTAGTATTCATTGGGGATATCCATCTGTAGTTTTCTTTCTCTTCATCTCTTCTTTGTTAAGGTATGAAAACCATAGAAAGATCTTGTTCTTTTCTTACTGTTGCAATTTATGTAATATGAAAATTTTTCTTTGAATGTTTGATAGAATTGGATAGAATAAAAGCTTTCTTTCTTTTTTTGCTGTGGGATAAATGAAGAGGAAACAGTCACTGAACACCTGTATGTACTCTGAAGTGAAGAGCTAGGTCACTGCATTCCATGTCATCATGCATTTCCAGAAGCAGGCTCACCAAACTCTCCATGTTGGCTATCATCAGGCAGAGTTCCCTGCATATATTTCCAGGACCTCATTGACCTGTCCCCTTTTTGTATGCATTATACTTTGCATTTGTTTCCTATTTCCATGTTCTGCCTTCCCAGGAGAAGGTAAGCTCCTTGAGGCCAGGGAGTATTTCATTTTTGTCTTTGTATTCACAGCACAGTGGTTTGAACATAATAGGCATGTAATAGTAGGTACTCTTAGTTTTCTTGGCACTCTCTCTGGTGGTTCTCTTCCTGATAGATTGACTGCCCACATAACTTTCTTCTGATGCCCTGTCTCCTCCTCCTTCCTGCCTATCTGACTCTTTCTACTTTGACTAGAAAGATCATGCCTAATAATTATGAATATTCCCCAAGATATGTCCTTGGCCTTCATTTCTTTTCCCTTTGTATTATTTCAGTAGGTAATCTAATCAACTGCCATGGTTCAATTATCATCGCTATGCAGATGATTCTCATATCCAATTCTAAGTTCTCAGATGACTTCAGTTCTTGTATTACCAACTGCCTCGTAGATGTCTTGAAATGAATGCCAAGTAGGCATATTAAACTAAACTTGTCCAAAATAGAACTCATTATCTTTTCCCTAAAACTCTCCTATTTTCTAAACTTAGCTATTACTGTGGAGGGCACTACCATCTTCCTAGAGAACCAAGCTCACAATCTTGATGTCATCCTTGATTTCCCAACTACATTCACCTTACATATCCTACCTGTTACCAAGTCCTACCATTTCTACCTTTTCCACATATCTTGGAAAATATATTTATGAGAAAATATGTCTATTCTTTCCACTCACACAGCCATCAGTTTGAAACAGGTTCTTATCACCTCATGCCTGGACTATTGCAGTAGCCTTCTGTCTGGTTTCTCTGTCTGACGTCTCTCCCCACTACTATTCATCCTCTGTTGAGCTGCTAAATAATCTTCCTTAAAGGTAATGTCTAACTAATTCACCCTCCTAATTGATAAACTCCATGGCTCTTTATTACCTCTAGAATAAAATACAAAATATCCTGTTTGACTTTTTAAACTCTTTACAATATTACCCCTTCCTATGTGTTAGGGGCAAACCTGACACCAGTACCCCTTTAGTTCAGGCTCAGTTTTTAAATGAAATGAGGCATTATTAAGTAATTGAACAGGTAACAAAAGGAGGTTTATTTTGTCCTAACATAGTCAGAATATGCAAAAAAGGATACCATGACATTCAGCTTCTATTGATGCAGCCCACTTTGTTTCTAGATAGAAATACATTTGGTCAACAGGACAGAGTATGGTAATTTGCTTGGTTTTCAGCTATCCATCAAGTCAGAAGGGTATAAACTTCACATGAACAGGATTTTTTATGTTATTGGATGGCCAAAACTTTTGTCAAATGTGGCAGGAACCAACAAGGTCTCAGAGACAGTTTTGTCCCCTTTTAGGGAAAATGAACCAATTGTTAAGAGAAAAATCCTGTTCAGATCTCAGCTGGTTAATAAGGCAAACTCAAGAAAGTGAAAAGAATTTTATTTAGTGCTCCAAAATAGTTTGTAGTTGGGTGGTTTCCACCCCATTCAAACTGGGCCTAATTTTTTATAGAAAGAAGTAAACAGTTTCCATGTGAGGATAAAACTATTTTGATTGGTGCACAATATTATGAGGAGATGCCACCTCAGATCTTCTGTCATTACAGTATCACAGGGAGATGGGATTAGTACCCAGGAGGTGCTAAACGAAGTTTAACCTGGAGTCACTCAGGCTGACTCAGCAAGAGTAGTGGACTTTGTACATCTTGTTTTGAGGAAACAGGGGTACCCTGATACATATTGCTCCTATAACACCACATTTCCATTCCACTTTGCCCTCTTCTACATACCCTACAATCCAGCAATCTTGGCCCTCTAGCTGATCAAGTCAACAAGCATTTATGGGCACTTAGTAGAGAAAAAGTCCAGAAAGAGTCTGGGAGTCATGAGCTGAACCAGATTTTGAATAAGGTTGGTTGGCATGGTGCTTCTATGAGTAGAGGTTGGGGATGAACATAGCACCAGAGAAGAGGCACTGACTGTACAGTCATCTTGGAGAAGACTCGTGCTGATACTACCACTATACTCACTTACTCAAGGATTAAGGGAAATCCTAAGAAAAGTTCTATTTCCCCCCTAACTTTTCTTCTTACTATTTCTCTATGCACAGAAACTATAATATAATTAATCATTTAATTACCCAAATTTCAAGTAACCTAAATTTTGTTACAATCACAAAGAAGTCAGGGGTTAACTAGACATAGATATTTAGACAGACAGTCCAAACTCTGAGTAAATGAATTTTTCTAATTAGAGGCTTAGAGCAGCTGTGATTTAACTCATGGCTTTTCATGTAAAATAAACTCCCAATGGGATCAGAGTCAAGGTGGCACAGAAAAGGCACTGAGTCCTCCCTAAAACCTCACTGAACACCTTCAAATAATGCTATAAAACAATTTCTGGAGAGGCAGAATTCACAAAAGGGTAGGGTGAAACAATTTTCTAGCAAAAGACAACTTAGAAGGCAATTAGGAAAGGTCTGCCATACCTATGTAAGAATGCAGCACAAAATGCCTTCCACATGCAGAGAAATAACCATGGAATTCAATTGCAGAATGTAGCAGATCATTTTCTTTTGTATTATATTTTGGTTTGTTTTATGATTTCTCCCATTCATTTTAATTCTTCTATGCAACATGACTAAGGTAAAAATATATTTAATAGGAATGTATATGTAGAACCTATATAAAATTGTATGCTGACTTGGAGAGGGAGGGGGAGGGAGAGAGGAATGAGAAGGAAGGAGGGGGAAAGAAAATCTAAGTTATATGGAAGTGATTAGAGAACACTGAAAACAAAATAAAATAATAAAAAAAAAAGAATGCAGCACAGTCCAGCCCAGGCTGTGTCAGCTCAGACCAGGTACAGCAAACAATGAGTAGGCCTTGGGAGTCATTGAGTCAGCAGTGGCAGCATCTACTTCCAGAGCTCTCAGCTCACGGACAGTAAGGGGGTCAACAACTGGTCAGAAGCAGAATACAAGGGTCTCTTTGCTGGCACTGGGGGCAGGACTCTGTTGCTTTGCCCATACATGGATCCAAGTCATAGTCCTGGGTAGCAAGAAGGAGCAATAACACTCACAAACCAGAGCACAGGCCAGGAGAGTTGTAAACATACCTCTCCTTAGATCATCCTACTTTGGAAGAACTGAAAACTTACAGGTCCCTAGAAGTATCCCTCAAAACAGTTACATATATAAAACTATTGAAGCTTGGGGCAGTGTTCCCTCCACCTTGGAAGCAGAGCCCTACTTTAGTAAACAGTTAAAAGTCAAGAAATAGACTAGGAAAATGAGCAAACAGCAATGACAAAAAATTCTGACCACAGAAACTTACTATGGTGACAAGAAAGATCAAAACACAAACTCAGAAGAAGATGACAAAGTTAAAACTCCTACATCCAAAATCTCCAAGAAAAATGTGAGTTTGTCTCAGGTCATGAAAGAGCTCAAAAAAGATTTTGAAAATCACCTAAGAGAGGTAGAAGAAGAGAAATGAGGATGATGCAAGAAAATAATGAAGAGTCAACAGCCTAAATGAGACACAAAAAAATGCTGAAGAAAATAATACCTTAAAAAACAGACTAGGTCAAATGGTAAAAGAGATACAAAAAAGCCAATGAGAAGAAGAATGTCTTGTAAAGCAGAATTGGTCAAATAGAAAAAGAGGCACAAAAAATCACTATAGAAAATAACTCCTTAAAAGGTAGAATTGGCCAAATTGGAAAAAGAGGTACAAAAGCTCACTGAAAAAAATAATTCCTTAAAAATTAGAATTGAGATCATCAAAACCTCTAGGTATTGACTAAGAAAAAGAGGGGTAGATCAGTGAAACAGGTTAGGTAGTCAAAACACAGTGGTCAATTAATATAGCAGTCTGCTGTTTGATAAACCAAAGGACCCCAGCTTCTGGGATAAGAACTCACTGTTTAACAAAAACTACTGGGAAAACTGGATAACAGTTTAGCAGAAACTGGGCATAGACACCATACACAAGAATAAAGTTCAAATGAGTACATGATCTAGGTATAAAGGCTGATACTATAAACAAATTAGGGGAGCAAGGAATAGTGTATTTATCAGATTTATGGAGAATGGAGAAATTTATGACCAAACAGGAGATAGAGACATTATGAAGTGCAAAATGGATAATTTTGATTATATTAAATTGAAAAGTTTTTGCACAAATAAACCCAATGAAACCAAGATTAGGAGCTAAGCAGAAAACTGGGAAAGAATTTTTGCAACTAGTATATGTGATAAAGGCCTCATTTCTAAACTATATAGAGAACTGAGTCGAATGTGCAAGAATACAAGTCACTCCCCAGTTGATAAATGGTCAAAGGATATAAAGAGGCAGTTTTCAAAGGAAGAAATTAAATTGAATTAAATTATCTATAGTCATATGAAAAAATGTTCTAAATCACCATTGATTAGAGAGATGCAAATCAAAACAACTCTGAGATATCACAACGCACCTCTCAGATGGACTAACATGAAAAAACAGGAAGATGATAAATGTTGGAGAAGATGTGGGAAAGTTGCAACACTAATTCATTGTTGGTGGAGCTGTGAGCTGATCCAACCATTCTGGAGAGCAATTTGGAACTATGCCCAAAGGGCTACAAAAATGTGTATACCTTTTGGCCCAGCACTATCACTTGTAGGACTATATCTCAAAGAAATCATAAAAATGAAAGGGTTCCACATGTACAAAAACATTTATAGCTGCTCCCTTTGTGGTGACCAAAAACTGGAAATCAAGGGGATGCCCATCAATTGGGAAATGACTGAACATGTTGTGGTTTGTGAATGCAATGGAGTACTATTGTGCTATAAATAATGTTCAACAGGAAGACTTCAGAGAGGCCTGGGAAGACTTACATGAACTGATGCTGAGTGAAAGGAGCAGAACCAGGAGAACTTTGTACACAACAACAGCCACAGTGTGCAAGGATTGTTTCTGATAGACTTAACCCTTCACAGCAATGCAAGGACCTAAAATATTCCCAATGGACTCTTGAGACAAAATGCTATCCACCTCCAGAGAAAGAACTATGGAATTAGATCTCAGAAGGGAGCAGACCAGTTTCTTTTGTGTTATGTTTTGTTTTGTTTTATGGTTTCTCCCTTTCACTTTAATTCTTCTATGCAGGTGTGGAGCCAAGATGGTGGAGTAGAAGCATATACACTAGCTGTTACCCCACAGCCCGTAAAATACCTGTAAAGAAGAACTCTCAACAAATTCTAGAGCAGCAGAAGCCACAGAACAGTGGAGTGGAGGAGATTTCTAGCCCAGAGTGACCTGAAAAACCTATGGTAAAGGTCTGTTACACCTGATGTGGAGCAGAGCCCAGCCCAGCCTTGGCCATGCAGCACAGAGAGGAGCAGATCCGAGCAGGCTTCAGGGACAGAATCTCCAGCGGCAGCACAGATTCCCTCAACCTACAGGTGCCAAAAGTCAGTGAGAGGGTCTTTTTGGCTGACTGAGAAGGGAGCAGTATATCCCCATAACTTGGCTCTCTCCAGGTGGCAGCAGTGGACAGGAGCTCCCAAAGCAGGAGGTAACCTGCATCCATTGTTGAAGGTCTCATTGGAAACCCCCTGAGGGAACTGATCCCTGTGTGGCTGCCCTACCCCTACCTGATCAGTTGATCTTAATCTCAGCCCCCAATGGTAACTTGGTGGAACTGGAGGTGAGGTGGTTGTGGAGAGGAAACTCAGAAGTCAAGTAACTGACTGGGAAAATGCCCCAAAAAGGGGAAAAAAAAATCAGAGGAAGTCAAGGTCTCTGCCTCCGGGGTCTCCAAAGGACCTCCTTTTGCCTCCAGGGCAAAGGGAACTTAAACTGGGCTCAGGTAATAGAAGAGCTTAAAAAACAAGTTAGCAGCTTACTAAAAGAGAACCAAAAAAATGCTGAGGAAAATAACAGCTTTAAAAAGAGGCTAACTCAATTGGAAAACTAGGTCTGAAAAGTCAATGAGGAGAAGGAGGCTTTAAAAAATTGAAGTAGCCAAATGGAGGAGAAGGTTCAAAAGCTCACTGAACAAAATAATTAGTTGAAAGAGAGAACTGAGTTCAGGGAAATGAATGACTATGAGATAAACCAAGCAGTTAAAAAACAAAACCAAAAATTTGAAAAAATAGAAGATAATGTGAAACATTTCATTGGAAAAACAACTGTGACCTGGAAAATAGATCCAGGAGAAACAATTTAAAAATTATGGGACTACCTGAAAGCCATGATCAAAAAAAGAGCCTAGACATCATCTTTCATGAAATTATCAAGGAAAACTGCCCTGATATTCTAGAACCAGAGGGCAAAATAAATATTGAAAGAATCCACTAATCACCTCCTGAAAGAGACCCAAACAGAGAAACTCCTAGGAATATTGTGGCCAAATTTCAGAGTTCCCAGATCAAGGAGAAAATACT
>CM053771.1:345030307-345050661 GCA_028658325.1 Potorous gilbertii | reverse complement strand
TGGCTGATGATCTAGCAAAGGAGACTGAGGAGAGGCCTAGCAGAAAGAACTGGGAAAGTACAGGTCATGGAAGTCAAGAGATGAGAGCATTGGTGGTGGTGTTATGAGCTGTAGATGAGCAAGATGCACAAGAATGGAAGCAAATTTATTCCTATCATTTCTTGACTGAAAGAAAAGACAAATTTTCTCTTAAGCTCACCTTGAAATTATTTGGGTGCTTGTGTGTCCAAGCCAGGAGCATGGCAGCAAACAAGTCTCCTGTTCCCACAAAGACAGCATCCACTTTTTGAATTTCCATTTTGATTCTTTCTGTCACTTTGGTGCCATCTGGTTTTTCTGTACAAAGGGAACAATAAGACTAGGATGGTAGTACCTTTGTGAAAAAATTCTCAAATGATGAGATGTAAGGGGATAATTTAGTATAGCTCACCGCATGCATTAACAGCACCCTTATTCAACAGATTCTGAAATGTATCAAATGTAGTAAAGCAAAAACTCAGAATTTTGGCTCCCCACTTTTCAAAAGGGGGTGGGGTGGGATTCTCCATCTAGTGCACAGAACATGGAGTGGGGATTTCCTTTAGGTAGCACTGTAACTTACGTCAGGGATCAGGAGTTTAGTCGATAGACACTCCCAAGCAGGGGAACTTCCTCTGCTAACCCATCTTTAATTTAAAGTCTTGCTCCTGCTTATCAACCACAGGTTCATCAGCAAGTTATGAACTTCACTAAAGCTTCAGTCTCCTCATCAATAAAAGGAGGGAGTTGGGTTACATGATCTCTATAGTCCTTTCTAGCTGTGGATCCTGTGATCCAACTCTATGGGAAAGAATGGTTCCCCTCACATCTATAACTACTCTTAGTAATTTTGGAAATTTGTTTAAATCCTTCTTGAGCTAATTTGCAGCCTACATTTCTTCTTGGAATAGTAAGTTCCATAAAATTAATATTTTCTGTATAAAATGCTCTGTACTTTTTAACCTCTCCTAAAATTCCTGGCATTTGATGATCACTATAGCCATACCCCTGTATGTCATTAGACTATACAGAATAAATCATATATCCTTCCCTCAACCTGTTTTTCCCTTTCAAACTAAAGTCTGAAGTTTATAAATCATTCTTCATGTACTATATAAGTCCATTCATCTGCTTTATAACTTTTTATAATTTTCCGTATTTTCAATATTCCTTCTTCAAGATAATCAGAATTTTGTTGGCCTTTTTGACCACAGCTGCATCTTATACTTTAAATAAAGGAAAGAAGGAAGCAAGCTTTATAGAGTGCCTACTACATGCCAGTTCCCTATGTGCTAAATACTTTACAAATTTGGGACAGCTTGTACAGTTGAGATTACGCTTTAATCAATCACTTTAGATACATCCACATTGACATTTTCTGAGAGTAGGCAAACTAGAGAGCTTATATTAGGTTAGAGAGTAGGTTAAAAATGACTTACTTTTCCTCTGGCTTCCCAGAGCAATCAGGTAGTTGCTGCCTGAAGCAGCAGGTAAGTCAGAACTGGTGATAACTACAGTCTCTGGTCCCATAGAATGAAGTACATCCATTACCTACCAAAGAAGGGAGAAATAGGACCTTAAAAACAATCATTATCATCGTATTACGACCAATTACGTTAAATATTATTCCAGAACGGTAAATTAGAGTTCGCTACCATTTTGACAACATCCTAACCATCTTCTTTCATGTACAAAATAAGCTAGATTCACAAATCAAATTTCATCACGATGACATTAAGTTCCCTTAAGACTGGAACTGTAATTTTAAATTAAAATTTTTTATTGATACCTTGCTAATTTTCAAATATATTCTTCCATCACCCAGATGGTCATTCTTTGTTAGATAACAAAAGGTACTTCAGTAAAACAAACCAATCTATCAACTAGGTCCAACATTTTATGCAAGATCCATTTCCTGAGTCTCCTACTTTTTTATTCTCATCTGTTCTTCAGAGTCAAGTCTGGATGAGATGCAATCATTCAGTTTCATTTTCTTGCTTTTCTTTCCATTTATGTTGTTGCAATCGCTGTATTTATTGTTTTCCTAATTCCATCTACTTCATTCTGCATCAATCCAGATGTTTCACCATGTTTCTTTGTATCATTGTTCATACTGATACTTTCTTAGTACAGTAACATTCCTTTACATTCATGTTTGTTTAGCTGTTCTCTCCAACTGATGGGTGCCTACTTCGTTTCCACTTCTATGCTTTCATAACAAAGGCTACTATAAATATTTTGGAGCAAATGGATGTTTCTGTCTTTGACTTTCTTAGGGGTATATGTCTAGCAGTATGAGCTTTGTACCAAAGGATATAGATATTTTAGTCACTTTCTCAGCATAACTTCAAATTTATTTTTTCCTTTCCCCCCTCCACCCTACCTCAGATCACATATACAAGCTCTGTTTGTAACAGCTCTGGACAAGGCAAGAAAGCAAGTTAAGTTACTATCCAAAGAATAATGATACATTTAGCTTCCAACAAAAGAAAAGAAAAAAAATCATTTGAAACTTCTAACTCAATCCTTTTTTAGGGATATCAATACTGTAGTGAGCAAAAGGAAGCATTTTTGTTTTTCTTTAAAAGATTTCCTTTTGGTTTTTCTCATGGTTTCTCCTATTTGTTTTAATTCTTCTATGCAATGACTAATATGAAAATATATTTAATAAGAATATATGTGTAGAACCCACATAAGACCGCATGCTGTCTTGGGGAGAGAGGGGAAAGGGAGAAAATTTAAAACTTATGGAAGTAATTGTTGAAAAGTGAAAATAAATGAATGAATTAAATAAATAATGTAACATAATAAATTTATAGTTTCATATGTAAAAAAAAAAAAAAAAGATTTCTACAGGCTAGTCAATCTAATAAGGCTAAACCTCTCACTTCCTTACTAGGCTTCCAAACGTGCAACAATACTACTGAACTTTTTGGCATCATCCAAATGATACTGAAATTGCTGATGATAAGCAGCTGTCTGCTTTCTCATCCCATCTACCTCGACCTTACACCAACAAAATTCTAATCCAGATCTGTCCTGCAACTAACATTGAGCTCTCTGTATCTCCTATTCCATAATTAACCTTCTTTTTCATTTTATTTCATTTTTCTTATTGTACCATCCATTTTTTAGCATGCATATCTCCTTCCCAGTGATGCCGACTTCCCAACTGCACTGCCTGTCCAACAGAAGCACCAGGCCTGGAGTGGGGAAGCCCTAAGTTCAAATACAACCTCAGACACTTTTCTAGTTGTGTGAACCTGGGCAAGTCAACTTCTGTCTGCCTCAGTTTCTTCACTAATACCTACCATACAGGGCTGTTGTAGGATCAAAGAGATAATATTTGTAAAAAGCATTTATCACAGTGCCTGGCAATAGTAGCCACTATATAAATGCTTATTCCTTTCCCCTTGCCTGTCTCCCATGACTAGAATGTCATGGGAATGTCCTCCCAATGCCTCCTCAAATCCCTAGCTCAGCTGAGCTGGCTTCCACACCAGCATTAGGATTAATACAGAACATTCTTTTTTTTTTTTTAATATACATAAATGCATCCTTTTATTTCACTCCAAATGTTTCTGTAATGTATGTAATTAGTTAAGGCAACACTTCTGGAAAGTCATACACATCCATGGCCAAGAACTTTTTCTCCTCTTTGTAAACTTTCATCAATAAATGAAAGAATCCAGGGGGAAACATCATTTTCTACTATCTATATACAACACTTAAGATTTAATATCTAAATAACTATTGCAAGTCTGGCTTAGTAAGGTTTGTTCCAATAATGTGCCTTATACATACTATATAGGATACTTCACATTTCTGTATTACAGGGTGCTTTTCACAGCTCGAGCCCAAAACTAATGCAAGTAAGATTCCTTTAATCTCTCCTCCCATGAGATTGTTCTAATCTTCAGTGTTTTCATTAGACTGTGGGGAAGATCATATATTTCCATTTTCATGTTTTCCATTTCCTTGGATGACTGACTGGCTGATGGTAACTGAGAGAAATGGTTACCTAACTTGCTGGTTACTGATGCACAAAGGCTGTTGATTCCTGGTGACTCTGACGGCATTGCTAGAGCCTCTGTCATACCAAACCACCCCATTTTCCATCCCCTTCAGCCACTCTGGTTCTTTCAAAGTACCTTAAATTGCTTTGGATCAATTTTGGATCAACTGAATTTAAAAAAAAAAAAAGAAAAAGGAAAAGGAGACATATGTATAGCTTTTTTTGTGATGACACAGAATTGGAAATTAGGGGGACAGTTATGAACTGGGAAATGGCTGAACAAGCTGTGATATGATTTTGACAGAATACTACAACAAACGCTCTAAGAAATGATAAGTAGGATACTTTCAGCAAACCTTGGAAAGACTTACCGTACCCAGTAATAGCAGTACTGTATAATGATGGCCAGTGAGTGACTTAGCTATTCTCAACACTATGATGATCCAAAACCACTTCGAAGGACTTACAATGAAAAATGCTACTGAAAGAACCGAGGGACTGCGAATGCAGACAGAAGCACACTTTTTTAACTTTCTTTTTCTTTTCTTTCTTTTACATCTGTGTTTTCTTCTGCAACATCATTAATATGGACATGTTTTACATGACTGCACATGTATTATATACAAAAAATTGTTTGCCTTCTCAAGGAGGGAGGAGAGGGAGGAAGGGAAAAAATTTGGAACTCAAAATTTTAAAAAACAAATGTTAGAAATAATTTTTAAATGTAACTGAAAAAAATAAAAAAATTTCTACATACGCACAAAAAACAAACTCCAAGACTATCCCTTCTGATTTCATATTAAAAAAAAAAAACCTCTGGTTTACCAAATAACCCCCAAATTTAGAGTTTTATGTCCTTTCCCATGAAGGAAGGTATTGTCTTTAGGAATACTGGTATGAAACTAATTCTAAGATTATTGTGTTCCCCCTCCCCCTGACTTTTTTTAAAGCAATATATACATCAAACAGAAGTCCTGGAGAATCACTTAATATAAAGATAACCTAATTAGGCATTGGTTGGAGGGCAGCATTGTTAACATGTACAAAACTATGCTAACACATCTCAGACCAGAATTCTGAATAAATTCTAGTAAACCTCCTCCTTTTCTATTCTAATTCTATTTCCTACTCCTTTTATCTTGCTGATCTACCGGAAAGGTCCAAGATTACTAGAATCTGCTTCTACAGGAACTAGTTTCACCATAATGAGTCAGGACTCCTTTTTACTGTTGGGATACTAGCTGCATCATATATATTATATTCAATGTATAAATTCATGTGCTCTAACTCCTGTGCCTGCAGAGGACACTATTTGCCACATGGGGGAGATATGGGGTAGAACCCACCTTCAGAGGGATCCATGGGACCCAGGGTATTTTGTCCTCCTTTCTGATCTCCAATGGAGCAAGGAGGTTAAAGAAGACTAGGGCACTGGTTACAATAACCAAGTACGTTACAGTAACAAGTTACAGTCTCTACTATCTCTCTTCCCGCTGTATTTCCCAGCATCATGGCTTTAGTGGAAGGAATACTAGTGTTCAACTCGCTCAGAACACTTGCGTGGCCATGGACAAAATCACTTCACCTCTCAGTCTCAGTTTCCCCATATGCAAAATAGAGAATTGCACTACTATTACTGTCCAGAGAGACGCTGGATGTAGGTGACATAATGGACATACAGGAAGGTTTGGAGTCAGGAAGACCTGACTTTAGCTGTATTTTATCGAGGCACTCGTTTCCTCATCTTAAATTGGAGAAAATACTGCTAACCTATCTCACAGGATTGTTGTGAGGTTCAAACGAAATTTACGTACTGTACTGTGCTTTGCAAACCTATGTAATTGCTAGCTACTATTATTATGTTAGAAACATATTTTCAAAAAGCTTACACAAACTAAACAAACGTAAGTTCACATAAATTTCAACATGGACTCCAATATTTTAACTGGGCACCCTAGGACTTTGGGAGCCTAAATACATCTCTACAGCACAGGTCAGAACTGAACAGGTCTCCCAGCTTGCCTAAGATTTGTCCCAAGATATTCGGCAAAGCCAGCAGCGATCGCAATGTGCAATTTTGTCCTTCAAACTGTCCCATTGTGGTTAACAAAGGTTAAGACAACTGGACAGGCTGGGGGCAGGGCTGACATTTCCTTCCACATATCCCTATTTTTTTCAACTAACTTTATAATCGTGTTGTTCTACTCAGGTTTGACAAAGGCAGGAAGAAAAAGTGAACATTTATATCCAGGGACCTATGAAGGGGACTCTACATCAGCTTTCAGGAGACTGCAGGGAGGGGGCAGAGGTGGGGACGAAAGGGTCAGAGATGGAGATCTATGAGACTTAGGTCATGTAATTCAATTCTCTCACTTTACAGATGATAGAACTGTGGAGTGAAATCTGTCTTTATCCTGGGCAACAGTCTCCTAACATCTAGGAGACCTTTTACAACGCATCATGTGAAAATAAATAATAAATACACCATGGGCAGACTATGTCTCTCCATGTCATTGTTTGAAATTTGCCTTGAAGAGAATTTCCTTTTCCCCACCCTCCCATTGATTAAAGACAACCTTGAATGTAGAAGGTGCTGAAATCATTACAAATGAGACAGGATATAACAAAGTTGATGCTTAAATTATTTTGAGGTAGTATGCAGTTAAAATGAATTATAAATTCAAAGGTAGCCGTGCCTACCTCTAATGCTTCTTCTTGAGTAGAAATCTTTTTTCCAGTGAGTAACCTAAAGGATAAATTAAAAAAAAAAAAGGGAGGGGAATAGGAAGAAGAAAAACTAATAAGGTTTATCACATTTTTAGTTTTATTTATAGGTCAGGTTCTCACAGACATGTTCATGTATGCCTTAAACCCTAATCTACAATAATGAATGTCAATCTAAAAAACACAAAGGCAATACAGTAGAATATAGAAATGCATGACAATATAATGTTATCTGTTACATACTGTCAGGAAGGATTTACCTTTGAAAATGAAAATATTACAAGTTTTTAAACTAAAGAGTTTATATATTCTGTTCAAAAGTCTGATTAAAGTTTATATATAGTAAAGCAGAGATTATTATACTATACCAAACTACCATCCAGGTATCTTTCAGTTATCTAAATAAACAAGGAAACATTCTATAGGCACAATTTAGTTCATTAAAAATCTTATTCCCCCTTGTCTTTCTTATCTTAAATTAATGATGTATTGCCAAACAATTTTTTGGGGGGTGGGGAAACATTTTACAGTCATGGCTTGTCGCTGATAAAAAAAAAATCATCCCTAACAGCAATGAGACTTCTCCTAGTTAAGTTAATCTTGGAGAACTGGTACTTTCCTACTTAATTGCCAGGGCAAGCCTAATCTGTTAGAATAGCCTTAGAAAACCCAGAGTCACCTATACCATAAAGAGGCAGGCATTAATGTATTAATATGCATGTAATTTTTCTAAAAAAATGAAAGTATTTCAAAAATCAATATAAGCTAAAATGTCTTCTCTATTATAGGTACCCTGAAGCACTCTCTTCAGCCATGAAGATACACACTTTTACTGAAATTTTAAAAGTCTGGTTAAGCTTTTCTAAAGCTTTTTCTAAGCTTTTCTACATACATATACATGTCTTTTGGGGTTGACATCCATGAGTTTTCAAGTGCTTAGGTTGCTGGAGCATAGTTTTTCAGATAGTAATCATGACTTTAAGACATCTAGTTTCAACCACTACCCAAATTTCTACATGGAGTAGGATGGCTAAAAAGGAAATATATATATATATATTTTTTGGCTTCCCAAAGACAATATATGTCAAGGAAGCCCTCAAAGAAAGGAAAATGCCTCCTGCTTCCCTTCGTGCACACATAGCTAAAAATTCAAACAAAATAAACTTGTGATTAAATAATTACTATTAAAAACTACAGTTTTGTCACCTTAGCTAAATCCTGGTGGTGAATGGCAAGTAAATTGCTTACCTTCTAGAAATGAACTAGCCCTTTCAGAGACCTAGGACCCTGGCTCAATGTACCACAGGCAGAAAATTTTCTAAAATGGTACCTCAGTGATCTGAAAGAACTCCTATCGCCAGCATCAAGCCCATCACATGATCTCAGTGCTGCCCTCAGTAAACTCATATTAACAATTGTGTACTTAAAAAGAAGTCTTTAAAAAAAAAAAAAGGTGACTTACTCAGCCTCAAACTGATTTGGAGTTATTATGTCTGCCACAGGCACAACTTTTTCTTTGTAAACTGGAAGGAGATCTGCTGGAACATACTAAAAAAATAAAAAGAGAGAAAATTTATACATTACACAAGAGAAATGAGTAGGTATTCAGGACAGTGCTGGGCATATTCAGTATAAAGCCATATAACACAAAGTATTAACCTCAAAACATTTATGTACTAACTGGATGTAAGATATCCATATGGAAAGACATCAAACAAATGATGACAGTGTTTGCTAAGCACCAAGTGAGTGGTTCAGATGATAAGTGCTAAGAGGGAGAGACCCCCATGGGCTTTGAGGGAGGACTTTCTTCTGGACTTCATGAATAGGTAGGTTCCAAATGTCAGACTGCGGGAGGGGTATTCTAAACAAGGGAACTGCATGTTATAAGGGATAGTGAACACATTAATCCTTTTTAAATCAGAATTCTTGTAAGGAAATAATACAAAGAAGGGAACGATCATAGAAAGAGAAAAACATGGGAGATGTATCAAACTTTCCAGTTTTAATTATAAAATACATGGTACAGAGAAAATTTTGCTTTATTTTAATTTTGGCTAGAGTGATTAAAAGGTACCCCCAGGTCTATCAGAATATTCTTTTCTTCTAGGTTATCTGATTAATAATTCAATATGACAATTTTCATTAGATTTCAGATCTCATCAGATTTCTCTAAAAAAAAAAATCACACTGAAACATAACAGTACGTGAGGATCTGACCTTTACAATATACTTCAGATGGCTATTAGTCAAAATTTCCTAGAGCTGGTTTACTATATTTCAGAGTACTGAAATATAGGTACTGAAACATATTTACCACTGAGCCCATTTTTCCTAAAAGAGCTGGTTGCACACCATTTAGCAGACACTCATACTCTGAATAAATAAAGGTAACCTCTGGACACATTAATCATAATGTGGTGACTGAACAAAATTTAAGTCCTGAATGATCATTTTATTTGGGTTAAGCCTGATACCTTTACTTATATTGATTTGTCTTAAGACTTTTTTAAACAATAAAACACAAATCAGAATAACATTTTAAGATTGCTCCCACCTAGCCAATAGTCCCAACTACTTAGAAACTGAATAAAAACATCTTTGAAAAATACTTCACTATTGACTTCATATATTTTAGTTAGGTCTTATTAGAGAGATTTACTGGCTGATTTTTTTTTAACGATGGCATAAATGAAAAGCAAGTGAGTAGCAAATTAGAGCCAAGAGTTTATGGAAATTAAAATGAAAAGACAAACCAGAAGACTATTATATAAAAAAAAATAGATTTATATGGCAGAAATGAGGTCTTCCAACAGAAGATAAGATCATACAGGTGACAGAAAGACTTGCGTGAACTGATGCTGAGTGAAGTGAGCAGAACCAGGAGAACACTGTACACAGGAACAGCCATACTGTTTGATAACAGACTGGCAGACTTAGCTCTTCTGATCAATGCAATGATCTAAGACAATTACAAAAGACTCATGATGGAAAATTCAATCCACACCCAGAGAAAGAACTATGGAGGCTAAATGCAGATTGAAGCAAACTATTTTCCCTTTTTTTGTGTGTTTTCTTTCTCAGGTTTTTCCCTCTTCTTTCACAACATGACTAATGTGGAAACATGTTTGGTATGATCATACATGTAAAGCCTATATGAGATTACATGACTTTTGAGGGGAGGGAAGAGTAGAGAGAAGGGGGAAAATTTGGAATTCAAAATCTTATAAAACAAATGTTTAAAACTAAAAATAATAATTATTTTTAAAAATAACATGAGTGAGGCAAATCTGAATTGCTTTTAATGTCACTTTGTGGCAATTAATGTCTAAGCTAGGGAAGAATATGGAAAATTTAATGATCCCCACTTTGTTTTCAACATTGGAGACCCACTCAAAAGAAGATGCTACAGCCAAGCATCCAGGAACTTACCAGGGCATAAAGTTTTGAGAAATAGTATGAAGTTAAGAAGTAGAGAAGTAAATGCCTTCTCTAATAGTACAGACTCCCTAATCCTCCTAGGGTTAGAGACCCAGGACCCTTTGGGGCATTAAGGGAAAAGCAGCTAGAAACTAGCAGGCTCTGTTTTTCGGAGAGTGACCAATTTCTCACTGAGTTTAAATGAAAACAAAAGGGAAAAATGGGTTAGAAGCCTGTTTTCCAATGCTTTCAAAATGGCACAAATCAAGCCAAATGTATCCTCACTGTATTTGCTAACAAAACAGAAACTGAAAAGCACAAGATGTTCAAAGTCAGGAGACCTGGGTAACAAATCCTGGCTCTGCTAGTAGGTGAACATGGCCAAGGTATTTGACCTCTCTGGCCTCAGTTTCTTCTTTCATAACTCGATAGGCCTGATGATTTCCAGGGTCTAAATGCCATAATTCCATGATCCTAAATCAACAAGAAGCTGTAAGGCTACATACACGGTTACTGCAGCTTTCAGCAGCGGGGCCACAAACTCATCTATCAAGCTCCCCACAGGAGATGGAAGAAGGCAGGAAAAGGGGAGCACAGGATCCAAGGTTTAAGGCTGGAAGGGGCCTCAGAAACAACTTAGTGCAACTCCTTTATTTTATAGATGATGAAACCTCTTTGCCCTGGGCAATGATCTCGGAAGACCTAAGAGACCTTTTATAATGCATTGTATAAATACAAATAACAATATAAAATACTCTCTGGGCAAAATACTGCTCTCCATATTATAGTCTGAAATACATGCTGCTACATGTTCATATCACTGCAGGAGTCTTTTGGTAATTTGTCTTTAGGGGTCTAAGGACAGTAGCTGGCCTCAACTAATTTATATATGTACATAACCATATATATTTAATATGTCAATACATTTGGATTTTACAGCTAATAATAAATCAGAAAGTTTACCTTTTACCTACCATTATGCTGAATAAAACTGATAAAGTTTTCTTTCAAGAAATATAATTTAGCATTATATACAATCCTCTGCACTTGACTTTCGGTTAAGAAAATTCTAGATGAAATGAGTATGAATGAGGGAGAGGGAAAGGGAAAGAAATAAAGAGGAGGAAAGGAAAGGGAAGAAGAGAGGAGACAGAATGAATAGTAACAACACACTTTTAATTATTGGGCTAATTAAAAATAGCTTCTTCTATCACCAAACACCAAATCAGCAAAGCCTGCAACTCTGGTTCCCACCAACTCAGGAATTTGTACACCACCCATTTCCTTCGCCCTGTTTAAAAGGTGTGAAAATAAGAGTTTGGGGACTCCTACTTTAGAGTGTAACATAATATTGCTTGAACCTGAGTAAGTCTTTGGGCAATTTTGGTAAGTCAGAATATCAACAATGATGCAAACAAGCAAGAAGCAGGAAGAGAATTATGAGCTGCCATAAAAGCTGATGAGACTGAATAAAACCCTGCAGAAAAAGAACGGAAGTGAGAGATACTCCACTGGAGCAGGGAGAGGTGACTGACAACTTCTCTCTCTTAGGTTCAGAAATCACTTTACAAGGTGATGGAAATTGTCAAGGAAATACAATGTAGAAATCTATGGAAACTAGAAACTTGTCTAAGAGAGGAGAAATGGGCCAGAGTAAGGTCAACAGAAAGGAAAAAGAAACTGGAATAGGTCACTTAGAACTTCCACAAGTTAGCTCAAGCAAAAAGAAGGAAAGGTAGAGTGACAATATTTTGTAAGCCAAAAGTTGGGACACATGGTATGCTCAAGGAGCATCCTGTTATATGTAAACTGATTTCCTTTTCTTTAAAGTGGGATTGTCCCAGGAAATCCAGGATGCAGTTGGTGTATGTACAGGGCACCCTTAGGGTTGTTCAGTCTACAATAGAAAAGAAATAGGGTAACAGAAATCACACGATTAGTACAAGCCAACTATGAGATGATCATTGGGAAATGAAGCACTCAGACAGGAGACTAGGGAGAAGAAAGAAGAAAAAAAAAGACACCAAGAGACTCCATTTTTTTTTCCCTCCTAGCACAATATCCTCTGCTGGGAAGAATCTCTACACATTGAATGTTTTAGTTGGCTACGCTACATGGGTGTGGAGTTCATGTAGTTAGTTTTAAGTAAGAAGAGCTGTTTCTGCTGAATTCCTTGTGAGTTCAAAATCTGACGTTTTAAGATCAGTGCTTATGTGTAACTGACATTTTGTTTACTTTGCAAATATTATACTTACCACATAATATACCCTGCATAAGTAAAATTTAAACAAAATTATTTATAAATTTTTATCGGCATTAATTTTGAGCTATATCTCTTCAAATGACAGCTAGGTAGCACAATGGATAGACCTCCAGGTCTGGAGTCAGAAAGATCTGAGTTCAAATCTGACCCCAGACATTACTAGCTGTGTGACCCTGAGCAAGTCACTTAACTCTGTTTGTTCAGTCTCCTCATCTGGAAAATGAGCTGGCGAAGGAGTTGGCAAACCACTCCAATATCTTTGCCCAGAAAACCCCAAAAGGAGTCACAAGGAATTGGACACAACTGAAATCACTGAACAAATAGCTCCTCCAATTGCTAGTGTCAAGACTCATCCTTTTATACTGTTACACAATCTTACTTAGACTAGGATTGGGAGAGTTTTGTAGCCATTTATGGGAATTTCTCCAGATACTTCCAAGCTTTTATCTGCTCCTTAAGCTCAATGATTTCAAGTTCCCCAGCCATGTTTCATGGTGGAGAGAGTGTTTATATCCTGTTTCCGTGTTTTCTGTTCATATGACCACAGGTCTGAAGCTCAGTTTTCCCTTCTGTAAAATGAAGCCAAAACCTGCAGTAGTGCCCCTCACAGATCTGCTGTGAGTCTCCGACTCTACAGTGTATTTAAGCTGGCCTCAGTTAGCATGGCGCATTATCATTACCAAATACGGAGCAATATACAGGTACCCTTTCAGTTAGTTTTAGATGTGATGCAACATCACCATTCAAGTAATCAGGGAATTACTAACCATGGAGCCTTCTCCATTCCACTTGTCACCCATCACTGGATCACACACTGCAAAAGAAAAAAGTACCTTAGGAACAGACCCTTTTCATGTCATGACAAAGAGAAATAGGACAAACATATCCTTCAATGTTACAAAAAAGCCATAAAGACCCTAGGTTCAAGGGCAGCCTCTGACACATACTAGCTGTGTGAGTACAGGCGAGTCACTTAATGTCTCTGTGCTCTAGGTAACTGTAGCAGAAAAAATGCTGATGTACGTTGGCAGAGAGACTTTCTTCACCCAAGAGTGCTAATGACATCACAGGTTCAGGCCCTATTCCTACATCTTCATTTTCTTTGTGAGCATAAATATTATTTTTATGAAATAACAGTGACAATTTCATATTTTATTAAGTAAGCCCCAGATTAATAGCTCATGAACAGCCCTTAAACGTTTATAAAGAACTTTATTCAAAACAACTTTTATGAGGTAGGATTACAGATGAGGAGAAAGGGTCAGAAAAGGTAAATGATGTTCAGGTGAGTGCCAGCTGGAGCGTTGGGTTTGAATCTGGGTGCAAAATCAGCTTTTATTTTCTTTTTTCTTTTATTTTACAATTATCTACACATCAAAAGCATTTCAATATAGCCCTATAAAAAGGATTGTGCAAGGTATCCCAAAAATCTAGTGCAGTTTTTAAGGTTTAAACAAAATAGTGGTTTTAAGGTTTAATAACTTCAGAAGTACTACATCTGAAGAAAAACATCTGAAACATTTGAAATTTTAAATATTTATGATTCAACATAACCCTATCTTGTGCCACCTTATTTCTCTCAACAATTTTTGAACTTTGTAAAAACTTTTATCAGCTGCTGATCAGTCAAACAATGGAATGCATTTGTAATCATAGCCTTAGGATCATCCAAAGAACAATTCATATATGATGGATTTGATATGGCCCAGCCCCAATAGGAAAAAAAAAGGCAAATGGGCATAGATCAAGAGACCTAGGCAGCCAAGTAAGAAGACCTCCTCCATTTATCCACCAGCTTAAAAGTGTCATCCAGAATGTTACACACACAATTCATAATGACAGTATGCCCCATCTTATTAAGATTTAAAATGTTTATTATTCAAAATTCCTAAGACTAAACATATAAAAAATAAACAAACTTTCAAGTAAAGTTTTTGTAGGTTTGTAGTATTTATATTTCTGAACTCTTTAAAGGTTAAAACTATACCAAGACTTTGGAGATATATGGTATATGAAACTAAAATTGTTGTGTATTTTGAAAAAATTGAAAATACAATTTTCTAAGATAGTAAAACTTGCCAAATTTTTGTCTCCTAAAATTATTTTTTATTTCTCCTGTGTATTTAAAATGTTTTGTTGATACTCAGTTTTTTCCTTTTAATTTTTTTGTTTCCACCACTACTAACTCTCCCCACTCTCAGCCTACAAAAGAATTCTAACAAGTAAGTATTATCAAGGAAAACAAATTGACATATTAGCTCTATCAATTTTTCTACCACACCTAACATAGTTCTCTCATGATGCCCTCCTTTTCTCTCTCTGCTCTCTATCTCTTTCTATTTGATTTCTATTTCTCTCCCTACTTGATTCTGTCATGTGAATCAAAACTCCAAGTTCTATCTGTTCTTAGGTTGTTTTGATTGTTTTGTGTTTTGGTCTTTTTCTTCTATTCCACAGCACTTATTTTTTGGACCCTTCCCTCCTTACTAGTACTTACTAGACCCTGTGCCTGGGCTAAATATGAATAGTCCTCCACAGTTCCAGGACACATATTTCATTAGCCGAGGTCCCTGACTTGTATAACCTCGTGGATATAATTGATTCCAGCTCATTGTAAGTCACTTTTCCCTCAGTGATGAAGTAGCCACCTGAATGGGTTTTTCTCTGTGTTCTTTTCCTTTATATGGCTTGGCAGAGTGGGGAGTTGGGGGGAAATTGTATTGGAGTATTTGAGTAGAATTTCTGAAGCTACCTATAGCTGCCCACACAAGCTTTCCACTCAAGACTATGCTTGCCTTCCTGGGCACGTGGTGATGACTGGGAATAGCACTGAGTATTCTAGAGATAAAATTGCTCCTGTTAACAACACCATGCTCTTGGGAACATCCAATATCTTGCATGCCCTAAGACAGGCAGCCAGCTTGCTTCCTTTTCTATCATTCAAAATTTTTTTATCATTTTAAACACTTTGCAAACCTATACTCATTCTCTCAGGACCAATTTGAAAACCCCACTGAAAGAAAAGCACATCCTTGTCATCTAATGTGGTCTCACCTGGCGTCTGGCAAGAGAAATAAGAAAAATAACTCCCTACCGTACACCAAGCTGCAGTTCTGCTGCTTCAGCTCTTGGATTATGTCGACTACCATTGCAAGGAATGATTTATCTCTTGTGTAACCTTTAGGAGGAAAAACAATGAAGCGTATATGAACTAGTTGGACTAAAAGACAAAGCCCCTCATGACCTTAATGGAGGACGGATGGCAGCTGCTCAGAATTGGACCTTTCTGAGCTGAAGTGCTCTGTGACTATTCATTCAGCAGACCTGAGAGGCAGCAAGAACTCATGGAGCCAATTCACTAAAAAACAAACCAAAAAAACCCACTCTGCATCACACCTATCAGATTGGCTAACATGACAAAACAGGAAGAGGATAAATGTTGAAGAAGATGTGGGAGAGTTGGAATTCATGGTTGGTGGAGCTGTGAGCTGATCCAACCATTCTGGAAAGCAATTTGGAACTATGTTCAAAGGTCGACAAAAATGTGCATGGCCTTTTTGACCCAGCAATATCACTTCTGGGACTGTATCCCAAAGAGATCACGGAAATGGGAAAGAGTCCCACATGTACAAAAATGTTTATAGCAGCTCTCCTTGTGGTGGCCAAAAAGTGGAAATCAAGAGGATGCCCATCAATTGGGGAACGGCTGAATAAACTGTGGTATATGAATGTAATGTGCTGTAAGAAATGATGAATAGGAAGACTTCAGAGAGACCTGGACTTATATGAACTGATGCTGAGTGAAAGGAGCAGAGCCAGGAGAATTTTATATACAGCAACAACCACAGTGTGTGAGGATTTTTTCTGGTAGACTTAGAACTTCATGGCAATACAAAGACTTGAAAAATTCCCAGTGGTCTCTTAAGACAAAATGCCTTCCACATCCAGAGAAAGAACTATGGAATTTGATTGCAGAATGTAGCAAATCATTTTCTTTTGTATTATGTTTTGGTTTGTTTTATGATTTCTCCCATTCATTTCAATTCTTTTATGCAACATGACTAAGGTGAAAATGTATTTAATAGAAATGTACGTGTAGAACCTATATAAAATTGTATGCCGTCTCAGGGAGGGAAGGTGGAAGTAGAGGTGAAGGAGGGAAAAGAAATCTAAGTTATATGGAAGTGATTTTAGAACACTGAAAACAAATAAAATAATAATAAAACCTACTCTGGAGGGAATGCTGAAAAGGAAACAGCACCTTTGAATAGTAGATTCCTAGCATCCTGTATTAAATATTAACAATCTTTTTGTTAATTTGGTTTAAAAAAAACTTCCAGCCTCATTAGAAGTTAATGCATAAGCAGGAAGCCAAATTCTCAAAAGTACTTGTAATATGACTAGAACAGTATAAGGTACTGCTTAATCCAAAAAATAAAAATTGGATTTTACTGTTTGAGAGGTCTCCATATTTAAGAAAATCTCCAGTTTCAAAACTGGAATCTCCTACATTCCAATTTGGATGTTTAAACTACCATTAATGAAGGATGAATTCTACTAGTCAGAATAATGATGTCTAAGGATAATCCTGTGAAGTAAGAAAACAGTGAAATCTGTGAATAAAATCATACCAAAGTATTAGAACAGCATCCTACTACCATTGAAATTTATTAGATATAATATCATCATACTAAAAACAAGATTCTTAGAGTACAGGAATCTGTTCATTCCCTCAAATTTAGGGTGAGAATCAGGTTAGGTAAAAGTAGTCACAGACAGGAAAAGGAAGTATAGATCACTAGAATAAGGAGAGCTGAGTTCTACGAGGCTGTCTGACAGTTTCACCATACTATGTTAGATAAGCCATTTCATATCATTGTGTCATAGATATCCCCCAATGCGCACATAAGAGTTGTTTTAGCTTTAATAAATATTGAACGCATAGAATTTAACTTCAAACAACTAACTCATCAGCATCTGAACTTAACACAACTAACCCATTAGCACGAAAGACAGGGAGACGAGAGTACAGATTCACAGAAAATCCCCCAATCTCATTTTCACTAATAATTTAAAATTATTTTTACCAACCTTTAAGAAAGAAAACCAACCACCAGCACTCCTGTTAATAAAATGGATGATTTTCTTCTCTCCATTCCTTAAATATTAAAACCCAAATGACATTCTTCACATGGATGAAATAGTTGGTAACACATATGCCCTCCATGTGAGTCTGTATACAAGCTAAAATGAGTAAGAAATCATATACTGTCTTGTGTTATTAGTTAACTTTTCTCCTGCAGTAAACTTGAAGCTTCTTATGACTAGTGCCAGAATTATATACTTTTGTATCCATTGTAACACCTAGCAGTAGTCTTTATATACAATTTTTGATTATTTATGATTTAATTTAATTCAAGGTTAACAATGAAATACTCTGAAGACAGGCAGTAGAAGCAAAGGAGGAAAAGCAGGTGTAACATTATAAAAGCTACTATTAGAGAAATCAGTCACTGAATAATAAGAATAAAAACTCGTCTATTCCATAAGTGCTACAAGGATATTGTTGGTAAAGGGAAAGATACCATTCAGTGCCACTGTAAGTCCTGCTCAACAAGTAAAACACTTAAAACATTCCTGGGGCTTCTTACTGATTTTAACAAGAAAGAATTTACAGATGTATTTTTTGTGAGATGCCAGACCTTACTGGGATTATTTTCTCTGAAAAATCACTCCTGTGCCTCATAATAAATGTTAATATTTTGCTGAGCCAAAAACCCATTGTTAATTGTAGTTTTAGGGGTCATGCTATAAATATGATATTTTTATTAAGAGTATTAAGGCAATTCAAGGATCCTAAGACAATGCAATCATACACAAAAAGCTTGGTACCAAAGAAAACCCTCAGATAATTTTTTTTAAGTACTTGAAAAAATTATTCGATGGAACAGATTAGGTACACAAGACACAGTAGTAAATGACCATGGTAATCTAGTTTGATAAACCCAAAGACCCCAACTTTTGGGACAAGAACTCACTCAATGAGAAAAACTGGTCAGCTCACCTCTCCTAAATCTGTGTTCTCATTTAGATCTCCAATACTTCCACCTCCTCAGTACTTTCTCAAGTTCTTTTTCCCTGCTTGGATTTCAGTATCTTCTGTTTCCAATCATGATCTCTTTCTCCTCAATCCCTCAACCCCCCATGTAGTGCGGGGTTGATGATCTCAATAATGTTCTTTTCCCTATTCTTGTGGCCAAGAATAGTCAGGAACAGTTTGCTTTCAACTGGAAAGGACTCCAGTATATCTTTACCATCCTTCCCTTAGGCAACCTGAACTCTCCAATACAACAATCCAGCAGAGAGACCCCATTTTCTAAGGACACTGATGCCCAGCACTACAATGATGACCCAATAAGATTAGGCTAGAGAAGGTCACGGTGACCAAGACTGTGGCTTGTGTGGTAGTCTATATAATGAACATGGGGGTGTGAAGTCAACCCTAAGAAAATCTAGGATCCAACTCACTCCGTCAAGTTTTGAGTTATACAGTAGATGGGGAGAACTCAAACATTTCTGGACATAGTCCACAATGAACTATTGACACTTACCTTCCTACAATTCAAAAGGGAAATCCAGAAGATCCGCTGGATACTTTGAGTTATGAAAAATCCACATTCCCTACTTGGGTATCTTAATAAGCCCTAATTGCCAAGCATTATGCCAGTTGCCTCTTCTGAATGGGAACCTAGAACAGCTATAGCCTGGGACGATCTAAAGTGGACCATTCAGCATTCTCTTCCCCTAGGTATTTACGACCGACCCCACAGAGAAAAGTTTTGGGATCAAGCCTGAGCTGAGCTCAGTAGAACCCTAGCTGCTACAAGATCATATAATTATCTTTCATAGAGAACTATTATAAGTTGGGCAGTGCAAGATGTTCCCTCTAGTAACACATAAAAGGAATAGGAGACCTCTATTGCTAAGTGAAAATCATATATTCACTTACTTAGGTCTTTTAGGTGTTAGTATCCTTCACAAACAGGTTGCAACTCTACCAAATGTTGAGGTTTTCAGTTCCAACCCTGCCTCCTTGACTAGTCAAGCAGGCCCTGACCTATGAGGACTTGGCTCCTTAGGAATGATGTTTTGCCTGGTTCACCAAGTTATGTGTACTACAAGAGGGTCACAAGCTCCTAGACTTGGTTGCCCATTAAGTTGTTAATAGGATATGAGAGACAGAGGTTTTGGCAAGTCCTACCAGCGTGTAGCGCTAAGGAATTGCATTTCTGGTATGTGAGAGGGCCTTGAGGGATAAGCTACATAAGATCTTTATTTCCATGTAATGGACATGACATGGTTCTGGTAGGCTAATCAGGGGTCTGGAGGGAATGAAGCTAAGCAATCAAAGGCTCTGCCATCTATGACTGGGACCAGTAGAAGAATTATGCCAAAGAACCCTTCCATATACAGTGGCTGGCAGGGTATACCAGCAAACATCAGAGACATCATATGACTTCTATTCTTATCTGCAATGTCATGAGGCCAAATTGTAATAGGGTCACACGAGCCCTTAAGGATAATATGGTTACTTCTCTCCAACAGGACTCTTCACAACAATCAGAAAACCCACTTGTCCTATGGGACCTTCAGCCTACTTTCAAATGGCAAACTGAGCCTTTCTGGAACTGCCCAATTCAGGGCAAAAAGTTTGCACCTACTAAAGAAAACCTTAATTAATATGCCTTAATTATCAAGGTAAGGTGTTTTACTTCAGCAACATCTAACTGATGCCATCTTAGAAAGAAAGAGGTGTAGGAATACAGTTTTCCAATAATAGGCTTACAACCAAGAATAATTTATTCTGCAAAGTTAACTATATCCTACAGGGGCAAAAAACAACTTGAGGACTTT
>CM053771.1:344964918-345029807 GCA_028658325.1 Potorous gilbertii | reverse complement strand
GGCGGAGGACCTTGGGGGGGGCTGTGGCCGGGGGGGGGGGGCGGGGTCCGAGCGGGATGGAGACGGCGTCGGGGAGCCTCGAGGAGGGGCGGGCCTTCGTGCGTGGGCGCGGGAGGGCTGAGGCCACCCCACACCGGGTTTGGGATTTTTCAGCCGGGGTGACTGTCGTTAGGGATGACTTAGGCCCGCCCTCTCCGGTGGCTTGCGGACACCGGCCGGGCAAAGCGACTTTTCCGAAGTCCTTCTTGGGGAGCTGCTGAGGCGGGATTAGAACCCGGGCCTTCCGACTCCCACCCCTAAATCCGTAAGACGAGGATGACATCGATAGACAACGGGGGATTTTCCCTCGTGGCGCTGGTGCCCGTTTTCAACAGTGGAGGTGGTGGAGCCATGGGCTCGGGAGATAAAAGTGCGTTATTAGTGTTTTCACTGTTTTAAGAGATCTTCCTAAGGGGAAAAATGTGATTTACTAAACGAGGTTATGAATCAGACGGTCTGTAAACATTTATTAAGCCCCTACTATGTGCCAGGTTCTGTTCTTCAGAGTACAGTGAATGGTAGAAAACTCTCCCATCTCAGGAAGAGGACACAACATGCTAAATAACGTGGTCTGCACACCAGCGAGTAGGGCCTGCTCTGTGTCGGGCTTTGTAGCAAGTGCTGCAGACTCAAAGAAAGGTGCCCAAAATAAAATCCAGGGGAGCAAGAAGCATGTAGAGTAATCAAGATCGGTTTCTTGTGATGGAGAGAATGATAAAAGCTAGCATTTATATAGCACTGTAAGTAAGGTTTGCAGAGTTCTTTATAAATACCTCATTTTTATCCTTACAATTCAGGGAGGACAGGGGCTATTATATACCTCATTTTACAGAAGAAGAAACTGAGGCAGACAGGTGAAGTGACTTCACCAGAGTCACACAGCAGCGATTTTGGCTGGGACTTGAAGAGACAGGCCAGGAAACACATAGGGAGTAAGAAAATTTTGAGTATGGTAGACAGCCATTGAAATTGCCAATGGGAGGTGAAGCACAGCAGAGAAGCCATTGTGACTGAATTGTGGAGTCCCCAGGTGAAGGAGTAAGGAAGGTATAAGAAAACTCCAAAGACAGTAAGGGGCCAGTTTATGGAGGGCTTTAAAAACCAAGGGGTGCATTTTATGTCTGATCTTAGAGCTAATGGGGTATTTCTGGACTCTTCCCTAGGGGTGTGTGAGGTGCAGGTCAGACCTTGGATAGGTGAGAGGAGGAGGGGGAATTCTTTTCATTTTATATGTTTTATATGTTACATAGTTGTTTGCATGTTGC
The DNA here is from genome assembly GCA_028658325.1 of Potorous gilbertii. NCBI lineage: Eukaryota > Metazoa > Chordata > Mammalia > Diprotodontia > Potoroidae > Potorous > Potorous gilbertii. The sequence continues at coordinate 345,028,503 of CM053771.1, read as the reverse complement.
CTCATCCATTAGAATTGTGAGTTTCTTCAGGGTCATCTTTCTTTGCATCTTTGTTTTATGCATAATAAGTTCTTAATAAATGTTTGTTGACCAGCCAACTAAGAGACTGGCTATTGCAGTAATTCAGACTTGAGGTGATGAGGACCTGCACTGGGATGGTGGCAGTGTCAGAGGAGGGAAGGGGTTGCTTATTTTATCACTAAGGTACCATGTTGTTGTTGTGTTCATCCTTTCCTTCCAAAGACCATGCCATCAGAGAAATGATGACATGACTTGCACTTGACTTTGTTTTGAATGAGGGAGGCCTGTGCAGGTCACCAGCCTTGGTGCCTCCTGAGCCGTCTGGGTCCAGTAATGACCAGACATTCATCAGGATGACTGGAGAAGGCACAGGATGCAATGGGACACCTTAATTTTAGGCTAAGGCCTGGTAGTACCTTAAACCTAATGACCCTTGTTTGGGACATAATCCCAAACTAGCATTCCATAACTATGTCTGATGGACTCTTGTTTGAATCTCCCCAAGATTTGGGGTAACTACAGAATTGGGGATATGGAACACTGTGTTCCACACTCCACTTTTTGTGCAGTGTCCCAGAAAATACTTAGAGAGTTGATTAAGGAAGTCCCCTAATTCAGTGAGACACTTCTCTCTCCCTCCTGGCCAATCAGTTTGTCCAGAATACAGTTTGTGAATTTGCCATGGATGGAGGTAATGCATTAGTCATAGCCTTTGCTGAAAGGAGGAGAATTTCTCTGGTCCCCTGAAAATGGGGTTTTCCTAACATACTTGGCAGTATGATCATAGCTTCATAGCTTGAGGAACAAGAAAATTTCGGCCTTGCCAAGGTCACACAACAAAGTAGTGTGTACTGGAGGCAGAGTTGGAAACCACATTCTCTGATTTCAGAGCCACTTGATGTCAGCCTTGTATTTTGCTGCCTCTTCAGTTCATCAGGGAATATGAACTGAACCTCCCTTGATTTTTTTCTTTTCCTTTTTTTCTCCCTTGGATTTCGGACTGAAGAGAAGGGATTGGGAGGAGGTGGGGTGAAGATTTCCTTCCCTCCAGACCTCTGAAGGAGCAGAAAATGATGACTTTCAGGAAACGTACATGGCCACAAGCTTTGTTTGTCCAGGCAAACCTGGGGGTGGGATAGGGTGTATGGGGAGAGAGTGGTTCTTGCTTCTTTATTTCCTAGCTGTTGCCTTCTGCCTTTTCCTTTTCTGAAAACAGACTAGAGACTAGTTTCTTAGAATAGTCTTTTTCTTTCCACAGGCTTATAAGTCTCAATACCTAGAATACTTTACCTTCTCACCCCTATCTATTGAAATGCTTAGCTTTCTCAATTCAGCTCACCTGTCACCTCCTTCAAGAGGTCTTTGTTGCCTTTGCAATAATTCATCCCATTCATAAACCATAATTTTGTTTAACCATCCCCCAGTTGATATGAACCTACTTTGGTTTCCAGTTCTTTGCAGCAACAAAGTATAGCTAAAATATTTCTTTTGTCCTTGATCTCCTTAAAGTATCGTAGTGGTATCCCTGGGTCAGAAAGCATGCACACTTATTTGACTTTGAGGGTATTGGTCTAAATTGCTTTTCAGAATGGTGGAATTTATCAATATGCAAGTTAACCACCAGTACATTAGTGTATCTGCCTTCCAACAGCCCTTCCAATAATTGTCATTTTCCTTTTTTGTTATTTTTTGCTAACCAATGAGCTTGAAGGGAGGCTCAGTTATTTTAATTTACAATTTCTCTCATCATTAATTTTTTTTGGAGCATTTTTTCTTCATATGATACCATGGGCTCTGATAGGTTTTTGACTTATTTTGCCCAGAATCAAGCCTTTTTACCTCACTTCCTAACCACCAGCTCCAAACAGTGCTGCTGGTTTATTTACTTCCCTCCTTTTTCTCCCTTTTGTGTTATATATGTCTGAGTTAAAATGTAAGCTACTTGAGGTTGGAGATTGTCTTGGTTGTATTTGTATCCACGAACTTAACCCAGTGTGCTGCATGCAGCACTTAATAAATACTTTCTCTCTCCATCTCTAGCTTTGTCTCTGTCTTATTTCCCTATGTATGGAATGCACTTTGACCTCAGTTCTTTCTGAACTGGGGTGAAGAGGAAGAATAGTGATAGTCACACAGAAGAGAGTATCAATATCACTGATTTTTAAAAGTGTCTACCAAGTTTTAGGTTAGATGTCACTTCTTCTGTTAGTATTCAGTCCCTCATCAAATTCTCCCAGAATGCTAGTCAGTCTTTGCCCCACTTTATATTATATTTATTTGTGTACATATTGTGTCCTCCTCAAAAGACTATATAATCTGTCTAGGGAACATTTTGTCTTTATATGCCAGTACCTAGTGAAGTGCCTTGCAAGTGATAGATACTTAATATTTGAATTGAACTTGAATTCATTTGAATTACTCCCAAATGCAGAGAGGCTGTTCTAAGGTTCTAGTGCTAAGGCCATTCTGCTTATTTAATGTAGATGTTGTTGATTATTTATTCTAAGGAAAAAAAACTTTGAATTTGTATTCAGAATAAATTTGGGATCATCCTGGAATGGGGAGTATGAAAATTATTCTCTAATGAGTTCTGTTCATTTGCAAACACAGAAGAGAATGGTAAAAATTTATATTACTTGAGGTTTTCAAATAGATATATTACCTCATTTGATTGTGTGAGGTAGGTTGTTATATCATTTTACAAAGGAAGAAACTGAGGGCTAAGAGGTAAAAGTCAGGTTCAAATTTAGATTTTCCTGACTCCAAGTCTAACGCTCATTTCAGTATGCCTAGATGTCTAGGAGGAACTGACATTTAAAAATCCTGATGTTTTCTTTTGTAAGCACAATGCTTACCTGCTAAATTGTTGCTTTTGTGGTGCATGTGACTCCTTCTTATGTTATAGCAGTTTCTTAATTTTGATTCGTGAGTGTGTTTATGTGTATAAATTTAAATATTTTTGTTTTTGTTTAGGTGGTTTCAGTCATGAAGAATTGCTAAAAATATGGAAAGGGCTTTTCTACTGTATGTGGATGCAGGACAAACCTTTCCTACAGGTGAGATCTGATTTCTTAGTTTGGGTTAAATAGTGACATTTGGAAGGAGTCTGCCTATACTCATAGGAAGACCTGTCTGGGATAGACTCACCAGGGTGATCAATACTTACATTAATTCAGGGAGAGAATAAATTGGGCCAGAATTGTCAGCATCCTTGGTTTTCTGTACATCTGGAGGGACTGGTACTTTAGAATAGTCTCATAGAATTAGTTCCAACTTCCTTGTTTTATAGAAGAAGGAACTGAGGCCCAGAAAGGTTAAGTCACTTGCGCAAGGTCACATAGGTAATAAGTGTCAGAGTTTAGATCTAAACCTGGACATTCTAACTCTTTTCTGTTAAACCACAGATCAATTTGGAACATGTATCACTTTAGGGGAAAGGTGGTAGGAAGAATGACAGGGGCAGGGCTTAGCTAGCATTGAGCCCAAAGTGGGAGGCAAAATTACAGAAAGGGAAATGGAAAAGTATGAAGAAATATTTTCTCCTTTTAGTTTTGCCTTTAGCCCTGATAAAAGCAACCTCCCTCCTGATGCCACTGAAACGATCCTATTCTAGGTCCACAGATGTTTCTCTTTGATTAATTAACATACTTTGTTTGGTTTCAGTATATAGATATATACACACTCTCTCTCACACATACACAGTTATCCTGAACTTGGCAAGCGCTAACAAATGAACATGAAAAACAAAAAAGATTGTATGTGAAACTGCAAATATGTACAGCTTGAATTTGTTTAAAGTATATAATAAATTCATCTTGTTTTCTGCTTCTCGGCTTCCTTGTATTTCTTTTGCACTTCCTTTCATTTTCTTCTAGGCATTTAAAAAATTTTGTGTATTTTTTCAGTCAGCAAAACTCTGTTTTCTCTGTGTCTCCCCAACCCTTCTCTTGAGATTGAGGGAAAAATAAGATCTTGTTACAAATGCGTAGTCAAGAAAAACAAATGTCCACGTTGGCCTTTTGTGCTCTGAGTCTTTCACCTCTTATTAAGAGGTGGATAGCTTGTTTTTTCATTAGACCTCTGGAATCTTATTTGGTCATTACATTGATCAGAGTTCCTAATTCTTATTTTCAGCATTGTTGTATACATTCCTGGTTCTGTTACTTCACTCAGCATCACTTCATAAAACTCTCTCTAGGTCTCTTTGAAATCATCTACTTCAAAATTTCTTACAGCACAGGAATATTCCATCTCATTTATATACCATAGCCTGTTTAACCAGTCCCCAATTAATTAATATGTCCTTGGATTCCCATACTTTGCTACGTCAAAAAGAGTTATAAATATTTTTGTATATTCTTAGGAATTACTTTGTTTAGGATTAATCTTTTCCTTAATATACTCTCCCTATAATTTCCTCTTCTGCTTTTTCTCTTATTTCACTGTTGAGTGAAATGTATTATTGTGCCCAACTCTGTGTGAGTGGGTTTATTTTTTCCTCCTTTGACCAGTTCAGATGAGAGTGAGGTGCAAGTGTCAGCTATTCTCACCGCCCCCCCCATCCCATTCCCTCTTCCTTGTTTGTATAGATGTTTTATTTGTGCACTCTTGAGTATATAGCATAATTTTCTGTAATCTTCCTTTCCTTCTTCCTTCCCCCAGCACACCAATATATTCCTTTTTTCCTCTCTGTTCTTAAGATCATCACATACTGAACTGCTTCAAGTGCTTGTTTAATTAGACTCCTTCCATGATCCTTGAAGATGATAAAGAGTTCAGAGGTGATGCATACCACATCCTCATATTTCAACTTAAGTCATTTATCCTTGTTTATTCCACATCATTGTTCATGCATATTTGCCTTTAAAAAGTTTCTCTTCACTTCTGTGTTTGAACTTCCAAGTTCTGATATTTTCATCAGGGATAGCTGAAAATAATATGTCACTAAAGGTCCATTTGTCCCCTGTAGCATAGTATTCAGTTTTACTGGATCATTAATTTTTTACTATAAACATGTATCTTTTGCTTTCTAGAATATAATATTCCAGGTTCTCTGTTCCTTTATAGTAGTGACTTCTTAATTGTGTGTGATCCTGGCTGTGACTTTGTATTTGAATTCTTTCTAGCTACTTGCTGTATTTTTTGCTTTCACCCAGAAGTTCAGAATTTTGACTATAATCTTTCTGAGTTTTCATCTTGCATTTCTTTTAAGATGTGACTGGTGGATCTATTTCCATTCTGCTCTGTGATTCTAAGAAATGTGTACTCTCCTCTTTAAGATTTCTTGTAGTAAGACATCTCAGCTATTTTTTGATCATGATATTTAGGTCATCTGATGATTGTTTTGTTTTTTCTCCTCCAGCTGCTTTCCAGGTTAGTTGTTTTTGCTGTGAGAGGTACCTTATGCTTTCTTCTGCTTTTTCCTACTTTTTCAACCTTTTGACTTAGTTTTACAGTTTCTTGAGGAGGGGGTGGGTTAACTTCAGGTTAAGTGACTTGCCCAAGGTCACCTAGCTAGTATATGTGAGTGAGGACAGATAGAACTCAATGTTGTACTGATTCCAGAGCTGGAGCTCTTTCCACTATTTCATGTAACTCCTCCTTAAAATTTCTTTTTGCCTCATGGAAACATTCTGTACTCCCCCTTCCTGTGTAGTCAGGAAGACCTGGGTTTAGATCAGGTCTCTGACCCCTAGTTCAAACAAATAACTTAAAAAAAACAACAAAAAAACCCACTCTTTGCTGCAGTTTTCTCAACTCTAAAATGAGTCTTGTAATTCACCTGCCTTCTAGGGTTGTTGTGTTTATTAAATGAGATATATGTAAAGTACTTAGCATGGTACCTGGTGCATTATAAGCCCTTAATTTTTTTTTTATTATCAGTTCCACATTCTCTTTGTTCCCTTCCATACCCATCGAGAAGGCAAGAAATATGGTGCTCTTTATGCATATAAAAACATCATGCAAAACCTATTTCCACACAAGCCATGTTGCAAAGAATAAAGGCAAGAAAAATAAAGTTAAAAAAATGCTTCAATCTGTACTCAGTTCATTAGTTCTCTCTCTTTGGAGATAGATAGCATTTTTTACCATGAATCTTTTGTAATTATCAGGAATCGTTGTATTGATCAGCATAGGTAAGTCTTTAATAGTTGATCATATTTGACCACTGTTACAATATTGCTGTTCCTGTGTACAATATTCTGCTTCTGTTTACTTTGCATCAATTTATTTAACTTCAGGTTTTTCTGAAACCATCCCCTTCATCATTTTTTACAACACTGCAGTACATTCATATACCATAACTTGCTCAGCCGTTTCCCAATTGATGGGTATCCCTCTAGTTTCCAATGTTTTGCCACTACAGACAGCGGCTATAACTATTTTTGTACATGTAGGTCATATAGTAGGTTCTTTAAAAATGCTTGTTGCTCTCTTCCTTACTCCTCCTTTTCTCCCTTCCTCCTTTCTTTCCTTCTCCCTCTATTCCTGTAGCCCACTAGGCACTGTCATCTGACTAATGTAGGTTATGGACTCCTTAGGACTGCTAGGCCTTTCCACCTTCCCTGTAGCTGAATTCTTTTTTTACATGTTGCCTCCCCCGCAAGCGAACTCCTTGAGAATAGGAACTGGCTCTGTGCACAGTGCTTGTCATATAGTAAGCAATTACTTTTTTTTTATTCAGTAGAACCATATTTGTGTAGTGACCAGGGAATTTTTTTGTTTTGTTTTTCTGCACAGGAGGAACTTGGAAATACAATTTCCCAGCTCATTCATGTTTTTCAGAACATAGAAACCCGTAAGTATATTGTGGCCTTATTTAAGATGTATTTTAAATGCTGAATTTAGACCTTTGTAGACCAGAACTAGTCAGTCAAAGGCTTCTGAAATTTATGCCAATACAACTATGTCATAGATTCCCTCCTACCTGAAAGACTTAGACAGAATTTTTTCTTTCTTTCTTTCTTTTTTTCTTCCTTCCTTCCTTCCTTCTTTTTTCTTTCTTTCTTTCTTGCTTTCTCTGTCTCTTTCTTTCTTTCTCTCCCTTTCTTTCCCTTCCCTTTCCTTCCCTTCCCTTTCCTTCCCTTCCCTTTCTTTACCTCCCTTCCTTCCTTCCTTTTCCTCATACCTTAAATTCAGTGTACTCTGAAGTCCATAGATGGATAGTAGGTCCCTGCTCAGTTACTGGCTGACTTAGATTGATTATCAGTAGTAACAGTTTCTCTTTCCTTCCCATCTTGATTTAGTTATTTTTTTTCTTTTCCTCATTAAATGGGCCATTCTGTGACTTTTTTAAATAGGCCTATTCACTGAATGCCTGTTACCTCTCTCTGAGTACCTAAAAAAGACCTTAGCCTAAAAGGCCAAGATCTCCCATTGCATGCTGGGTCTTCACCCATCATTCTGATGACTAATCTGGTCACTGGACCCAGATGGCTCTGAAGAAGAAAGCAAGCCTGGTGACCTGCACAGCCCTGCCTCCTTCAAAACAAAATCAAGTGCAAGTCATATCATCATTTCTCTGATGTCATGGTCTTCTTTGAAAATGAAGGATGAACACGACAAGCCAGAACTTGTAAAATATCTCAGAGGCCAGTGGAATTTTAGTCTGTCTGAAAATTTTGTTTGTTTCTACTCCTTTTTTCATGGTTAATTGATGTATGGCTAATCGCCATTGAAATCCTGATATCTTTGTTGCCAGGGTCTGTTGTTTAAGCATTAATGCTCTAAAAGAATAATATTACTTTTTAGTGAGGTATTAGCAGGTGATATTCTGTTGCCACAGGAAATACTGGTTTTACTTCACTTCTCTTTAGGTAGGTGTAGTAGTCAAAGACCATAGCTACTGGTAACTAGAACCAGAACTTAGATATAAACAAGGTAATTGATTACCTAGGGCATTTAACCAGCCACACTCGAGATTAAAATATAATTGGGAAATAATTACAAAATAAAAATTCAGTAGAATACAAGTAATGGTAATATGTTTTTCAAAGTCAGTATGCAGCCTGCAGGGATCCTAATGTAAGGTTTAGTGGCTGTTTCCATTTGAGTTTGAAATAATTGATTTGGGCAATGAGAGAAAGTTTTTAATATTGCCTCTTATATATGTACATTTTTTAATAGTATTTTATTTTTTCCAAGAAATCCAGTTTTTGACATGCATATTTTTCTTTTGGCAAGTCAGTCAGGGTTAAGTGATTTGCCCAGGGTTATACAGCTTGGAGGTGCCCAGTGTCTGAGACTGGATTTGAACTCAGGTCCTCCTGATTCCAGGACCAGTGCTTTATCCACTGTGCCACCTAGCTCCCCCTTAACATTGATCCTTTAAAAATTTTGACTTCTAAATTTTCTCCCTCTATTCATCCCCTTCCCCCTCCCTAAAGTTTTAAGCAATTTTATGTAGGTTATATATATGTAATCATGAAAAACATTTTCATAGTAGTCATGTTGTAAAAGAAGGAGCAGATCAAAAAGAATCATTTAAAAAAATAAAGTGAAAATAGTGTATTTTGATCTGCATTCAGACTCCATCAATTTTTTTCTCTGGATCTGGAGAGCCTTTTCCTTCATTAGTCCTTTGGAATTATCTTGGGTCATTGTATTGCAGAGAATAGCTAAGTCATTCATAGTTGATCATTGCACAATGTTGCTATTACTGTTGTACATTTTTTTAATGCCAAAGTGTTAGCTTCTCTTCAGGATGTAAATATATTGTAGTATGTCAAGCTGCATGCATTTATAATGAAGACTTAGCATTTCTAATAGACAAGGGAGATAATTTTTTAAACCTTGCCTACACCTCCCAAAGGCTTTGTCTCTGCTTTTTTGGTGACCTCATACTCCCCAGTGAAAATCAGTGGAATTGTGTTGGGAGTAGTATGTAACTAGTTGCTTTTTGTCTTTCTTTTTTTCTTTTTACAGGGGAAGGGGGTAGAATATTTTTGAGGAAAAATGTTTTTGTAGAAATAAAAGATATCAGAAATTCACGAGTAAGAAGAGCTGAACAGTAGTGGTTAGTACTTGATGTAGGGATATTTTGCCCTCTTGATAATAGCAGTAATACTATTTTCCTGGGATAAGCATTTAAATGATCTAATACCTCTCAAGACTGAAGTGTCACTACAGCTTGTTTTTTATGAAGTTATATAGGGCTGAATAATAATATTAAGTCACTTAACTTCCCTGGGCTTCAGTTTTTTCAGTTGTAAAATAAGAAGAGTTAGATAAAGTATCCCTATTGGCTCCACTTCAGGGGTCCTTAACTTAGGGTCCATGGCCTATAAATGGATTTTAGGGTCTGGAAACTTAAATGCTTAAAAAACTACATCTTTATTTTAATATGATTTTTAAATTTGCGAACCTGTGCATTTAAGATTATTTTGAGACAAGGTTCCATAAGTTTCACCAGTTTGGCCATGACAAAGAAGGGTTAAGGAACCCCTGCTGTAGATTTATAATCCTATGACTTTAGAAAGGAATCCAAAAAGTATTGCTAAAGATTTTGGAGGTCTGGGCAAGCAACTGAAGGGCATCTTAAGGAACCACTTTGTGTTTTCGTTATTGCTATCAGTTAAATACACACTTGGGAAGAGTGGTAAATTTAGGAAATGAACACGTGGTTAATAAGATGGTGTCTCTATATGAAGTTTGGCTTTCTGGATCATGGCTTTACAGTATAGGAATGATGTACTAAGAGTTAGTAAAACATGTGTTTGCTTGATATTTTAAAAATCTAATCAAGAATGCTTTAAACCTAAAAGATAAAGAGATGGGAAAAGGGGAAATTGCTTTGTCTCTCTACCAAACTCTAGATGCCATTAAGATAAACTACAGTGTAGGAAAAAGATTTAGCAGTAGAGATATCGTGTGATTTATAGGAGACAAAAGTCTATAAGAAAGAAGCTGCCAATAAAGCACACGCACAAAAGGATGAAGTATAAGTGAAAAACAAGGTGAACTAGAGATACTAATGTAAGCCCTAGTCAATTTTATTATTGGAAAGACAGAATATTCTATTATTCAGGGGGTTTTTTTGTTATTTTTTTTTTTATTTAGCTTCTGTCCTAGTCAGTTGTAAGCTGAAAGAGGCATTTTAAGGAATTTAATGGAAGAGTTATCACTCTTTGAAATTTTGATTGACTTCTGTACATGAGCCTTGTCTCTTCCCTTTCACTGTACCCCCAAGTACTGTTTGTATATGTGCAGGTGTGACTCCTGTGATCTTCAAGATTACCCATTCTTAGTGCCTGGGTCCACCAGAAATAATGACTGTTCTTGGTCTATTGGATAGATTGATAACTGGTTTGTATATATCAGATGTAGGAGGATAGGTTATAGTACCATACATTTGTGGAAGGGAGCTTAGAAGTCATTTTATAGTTGAGGAAACTTAAGACCTAGGGAGGAGAAATGATTTCTTCCTTGGGTCACACAGTTGTAAGCTAAGGCACTTAGCTCTAAACTCCATGATCAAGAAACTTGATCTTTACCCTGGCCACTTTCTGCCCTGTTGCCACCTGCGTTTCTTCATTCTCCACCCCGTTTCCAAATTTACACCTTTCCGTTGACTCTCTCAGAACTTTAACCTTATCTCTGAAAAGGGCTTGTGAAATTAACTTATATATTCACCTTTTTATAAATTGACTTTTTTATGCTCTTTTTTACATAATGATCATTTTTTAGAAATTCTCCACTTAATCCCAGCCTTCTTTTGTAACAAATCAGCACGTTGGTCACATTTGAAACTGTGTTCCTTGTTCTAGGCCTCAATCATGCATCTGTGATCAGCAGTCTTCTGAAGTCATGATTGGGCAATACATTGTCAAAATATTTTCTATCAGTTATTTTACAGATTATTGATAATAATTGAGGTTAAGACTTAGAAATCTTTATTCTCCTATAGAGAACCTATTTGTTCAGACTTTTTGGCAAACCATGAACCGTGAGTGGATTGGAATAGACAGATTGCGCCTGGATAAGTTCTATACGGTAAGAGATTTGCTGATATGCATTCTCCATTCTAAGTGGGTTGACCTATATTTGTGTTAGGGAGAAGTTTAGCTCCCTAGTTCGCTTCCTCAAAGTTGTTATTTAGTTTTAATAGTGATTGCTGAGGACAAAAAAGGGGATGTGACCTATAGATGTTCTGCCTCTAGAAAAGCATATCCTGTGCTTTGAAACAGAATGTTTCTTACCTAACTAATCATTTATTCAATGCCATACAAATTAAATTACTAAAAAAATTTTACTTTGGTAGAAAAATAATAACAAAGTTCATTTGGAAGAACAAAAGGCCAGATACCAGAGAAAAAAGATATAAAGGAAGAAGATTCAGCATTAGACCATAAACTGTTATATCATAAGGCAAGATCATTGTCGAAGTGTACAATGGATAATTTTGATTATTTTAAGTTAACATTTCTTGTATAAGCAAAATCAATGTAGCCAAGAATAGAATAGAAGGAATGCAGGAGAAAAACTTTCATAGGTAATTTGTCAGGGTGTGATTGTGTTGAAATACTGCTGTAGGTTAGGATGAGCTGATTTAAAGAAACATTGGAAGATTTGGCCCAATGAAGGAACATACTGTCCACCTCCAGAGAAAGAGGTGACAAGTGGAAGTTTGTATATATGTGTGTATGTTTATAGGGGTGTGTGTGTGTGTGTGTGTGTGTGTGTGTGTGTGTGTGTGTGTGTGTGTGTGTGTATCCGCTTTTAATTGTAGCCTTCTTTGGAGAGGGGAGAGAAGAGGAAAAAAATGCACAGCAGAGAATGAAAGAAAACCTTGCTTGTTTTTGTTAACAATGTGTCGTATTTATTTTACAGTTTTCTTGAAATGGAAATGTATTGTTTTATATTAAATCTTCTTATGTTCTGCATACATGGAAATGTTTTTTTTTCCTTTTCTCATTTTGTATTGTTTAAAAAGAATAAAAAATTTAAAGAAAAAAATTGAATTCTCCTTTTAGGATAAGGTGGCCAAAATTGATGTATTTTGCCCTAATATAGGAGACTCTGGTGGTTGACCACATAGCATGAAATGAAAAAAGTGAATGCATAAGATTCATTGTAAAAGGCAAGTGTGGAAGCAGCTCAAGTATCCTGCTACCAGCCCTGGTCAGGAAAAAGTTGCCTAATCATCTTGGTTGAGTTTAGGTGCTAGATAAAATGAGAAGTTTCTTCCCCAAGCTTTAAGAGGAGCCAGCCTCCCTCCAGAAAGAAAACTGATACTTGTTGCCTAAGTTACAGGATTGGTTACAAGAAGAATTTCCATATCTGACCATGACCTTAAAACTTTTAACACTGGGAAGGTTGGAACTATAAGATAGATGGCCTAATTATGTGGTGGTGACTACCCTGCTTTTATTTTTGTGGTAAAGCTTATGTTTATATTTCTCTTTTACTGATTCTTCTTTTGTATCAAAGTTAATGCGCCTGCTTCTGAACCAGTCCTTCGAAGTATTAAAAAGAAATGGATGGGAGGAAAGGTGAGTAAATTCTGTTACAGAGTGGTTGGTACCATCAGACAATGAAACCCCCAGAACAAAGCAGTCATTTTATAATCTTGACTAATTCAGATGTTACAAGGTTGTTTTTTTGTTAAAAGAACAATTTATTTTAAAGGGAGATAGGACACAAAAAATAGGTATGAATTTTAGGTTGGATAATCTGAAATATTTTAGGACTTGGACCAATCAAATCTAAATTATGAAAACTTTTCTTTCATGCCTGAAGTTTTAAAAAGCATTTTCTTCACAATTCCCTGTGATAAAGGTATTAAAAATGTAATTGCCATCATACTTCAGATGAGGAAACTGAAGCTCAATGACTGACCCACTCATGATCACATAGTAGAGGATAGGGTTTGGAATCACGACCAGATATTGGGACTTTAAATTTAGTTTTTTTTATAGTATGCTACGAGGTTGTATAGATTAGGGAATGACTAAATAAAGGTGATATGTGAACATAAGTCAGTGTTTCTGTGCTGTAAGAAACAATGTCTATGATGAATACAGAGAAGCATAGACTTGGATGATCTTCTGTTGCAGTCAAGAATACAGTGTACACAGTGACAACAACGTAAATGGAAGGAACTATCACACATGCAAAAAAATCAGAGTGAATGTTGCAAAATTACAAAGAATAAACATAGCCCTAAAGAAGTGATTAAAACAATGATTAAAGTGATATTCCAGTCCTATTCCTTTGCAGAGGTTGGAGGGGCATGAGTATAGAATATCGCATGTATTTTCAGGTTTTCTTTTAGATGTAGGGATTGGTTTTAGTGATGTATTTTTAGTCCTTTCTTTCTTTGAAAAAATATTGCTTGTAAAATAGGATGTCTCCGGGAGGAGGTAAGGACAGGAATGTTGTCAGAAATTTTGGTCATGTTAAAAACAATATATCAGTAAAAGTTAATTTTTAAAAGAAAATACTTAAGAATTTAGCAGCAGACATTCATTCAACAATTCAGACTTTCATAAAGTGAATGAGATGATTGGCCCATCTGAAAAAAACTTTAAATAATAGCATTGTAGAATACGCGCATATGAGGCAGCAAGATGAACTGGAAAGTGCATGAGTAGTCATGCAGTGTCGGGTCTGAGTCCTGTTTCTCATCATCTTCAACTCATTTAACCTTTCTGAGTCTCATTTTCCTCCTCTGTAAAATGAAGATAATAATGTCTGCCTTGTAGGGTTTTTTCTAAGGCCCAAATATATATATATTTATATATTATAATAATAAAAATATATATCTAAAACAACTTTGTAGACCTTAAGTACTATATAAATTTTATTTGCAAAAATTCAGATTTTCATATACTCAACTTTAGTAATTGTTCTGTTTGTCATTTTATAGTCTTACCTTTTTTTATGATTGTCACCTCCTTTTTATTTTTTAAAATTTATTTATTTTTAGTTTTCAACATTCACTTCCATAAGATTTTGGGTTCCAGATTTTCTCCCTATCTTTCCCTTCCACCCACCCCAAGATCGAATGCATTTTGATTACCCTTTCCCCCAGTCTGTCCTCTCCATCTCACACCTCCCCTCTCTTATTCCCATCTCCTCTACTTTCTTGTTGGACAAGATAGATCTCTATACCCCATTGCCTGTACGGTTGCGTGCAAAAGCAGTCCTTAACATTTTTAAAACTTTGAGTTCCAATCTCTCTTCCTCTTTCCCCATCCATCCCCACTGGGAAGGCAAGCAGTTCAATATAGGTTATACATGTGTAGTCATGCAAAACACTTCCATAACAGTCATGCTGTGTGAAAGACTATATTCCCCCCCATCCTATCCTGTCCGTCATTTATTCTGTTCTCTCTTTTGACCCTGTCCCTCCTCAAAAGTGTTTGTTTCTAATTACCCCCCGCCTCCCATTTACCCTCCCTTCTATCATCCACCCTCCCCTATATTCCTTCTCCCCTACTTTCTGTTATTCTCTCCTTAAGCCAAAAGTGAGGAGAGTAAGGTTCACTCTTTCCCTCTTACCTCCCCCCTCTTCCCCTCCATTGATAAAGCTTTTTCTTGCCTCTTTTATGTGAGAGATAATTTACCCCTTTCTGCTCCTCCCAATATATTCCTCTCTCACCCCTTATTTTTATTTTTTTAGATATCATCCCTTCCTATTCAACTCACCCTTTGCCCTCTATATGTATATAATCCCTTCAACTGCCTGAGAAAATCTCGAGTTACAAATATTATCTTTCCATGTAGGAATGTAAACAATTCAACCTTAGTAAGTCCCTTATGATTTCTCTTTCCTCTGTACCTTTTCATGCTTCTCTTGATTCCTATGTTTGAACATCACATTTTCTATTCAGCTCTGGTCTTTTCATCAAGAATGCTTGAAAGCTCTTTATTTCATTGAATGACCGTTTTGTCCCTTGAAGTGATTCTTGGTTTTAATCCTAGCTTCTTTGACCTTTGGAATATCATATTCCAAGCCCTTCGATCCCTTAATGTAGAAGCTGCTAGATCTTGTGTTATCCTGGTCCACAATAACTTGTTTCTTTCTGGCTACTTGCAATATTTTCTCCTTGATCTGGAAACTCAAATTTGGCTACAGTATTCCTAGGAGTTTTCTCTTTGGGATCTCTTTCAGGAGGCAGTTGGTGGATTCTTTAAATATCTCTTTTCAGCTCTGGTTCTAGAATATCCTGGCAGTTTTCTTTGATAATTTCTTGAAAGATGATTTCTAGGCTCTTTTTTTTGATCATGGCTTTCAGGTAGTCTAATAATTTTAGTTGTCTCTCCTGGATCTGTTTTCCAGGTCATTTGTTTTCCAATGAGATATTTTGCATTGTCTGCTATTTTTCCATTCTTTTGGTTTTGTTTTATAATTTCTTGATTTTTGTAAAGTCATTAGCTTCCATCTGTTCCATTCTCATCTTTAAGGAATTATCTTCTTCAGTGAGCTTTTGGATCTCTTTTTCCATCTAATCAATTCTGCTTAGACATTCTTCCCCTCATTAACTTAGATCTCTTTTGCCATTTTAGTTAGTCTCTTTTTTAAGGTGTTATTTTTTTCAGCATTTTTTGGGATCTCCTTTAGCAAGTAATTGATCATTTTTCATGATTATCTTGTACTCTCATTTCTCTTCCCAATTTTTGCTCTACTTCTCTTATTTGATTTTCAGGATCCTTTCTGAGCTCCTCCATGGTCTGAGACCAATTCATATTTTCTTGGAGGCTTTGGATGGAAGAGCTTTGACTTTGTTTTCTTCTATTTGTATGCTTTGGTCTTCCTTGTCACCAAAGTAAGATTATGTAGTCCAATTCTTTTTCTGTTTTTTGCTCATTTCCCCATCACTTGATTTTTGAGTTCTTTGTCAAGGTAGTTCTCTCCTTCCAGTGGGAGTGTGGGGAGGGGGAGGTAGGGGGTAGAGTGGGGTGGATACTGTCAGCTGCTTTATCCCTCTGCAGTCTGTGGGCCTAGAGCTCCAGAAACAGCTACTGCTGTGCTGCCACAGGTTCCTCCATCCCCTCTTCTTCCCTGGGGCTGGACCACTGTCACACAGGCCTGACAGGTTTTTTCCACTGACTTTCCATTTTGTCCTCTGTGTTTTTGGGTTGTGAGTTCTGGAGATCACCACAAATGCCAGAGATTCAGTCCCTAACCCTCACCCCCACTTGCTGTGCCAGCATGGCGCGCACTGCACTGCACTCTGCTCCCAGTGTCCAGTGTGGCAGGATAGAAGCTTCACATAGGCCATCCAGGCTGCCTTGGTTGCAGATTTGCTTCACTCCATTCTGCGGGTTCTGCAGTTCCAGAATTTGTTTAGAGTCCTTTTTTTCCAGGTATTTGGCTGGGTTTGAGGGGAGAGTTCTAGCAGGTCCCTCTTTTACTCTGCCATCTTGGCTCCACTCTCAGAGTCTCTCATCTTAAGCAGCTGTTAATAATCACCTTACTCCTGTATTTGCTTGGTGTTTTTGGAATTTGGGATTGGAAGCTTCCTGATGTCTGTAGCTACTACTGTGAAGTGCAGCAACAACAATGATATAAATTGACCCCAGCAGAGGGAAGTTAGCTAAATTGTATCTTCCATCTCTGCTGTTCTCCCTGGGGGGCGCTAGAGAGCAGTGAGGGAGCAGCAGGCAGTCAGAGGGAAAGAATGAAAAGTTCTGGGTAACCCTACATTTGGGGTGACTAAGTGTAAGGCATTACCGGATTATTTGCATGTAGATTGGTTTCTCCTTTGAAGTGATAGAACCGGAAAGAGCCTTATTGTTAATTATTTAAGGGTAAGGAGCACAGCAAGCTCATTTTTGTATCTCCCATAGTCTCTAACAGTAGACTCAGTAAAAATTTTTTAAATTTTTTACTTGCTTGCCAGTGAATAATAGTATGATGTGAGTAAGGAGAGGTGGTAAGTGATTTGGCATTCTTTAATCTTCTACACTAAGGAGCTAAGAATATATATTTTTTTTATTTCATACAACCAGTTAAGTCAGGTAGTAAAAAAAATATCACTCCTGTTTTGAAGATGGAGAAACTGAGATGAAATGACTTGCCCTATCTATTTAAGTGTTGGATTCAAAACCACATCTCTGTTGATGCTACCTGGCTTTTGTTATACTGTGTGAAAAGTCTCATTGTGAACTTAGGAATGGATTTTAAATTTATTTGTGTCAGAGACACTGTTCTAGGCACTGAACATACAAAGATAAAAAGAGGCAGCAGTCTGCCCTCAAAGAACTTACCTCCTAAAGGGAATGGAGGAAGGACTATGCTATAACACCTATAGTATGCCACAACGAGAGGCAAATTAACTGGGGCAGAATGAAATGATTAAGTTTTTTGACTTATAATAAAGCATACAAGTTTAGTTGTTAAGAAAAAACTCTTAAAA
Organism: Potorous gilbertii; assembly: GCA_028658325.1. NCBI lineage: Eukaryota > Metazoa > Chordata > Mammalia > Diprotodontia > Potoroidae > Potorous > Potorous gilbertii. The sequence continues at coordinate 345,011,119 of CM053771.1, read as the reverse complement.
TATTCCTTTTTGCTGTTTTTTTATAGTTTTGTTGAATTCATAAGATTTTGATACATCTTTAATTTTTCATCATGAAATAATTCTTGGCTACTAAGTGGAATAAATGGACTGTTGGTTGAAGAGTCCACTTTTCTTAGTGTAGCCTTGTTTGTTTATAGTGTACAGGTTTTCATTGAGGTTTAAATTAAATGAGTTCCCAGGTTCTTGAAACATGTTTATCTTTATCTCCATCTTTCAGAAGATTTGGTATGTGGTATGGTGTAATATCATGTTGGAGTATTGTCTCCTTTTGGGAATTTTTTATTTGCAAAATAATTCTGCCTATCATAATATTTACCTGACTTCATCATTCCTTTAGTTGGGACAATGGATTCTTTTAGGGGGATGGATGTTTTTATAGTCTGATGAAGATGCCTAGATCATTGGACTTCTGACAATGGTTTTGGTATAGCCTGGAATGAAAAAAATCCTTATGTTGTCTTGCCCATTGCTTCATGTCAATGATGAGCCGATTTTTTTTTTTTTTTACTGCTCTTGATAACTCTTGCTTAGAACTTTAAGAAGTCTAACTCCATACTCTAAAGGAATCCACAACTCACTTGTTTTTTGAGGATTTAATCAGGCTGTTTTGCAATAGTTTTTCATTTTATTATGTTCCTTTTTTTCAACCATACTTTCCATACTTTCAACCATGCTTTGGTCTACCTGTTCCTTTTTCATCTTGGGCTTGCATGGTCTTTGAAAAGCTTGATTTATATGTATTAACAGCCCCTGCAATATTTGTAACAGTCTTTGAAATGACCTCTTTAAGAGTTACAAGTTTTACTCACTTCCTTTCTTAAAAGAGCAAAGGGGTATGATAAAGTACTTGTTTATGGCATAAAATCCAGCGCTAAATTGACTTAAGTAACGAATGATGGGGATTCTAGCTCTATCTAGAGTCATTTGGTCAATGTTCAGACTTCTTAGCCTGGTGTTGGTAAAATCACACTTGCACAAACATTCATTGCTGTCACAAAATGAAATCTTGCCAAATATTAATGATTGGAGTAGGGAACCTACAGCTTTGAGGCCACATGTGACTCTAGGTCCTCAAGTGTGACCTTTTGACTTAATCCAATCTTCACAGAATAAATCCCCTTAATGAAATGATTTGTTCTGTAGGACTTGGACTCAGTCAAAAGGCCACACCAAAGGATCTAGAAGGTCACATATGGTCTTGAGGCTGCAGGTTCTTCACCTGCAAGTGGTTAATACTCCATTTTGTACAAGGTTGGTTGTGATAGAGTCAAAGGAGAGAACCAGATAAAGTGTGTTCAGTAGTTTTTCAGTCATGTCCAACTCTTTGTAGAACCACATTTTGGAGTTTTCTTGCCAAAGATACTTCTGGAGTAGTTTGCCATTTCTTTCTCTAGCTCAATTTATAGATGAGGAAATTATGGCAAACATGGTTAAGTGACTTGCTCTAGGTCACACAGCTAATAAGTGTCTGAGGCCAGATTTGAATTCAGGAAAGGTAAGTCTTCCTGGTTTCAGAACTGGCACTCTATCCACTGACCTAGCTGTCCTACCAGACAAAATACTCTGGGAAATTTTTGAAGAGAAACCAAACACTTTTAAGTGTGGGGAATCAGGGAATGCTTCACAGAAAAAGTGGCATATTTTTATACATTTTAAGTTACTCATTGCCGTACTTAATATTTGTATTTCTGCTCTTTGTATTTCATGGCTAGAATGAAGAAAGTACTAGAAATGGTTTAGATAAGTATTGATGGATGTGTTATTTTTGCATTTTCTAAATTTATAAATAAATTAAATCTTGGAACATAGGCAGATTTGTAGAATTTTATTTTCTTAAATGTGTATGATTTGTTTACCTCAGTGTTATTGTGAGGAAAGAGTTTTGTAAACCTTAAAGTGCTGTAAGCATGAGTTGATGGAAACTCAAATGGATAATACCATCATTTTGTATTTCATAGAATGAATATGGTACCCTGCTACCTAGAATCATTAAATAAGATGTTAAATGAGTATTATCCTTTACAATAGAGTGGAAATAAAAAATATGATTTATGAGTCTTTCAATTAGTCTTGCTTTTTTGGTCTTTGGAATTCTTTATGTTTAAATTTTGCTGTTTTTGTAGTGTTTTTAAAACCTGTCTGATGCTGTTTGAATAATTTTTTCTTGGTCAATTGACTTATGACTTGAAGGCAAGGAAGGAATAGTTAACTTTAATAACTGGTTGCCTTTTTTCTGGCTCCCCCAGTCAGGTTGAACTACTTCTGAATATCCTAATGAAAGAAATTCTGCACCCAGACAGTGAGGCACCTTGTGGGGTGAAGTCCCACTTTATTGACATCTACTTGGAGGAACTGACTAAAGTAGGAGCAGAAGAGGTGAGAAGGCTCCTGGTAGGAGCCTTGGGACTGGGGAGCGAGTTACTTTCTTCAAAACGTCACTTAAACAGCTTTTATTGTCTTTTTAAAAATAGCTTACGGCAGATCAAAACCTGAAGTTCGTTGTTCCGTTCTGCAGAATTGCGGCAAGGACAAAGGAGTAAGTTTATATACTGTCTTGTTTAGTGGCTTCTGAGCCATTCAGGATGACCTTTTCTGCAATAATGATTCATTTTAGGGAGAAAAAAGAGTAATAGTCATTTGTTAGAGATTGTACTAATGAAAAAAATACCTAGGGCTCCCGTGAGTTGTATGGTTAGTTGGGATTCACATTCACAGTTCCTGTTTCCCTTTTCAGTTCTGCTTTGCTGTACAATATAGTTGGAGGTATCTTTGAGGCAATTGTGGAACAAGCTCCCTTTGCCATTGAAGATTTAATAAGAGAGTTAAATGCAAATGGAGAGGACGGTGAAATGTGTGAAGTGGAGTCAGAGGACAGGACATCGATAAGGGAGCAGAAGAAAGGTGAGATGCTGGGATGAGTTTTTACACTGGGTGGCGCTCAGTCTTCTTTTGTGTAAATACATACAGATATGCTTTAAAATGAATTTTACTACTGTGTTTTATTTTTACATTGCTCAAATTCCCCACCACCCCCCGCGACTAAGCTCGAGCCCTACCGTATGACAGAGAATACTTTTTTAAAAGAAGGGGAAGAAGAGAAAAACAGTTAGCAGGACTGATCAGTGTATCCTAAAAATATGAAAATATGGGCAGTATTTTACACCTTTGATGTCCCACCTCTGCACAGAAGGAGGTGGTGATGGTCTTGTTTTCTTACATTTCTTCTTTGTAATTTTGCAACATTCGCATCAGTTGTTTTATGGTGGTTGTTCCTCCCATTTGATATTGGAGTAGTTGTGCTTTCTTGGCTTGATAGTTTGACTCGGCATCAGCTCATATTCTTTTCATGCTACTCTATTTATTACATTTATGTTTCTTAATATATATACCTAGTTATCCTTGCATTTCCAGTGGTAAGACAGTGTGAGGCACATAGTAAACACTAATAAATGTTTATTTTATTATGTTATTGTACTTTAATATAATTTGTTTCCTTTGTCATCCTGTTACATTATGCATTTCAAAACATTCTGAGAAAGAATATGTAGCCTTCAGTGTACTAGCAAAGTGACAGAAGAATTAAGGACCCCTTGTCTAGATAATAGCATGCTAGCAATATTGTTGATTATTGTAAGTTGCTTAATGATTATTATATGAGACTTTTGAGTCACCATGATGATGTGCTCCCTTATCCATAATAAAATGGCAAGAGAATTATTGCTCAAAGTGGTTTAAACTACAGAGTTTAGGAAGGGGGAAATAAAGTGAAAAAAATTAGAAAAGTAGGTTAGAGACAGATTGTACAAGGGATTAAATGCTAGGCTATGGAGGAATCTAATGAAGTTTTTTTTTTTTAATCAGGGCAGGGCAGTGACATGATCAGTCCTTTTGACTTAGAAGGATTATTTTGGCAGCTGTGCAAAAGGATATATTGGAGAGAGGAGAGACTTTAAAGGAAGGAAGACAAGGGGGCTCTTAGAATATGCCAGTTAAGAAAGGTTAAGGGTTTGAATTGGAGTGGGGATGATGTAAATGGAAAGAAGGGCATAACTGAGATGTTGAAACAAAATCAGTAGGACTTGGCAACTGACTAGATGCTCTTACACCCAAGAGGTGTGAGGAGCAATAAAACTTTAAAACTAAATGACTTACTTTGTTATAGATTTAAATTTGGGTGTGTCGAGTCTGAATGGCTGTGAGTCATCCAGGTAGAGATGTCTGGTAAGGTCTGGAGTACACAGAAGATGAAGTCAGGCTAGAGACGAGATAGATGGGCGTCGAGGTGATGTAGGGGATGGAGCAGGCCTTTACAACCTGCAGCCCATGGGCTGCTTGTACAAACCCATGGGCACACCAAAGAATTTTGAGCGGCTCTCAAAAATTGTAGAGGATGTTTTCCTCTGCATTTTTCATGGGGTCCCTGAAATTCTTTGGCAGACTGCAGATTCTGCAGGCCTTGGATGGAGTTATGGACTTTTGGTTAGGAGGACATGCCTTTGAGTCCTGCCTCAGTCACTTTCCAGTTGGGTGGTGCTGGATAGGTCACTTGACCTCAGCCTCAGTTTCTTTATTTGTAAAACAAGAATAACTGCATGTGCCCTTTGCAGAGTTGTTGTGGGGATCAAGCAAGGTTACATGTAAAGCATTTTGCAAGCCTTAAAGCTCTATATTATTGCTAGCTTGTCATTTACTCATTCAGAAACTGAGCCTGTGGCTCAAAGGATAAAGTCTCAAAATTCTTAACCTGGTATTAATGGCTCTTGTCAATCCCTTTCAGAGTCTGCTTTTTCAACTTTATTGTCCATCAATCCTCTATGTGAAGCCTTTGATCCATAAGTATTGGCCTATTTGGTGTCCCCAGAACATGCTGTTTTTGATCTTCAGTCTGATTCCCAACCTTTCCCTTTCCCTGCCTTGTCCTAATTCCTTACTTTCCACTTACTCTCCTATATGAATTTCATTTGAAAAAAGTCCTAGGTTAACTTTCATGTTCATAAAACCTCATCCTAGGTGTGAGTGATCGCTCTCCTTTGAACGTCTTACAGCCTTTTCTGTTTGTCTGTGGCTTTATCTACTGCCTTTGTATAGTTTTTAGTGCATGTTCTTATAGGGTAATGTATTATATACTATAGTTAATAGCCTCTTGATAAACCATTGTTTTTTTTAAATAGTATTTTTTCTTCCAATTATATGTAAAGAAAGTTTTCAACGTTTATAAGATTTTGAGTTTCGGACTTTTTTCTTTCTCCTTCTCCTCCTCAAGACAGCAGGCAGTCTGATATAGGCTATACATGTACAATCATATTAAACATATTTCTACATCTGTCATGCTGTAAAAGAATCTGACCAACGGGGAAAACCAAGAGAGAGGAAAAACAACACAAAGGTGAAAATAGTGTACTTCAATCTGGATTTGGACTCCATAGTTCTTTCTCTGAATTGGACAGTATTTTTCTATCATGAGTCTTTTGGAATTATCTTAGATCATTGTATTGCTCAGAATAGTCAAGTCTGTCAATTAAAAAACCGTTGTTGAGGATATTCTATCTGTATTCGCAGGAAAGAAAGGTAAGGATTCCTTTTTAAGAGAAGATAAACCAAAAGCGAAAAAACGGAGAAATGGCAAGGGGCGCATCGGACATGTCCTTCAGGTATGTGTTGAGAGGGTCAGCACTTGTGCACTAAAGTCTCATTGCCCAGGCAGACACCAAGAACTCACCTTTGCAAGCGATAGTGTCAAGATGAGAATTAACTTTCCACATTTCATTACCTTTTTGGTTTTCAAGATTTCCCTGCTATCTGTTTCTCTCAACACTATAGAAGGAAAGTAGGTGTGGGTATGGGGGTGTGGGTGTGATTTGTTTTTAAGATTTTGGTTTTTGTTTATTCATACTTGAGACAAACAGATTAATTAGAACAGGCTGGAAATAATAACACGGGACTAGTAATTTTCAGTGGGACTGAGAGGTGAATTCTGCTATCAGGGCTTAATTTATGGCAGAATTAAAAATCATAAAAGGTTTGGTTTTTTATCCTTTCTGAACACCTTTCTGTGCTCCATTCTTCTGCCTTGGGCTTGTGAAGCTACTTCAAGGGTAGTAGTTCTTCTTCTAGCCCCCATCCCTCTCTTTTCTCCCAGGGATCTCCTTAGGATCATGCTTCAAAAAGATCTAATATGTAAAGAGAATCAGAGAGCCTGGATTCAAATTTAGACTGTCATGATATTACCTATGTAACTTTGGACAAGAGACAAGTTTCCTGGGTCTTAGTTTCCTCAAGAGAAAGGAGACTGAACTAAATGAACACTCAAGTCCTTTTCATCTTTCAAAAATCTCATTCCCTCTGATTCCCTAAGCTGATCTTGTCTCAGTATTTGGAAGAAAACTATGATCAAAGTAGTTCACATACTGGAGGAATTATCACCTTCTTGTTTTATTGTTTCTTGAAACAGGGTCTTTTTAAACCTGCCTCCCTTCCTTTCCAGTTCTTCCCCATACCATAGAATAGGAGGTCCTTAGTATGGAATCACATCAAATAGCACTCTCTTGACAGAAATTTTCTATAGAACTTTGTAGCTGTGGATATTAGCGCACCTCTACTTATTTATTTTTCCAGACAATGGAGTTAGCTGGAACTTAGCCATGTGCGTTGGACTCCTTTTTAGTGTTTGTCTAGTTAAAAGAGAAATTACTCTTTTTAGAAATAAACTCACTGAGATGTTTTGGTTAGGAGAAGGGTGGGTCGGTTGCAAGAATTTTCTGTGAATGAGTGGAAGTAAAGAAAGAATAAGTAGATACAGTAAAACTTTTGTTTCTTGTGGAAGAAGACAGTGATTGCTCTTCCATCAAGTAAGATAATGGGAGAAAGTAGATTTGCTACTCAAAAGGAAATAAGTCCACATACCCTCTGAAATGATTTAGCTTGCTAATCTATACACATGGGTCAAAGGTTTTTTAGAGAAGTTAACATTACTGACCAAACCAGATTCAGAAAATTGAGTGTTTTTAAAAAGATTTTTTTTAGTTTAACTTTTGATTTTCTTTTCCCTACCTCAGCCAAAAAAAAAAGAGAAAAGAAAACCCCTGTTAATACACATGCTTGGTCTAAGAGCAAGTAAATTCTTACGTTGGCCCTGTCCAGAAATATGTTTCTCTTTCTCCATCTTGAGTTTGTCACCTTTCTGTCAGGGTCGTTGTTTTTCTATATAATGTTATTATATAAATTATTCTCCTGATTCTACCTGCTTCACTCTACATTAGTTGAAATACAGTCTTGCCCATTTTCTCTGAAAATTTCCATTTCTCATTTATTGTGGTGCCTAATATTCCATCATATTATATATCTTATTTGTTTAGCCATTCCCTAGTAGATGGGTTTTTAGTTTTTTGCTACTGCAAAAAGAACTATTGTTCACATTTTTATACATAAGGGTCTTTTTTGTTCTTTTTTTTAATCTTTCGGGCCCACTAGTGAAATTTCTGGATCATATTGCTATGCACAGTAGTAAGCTACTATTGTCTTGGGAATAGCTCCTTTCGCATTAGGTAATTTCACACTGGATGGACCCAGAAAAGTAATTGACTTGTTTCAAGTGAAATCTTTTTCTTTTTTTACTAGTTTAATTATGAAGAAATTGCCAGTAGATTGTTTGAAATGGCCAGCAAGCAAAGCACTCCTTCCTTGAATAGGAAGCGTCTCTATAAACTGGTCAGAAAGTAAGTACTTTTTGGACCCTGATTAGCATTGTTCTTCCCTGCAGCCTTCCTGATACTTTCCTGCTTTGAGACCATTCTCTTTATCTTCACTTGTGAAAAGCTTCTTTATCTCTGTACAGGACCCCCTTCTTTGAGATGACTCTGCCCTGCTTAATGGCAGGGACAGGCCGTCATTCAGCATGCAGTTAGTTACCAGATTGTGCTTATAGTTCTTTGGCAAATTAACTTTCACTCAGGGTAATTTTTTCACTGAGGAACTCTTTAGTTCTTGTCCTTCTTGTGTTCCTTGTCTTACCACTCTTTTTAAGTCTTCTTTCCTGGATCCTCCTCTCTGCTCATCCTACATGTGAGATTTATCCCAGGTTTATGTCCTCTCTCATCAGCTCCCATGAATTCATTCAACCATCATCATTACCTTGATGGCTCTTAGATTGATCAATTTGTCTGTTTACCTTTCTCAGTCAGAAAGCATTTATGTAAATATACAAGGAGATTCTGTCTAGCCTTTAAAATATAGTTACAGGTTTAAAAAATATAGGTTATGTACCAAATAAATACACAGTGAATTGGGGAAGGAGTTAACAACAGGGGAGTCAGGAAAGGCTTCTTGAAGTAGAAGGCACTTGAATTGAGCCTTGCAAGAATTTGAACAGATATAAGGAGAGAGAGGAGAAAATTTCAGCTATGCTGGCTAATTTGTTCAAAGGCATGGAGATAGGAGGTGGAATAGGGAACAGTATATAGTCCATATTGGCTTGGTAGAGCTTAATACTTGATGAGAGCTAGTTATATTGACACATGCCAGTAATCTCTGCTGCTGAGGGAGGCAGAGGCAGGCTGATGGAGTGATTGGGAGCTCTGAGCTAGAGCTAAAGCAGATTTGAGTATCTACACTAATTCTTGAAGCAGTGTGATAAGACCTCTTAGAGCAGGTTGTGGGTGGGAGAAGGTTTGTGCAGGGTGGGATGAATTGACCCAGGTTGAAAAGTGAGTCAAAACTTCCATGCTGATCAACAGTGGGATTGGGTCAGGCCGTTGCATTTCTAGGCTAGGTAAGTTAGGGAGATACCCAGTCTCTTAAAAATTTTTTTAAAATTACTTATTAAAACTTCTCTATTTTTGGCGATTTTTCCATATGCAGTATAGTTAAATAATGAGAATTTTCGGAAAGCCTGCTGGCTAGAGGTTTGAGATGTTATCTTATGTGAGAATGTAGTGCCTTTTCAGTATTCTGAAGTAATAACTTTTTTTTTCCCTTTTCAGGTTCCGGAGTCTTGCAGAAGGTAAGGATTGAATTGTACGGAGGTAGCAATTTCTTTCTTTGAAAAGGATTACTGCTACTCTTTAGATTGATCCTTTGTGGAAAACAATATGTACTTTGTCTTTACAAAAGTGTCTAGTAATACTTCATGTGGAAAAGGAGGCATATTCCTTGTATCTGAGTGGTAATGTGCTGTCTTTCATGCATGATATTACTAACCCTTTGTAAATAAAGACAATGAATTGAATTATTTTTAAGTTTATGGGATTACACATCCTTTCACTCTGCTTCTTGTATAAGACAACATGTACGTAAGGCAGTTGGTCGGAATTAGGGAAAAAAGACAAGGTGTCTTCAAGTAAAGTTACACTGCACGTGGAAGGATGATGACAGAACATTTGAGGCTTGTCCTTAGGCAGGCATTTCCATGTCAGAGCACTTGGGCACTTTGGTTCTCATTGCTAGGTCAGAATACAAATATAATCTGGAATCCATTGGTGCTGAGAAAATGACTGGGTTTAGGTTTTTCAGGGGGTAAGAGTAAGTTTAAGAGTTTTCCTGTTACATCTCCCTTCCTGTTTAGTCTTTAGGATTTCTTTGCCACTTGTTTCTCTGAGGCCTATAGAGGTTAGGTATGTATATTTGTGTTGTTTTGGGTTTGAATATCTGTCCAGAATTTAAAATTGTTTTAAAAACAAAATATTAATTAGGATAAGCTGGAGACAATCATTTAGTCCTAGAAAAGAACCTGGTCTAAGTTGGTAGGTGTTCCCTCTTTCTACTCGTAATGGTGCTTTAAGGTTTACAAAGTGCTTTCCATGTTATCTCTTTTGATATAACAACCCTGTGAGATGGATGCTGTTTTACAGATGAAGAAACTAAGACTGAGAGAGATTAAGTGACTTGCTCACTCTTAGAGTCACAGCCATGATGTAGGCTTTTATCACTTCTCTCTTGCAGTACTTCGTTAGCCCTCTGACTGCTCTCCTTGCCTCAGATTTCTCCCCGCTCTAAGCCATCCTCCACTTGATTGAGTGTTGTTTCTGTGCTATCAAATACAAAGTTGTTTTGTTTTGTTTTATCTTGAAGGTTCTATACTTAACATAGGAGACAAGTTCATCCCTGGGACATGATTGGTCCAGGGGCCGAGGCTCAAATGGTACCTCCCTTGACACAGCTTCCTGATAACCTCTGGCTATATTGATTAGGCTTTGTGATGACCTAAGGACATAAAAAACCTACTGTCATGGAGTAAGAACGTCATATATTTGTTGGATGTTTCAGGACTGTGCAAGTCACCACACCCTATCATGTTGACTTAGTGATTTCTATATGGAATCGGGGGCACCTTGTTCTAATCTAGTATCTTTTTTTATGCTCTGCCTAAATAAACCTCCTTTCATTGACTATTGAATGACCAGATTATATCTCACTTTGGGCTTAAATCTGAACTCACAAGGTGCTGGCTGAGTCAGGCCTACCTACTGGCAATACCTAGCCTTCTTGCTACTCCTTCAAAATGATCCTACATCTCATATCTATCTCCATGTCGACACTAGCTATACTCTAGGCCTGGAACACTCTGCCCCTTCACCTCCCAACCTTAGTTACCTTGACTCTTCTTGTCTTACCTTCTGCAAGATGCCTTTTCAAGTTCCCCCAGCTGCCAGTTCCTTCTCCTTTGAGATTACCTTCATCTCTTTTCTCTGTATGTCTTTGTATGTACTTCCTTAATTACATCTTATTTCTCCTGCTACTACTTAGAATCCATGATGACAGGGACTGGTTTTTTCTTTTTTGTCTTTTTTTGTGTTTTCTGCACTTAGCCCAGGTGCCTGGGGAAAAGTAAGCATTTATTGAATAAGCATTTGGTGACTGACTTAATTGTGTGATGAGTAAAATATCATGCAAACTGCAGTTGGTGCAACTGCAGACTGATATCAACATTTTAGTGGTCAATATAGCATTAATGCAATAAATCATAAAACCTGGGATGATTTTTTAAAAAAATTAATAATTTCATTGATAGGAATTTTGAGCTCCCCCCCAAAAACCCCAACAACTCCCAAACAAACATGAAGACAGCATATCTATAAAAATATTCATGTTGCTTCAGTTGTATTGGAAGCAGTCTGTACTTGAAATAAGTGCTGACAGTGGCTAAAAGAGCCAAGACTGGTTACTGTAAAGCCATAAAAAATATAATGGAGGCATCAAAATCCAATAGGGTAAAAAAAAATCTATGCGTGGTGATAGTGAAGCACACACAACTCAAACTATCTGCATATTTCATGCAACTATACAAAAAAGGTGCCAGAAAGTGTTTAAATTTTAAACAGTCCTTGCCAGAGACGCTGAACAAAGCATTTTCTTTAGGTTTTGTTAGTTTTGTTCTACCTTTTTCAAGGCTTAGGATTCATGTAAGATTTGCCCTTTGTTTATTAAGTAATTGATTTATTTAACAATTATTAAGATTATAATAAAAATTTTAAAAACATTTTAAAGATGAAGTTATATTTAAAAAAATGTTTTCTCAGTAGTTTAATTTGGGATTGCTGGGTATAAGTACCACTGGATTATTTTTCAAAACACTGAACTTTTAAAAATCTGATGTGTTAGATGCAAATTTTTTTCAGTGCTTCAGAAATGGCGATTCATGAATATATTCTACTTGCCAATTTTAATTGACACATCTTGTCTTAGATTTTGGACACTTGAATATAAATATCTGTACATATCCCAAGAAGGGATTTAAAATTGTTATACTTGAAAAACTACACGAACTGGTTTCTTTCATCTGTGATGTCATACAGATGATAAACGGTTTTGTGTTACTGAACCTTAGAATGATGTCTTTTTAATAGAGAGGTTCCTTCCTTTTCATTTATAGGAAATAATTATGTAGAAGGTAATGAATTTGACTTTTGGTCCAACAGGCATATTCCCTCAAGATGGCCTTCCTCAGCGTAAAAAATTGAACAAGAACAGGCTACAGCAAGAGAAGACTTGTTTGCCAAAATCGAAATTGCGAAAGGAGAAAGGTAAGAAAGAGGTCAGCTCAAAGTTTGGGAATAAGCTGTGCAATTTATGCTTAGGGGAGGCCTTAAGCTTCTGGGTTAGGAAAGCTACAAGTTGTTTTAAGTTCCTGGGCCAGCAAACGAAGGGAAATCTGAGATTTTGATGTCAAGGTCATTCTTAGCCTGTGAATATACTGGATGAAGTTACACCCTAACTTTCATTTTCACGCTATTGGCAGCTGATGTGGAGGAAGGATTGCTCACCAGAATCACCAGATTTGCAAATGTCATTAAAATTCTTGTTAGGTGGTGAAATAATAAGTTTATAGGTAGAAAGTACAGGAAGATTGTAATAACTATCAGGGAGCAGAAAAGTAGCAGATGAGGGTTGAGGTGTCTGATACTGTAAAATTTTCTCATTGATTTTAAATATGGTAATGTAGATTAGAAAATTGGTTTATGTATTATAGGGATGGAAATGTGGATTAGAAAGTTGTGATTAAGCCTGGCATTCAGAATAGTTGATTACTACAATGCTTCCAGGTCCTTTGTTTTGAAGGTCCATGACCTTGATTTTTAAATTATTAGCACACTTACCTATGTGGAATAGAAATTCTTACTAACCAAATTCGTACTAGCCTAACATAATAGGTGAACCTTGAATATACATACAAGGTGTCCCAAAAGTCTCAGTGCAGTTTTAAGCAGTTAAAGTTTAAAACTGTATTTGTCACACAAACAATAAGGCTGGTAGAAAACTTTTCCAGTCATAATACTGAGGTTGTTTGATTAGTATAATAATAGCAAGATAGTTTTTAGGATTTTAAAGTTATCAGCCTCATGAATGTTTCCTTTCTTTCAGCATAGTGGTATGCTCTCTAAGCCATCTGAGTACTTATCTCCTTTCTTAAACCTAGATATTAACAAATTAATATGTCAGATCACTCTTTTCTAGATCCTTGATATCATTTTATGAAGATTTAAAAATGGTTAGCACTAGTCCTTGATAAAGTCTTATATAACCTTTATGCTTTTTACTTAATAGGAAAGCTCTTAATAAAATGCTTGTTGAATTAATGATTTAACTGATTCTAAGTCAGGTCCCTTTCCTTGACAAAATGGCATCCTCAAAGCCATGGTGACTTAAATTTTTGCAGTCTTGATTATATAAGCTTTTCTAAATATAATCTATATGGTGGTTCAGTGTTACACTGATTGCAGAAATCCTTTTTACCCTGTATTATTCCCATGTTCCCTTTTCCCATGCTTTCATCCTTTCCAGCTCAGCTCCATTTTTCAGTCTTCCTTTCCTTTGATGAGGATCTCATTGTGCTCCTGGGACCTCTGCTGAATCACTAAAAAGCTTCCTACTCAAGTTGTACTTGGTGTAGTGTAGTGATGCCAAACCCTAGTAGAAATGAGGGCTACTGAACTGGACATATGGGTCTCTATGGGTCACCTATTGACTTAGTTTTAAAATATAGTATCTATGTTTTATTGTATTTTTCTTTCTTTTTTAATATTTCCTAATAACATTTTAACTTGATTTGGGCTCACTCAGGAGTGTTGTGGGCTGCACGGATCCCAGAGATCTTACCTCTGGGTGGGATTTGACACCTCAGTAGTTTACAAAATATTCTTCTTGGAGTCAAGATCTGGCCTCTCATGGTAGTTCTATGACCATGACCCATCACTGATCCTCAGTGCTCCATGTCCTTCCTTCATCTGTAAAATGGAGATAGTAATACTAATTTATTATTGACTTTGCTCCAGGCTATCTCAGCACCCTTCTTGGAGAGCTGGGACCTATAAAGACCTTCCACCCCTGGAGGCATCCTCCTTCTTTTGTTATTCTTGTCTAAGCTGCTAACTGCTCAGAGGGCTTGGATGAAAATGGGAATCAACAGCTTTATTCCACCTGTAAGCTAAGGAATTTTAAATTCTTGATGTCTGTCCCACTACTGCCCTCTTAGGAATCATGGACCTTTCTATCTGCCCTGCAGCTATTGTTTCCTCCAGTTAGAGTATGAGCTCTTTGAGAGCAGGAACTGTTCTTTTTCTTTTCTCAGTGAGTACTTAGCACATACTAAGTGCTTAGTAAATGCTTTTTCTTCCAGTCACACTCCCACATAATGATAGGTAGCCAACATTTAATAGTTGTTGATTTCTATGGGATATAACCCACTACATATATTTTTTCTTGTCATTTTTACAGGGAAAAAAGATGAAAAGCAGAATGTGGAGACAGCTGTGACTTCTGAGAAAGATGGGTCAAGAGCTATGAAGAGAAAGAAGATGAATAAAAGGAAGAATATGAGCACTGATTCTTCTTTTCCTAATGACACAGGCGTGTCTGATACAGCTGTTCTCTTTAATTCTCAAAACAGCAGCTCGAGGAGAGCATGTAAAAGAAAGAAGGGTCAGGGTCTAAAAGCCATAGAAGTAACAGAAGGCCTCCACGAACCAAATAAGAATGATGAAACAGAGACCCAAAAGAATGAAAAAAAACAAAGATTGACAGACCTTGAAGTAACGCCAGCCATTGGCAAAAGCAGGAAAAAAGATGCTCGAAAGAAGATAGAGACCAAGAAACAGCAAACGAATAACTTCCACACCACACTTCAGAAGCCTTATACAGAAACTACTGCTGTGAAAGGATTGCCAGCACATCCTGTTAGTTCCCCAAAGCTGGAAAGTAATGACATAAGAACCCATAAATTGGTTACAAAGCAAAGGAAGCAGGTTTTTAATGGAAGCAACCACATTGCTTCCCAGGTAGCCTCAAAGATTCCTTCAGAAACTCTGAAAGAGTTACAGTTAAGTAGAACCACTGACCTAGAGTCAGAGTGTCAGGATATGGATACCACTGTAATGATGAAACATAAGTGGGATAGTAGAAATAGCATTGTGCCTCCCCAGAAAGATAACGCCAAGAGGGAATTGGCAAAGAATACAGAAAATCCAACAGATTGTGGTTTTCTTCCTCCTCCAAAAAAACCAAACAGGAGTGTCATTAGATCAACAGGTTCCTTAAAGCGGAAAAAAAGTAAAGGAATTTTTTGGTCTCTAGGACCAAGGATGATTTTTAGATCTCCAGTTAGAAGAGTGAAAAGAAAGAAAAGGCAAGATCTTTAATGTTTTCTAAGTTTTTAGGACTGGTTTTCTGGGTGATCTTTGAGGATTCCAACTTCTTAAATGAGTAGGTAGAAGAAATGCTTTCCATCATAAGGCAAATAAGCATTCCAGGATGTCATTAGCAAGGAATCACATTAAAAGTACTTGTTTTTCAGCAATAAAAACTAAGTTGTCTCACAAGAGCCAGTTCAGAAACTGGCTTGATTAAAGGCCCTGGGAAGAAAATTCTTAGTTTTGGAAAGAAATGGCAAGACCTCTAATGAAAATGACCGTAGAAGGGACCAGACCTTGAAAACATGAATGTTCGACCAAGGCCTTTCTGTATTTCATAAAATATTTATGGTTACAAATTGGGATTAGCTCATGAAATACGTTAACTGTCCGGATTTCTTGCAACTGTGAGTCACTTTTTTCTTTATTTTGTTAACATAAATAGTATTTTATTTTTTCCAATTACATGTGAAGATAGTTTTCAACATTCATTTTTTATAAGATTTTGAATCCCACATTTTTCTCCATCCCCTCTGCCTCCCCATGACAGCACGCAATCTGATGTTGTACATGTGCAATTATGTTAAACATTTCCACATTAGTCATGTTGTGGAAAAAGACACAAAAGGAAAAAAAAAGTAACCCCAAAAAGTGAAAATAGTATGCTTCAATATGCATTCAGACTCCCATCAGTTGTTTCTGATTACACATTATACAGTCACTTTTCAAAGATTAAAATTGTGTGGCCAACCTTGGAAAGCTGTGAGCCTAAAACTAAATATTTCATTCCAGAAAAATGTGGGTGGGTCATGTGAGAAGTGGAGGGAAGAAAATTGGAAAAAACAATGCTAGGGTGCTCTCCTAAGAGTTGGAAAAAACGTGGACAGTTATGTGGTGCAGTGCATCAGGAATCAGGAAGATTCATCCTCCAGCACTTCCCCAGTTGTGTGACCCTCGGTGAGTCACTTAACCCTGTTTGCCTCAGTTCCTCAGTCTGGAAAATGAACTGAGAAGGAAATGGTAAACTGCTCTAGTATTCCTTGCCAAGAAAAGCCCAGGATGGAGTCATGAAAAGTTGGACACAACTGAAATGACTTGACAGAAATTGTCACTCTTTAGACTCCACTTTCGGCCTGAATAACAATACTTGATGGAACCTCTGGTAGTGGTGACAAGCATACCCATAAACATTTTAACAGTTCGAGAATCATATATGTTCTAGGTGTGAGGACAGATGTGTAATTGTCATCATAACTCATGTGTTCTTTTTTCTGAACCATCATCCCTTTCTGTCCTGCCAGTCCAATAAAAGACAAGAGTGAAATTTTTGTCCTTAGGGGAGACATATATGGGTGTGTGTTTGTTTAGTTTTGCTATAACACGTTTTCCTAAATAGTTCTTACAGGAAAAATGAGTCCAGTACAATGCTCAATAAAAGGCTAATCAGCACAGCATAATTTATGTTAAATGGGCTCTTCAGGACTACTCTGGCAAAGTTAGGCTGGCTGCCACTCCATGCCTCAGAGCTAGAAGCAATGGTGGAAGATGGGTGTGGTACAGAGGAGCCCTTCTCTGACTAGATCTTTTACTGTAGAAGACATACAGTAAATATTTCACTTTACTTTGAAAAAGACCAGATGTTTGCTTGTGGGAATGTCAGAAGAGTTGAGCTTTGTGAGTTATTTTGAAGTGCAGTAGTTTTTGTTTTTTGGTTGTTTCTCAGTGAAAATCACAATTAAAATTTGCTTTATATTTAAATTGTTTCCTATTGTATCATAGAACAAATTTGTACACACAGCTTTGTATATGTGTGTGTATGCACACACCTACATGGATATACAAAATAAAAGGTAATTTTGGGGAAGAAGATACTGGTTGGCTTGGGCACAGGATGAATAAGTCAAGCATGTAAGCACGTACTATGTGCTAGGTGCCACTTGGAGTCAGGAAAGGCATGTAAAAGAGGGCACTTGAACTGAATCTGTGGAAATGGGGTTCTGCAAAGTCAAGAAGATTGAAGGATTGGGGGGCAACTTGCACAAGGCATTCATAGATGGGAGAATGACTGGAACACACGATGTAGAACACAAGTTTGGTACGGCTGCAGAGTATAGGAATTTATAAGGTTGGAGATTTATAAAGAGCTTCAAAGGCCAGATTTGAGTCTAGAGATAATAGGGAGCCATTAGAGTTTATCGAGCAGGCAACTGACATTCTAAGAGGAGTATGTTCATATGTGCAAATGCACATCTAGTTTGGTTGATGCGTGAGTTAAGAGAAAAAGATCGATGTGAGAGATATGGTAGAAAAGACAAGATTTGGTAAGTGATTAGATATAGGAGATGAGAATGAGTGTAGATGACACAGATTGCAAGCCTGCGTATTTGCAAGGATGATGGTGCTTCAAGGAAATAGGGAATTTTAGAAGGATGAGTGGCTTTGTATTGAAAGAAAATTATTTTTTGTTTGGGACGTGTTGACTTTGAGGTGTGACATACATAGTCAAATGTCCCAGTGGTTGGTGGATTTGAACTTTGGGAAGAGACTAGGCCCAGATATATAGAACTAGTCATCTGCATAAAGGTGACAAACCTATAGAAACGTATGAGGTCAAGTGAAGCTGTAGAATGAGAAGGTGGCCCAGGATAGCCCTGGGGCATGATGTAGGTAGGTAATGAACCAGCAAAGGAGACTGAGAGGTAGGAGAAATGAGAAGTGGTATGAAAACTGAAAGGAAAGTATCCAGGAGGAAAATATAGTCAACTGTGCCAAATGCAACGGAGACCAAAGATGAGGATTCAGAAAAATGGGTTTGGTGGTTGAGAGACTTGGTAACTTTGAAGAGGGCTGTTTGAATTGATTAATGAAGTCTGTCACCAGATTGTATAAATTAGAAAAGTGAGTGAGATGAGGTTTTGTGGAGTCTGACTCTAGGTGACTTCCTCCTAGAAGAGTTTGGTTTTGAAAGGGAAAAAAGGTACCAGATGGACAACTTGAAGACTAGGGAATAAGGAAGATCTTAAGGAGAAAGGAGATTTGGGCCTGTTTGTAAAAAGCAAGGGCCTAATCGGGAGAGAAATGGATAAAAGGGGACAGTTTGGAGCCAGTCCTGTCTCCTAGTGAAGAACAGAAGGGATTTAATTAAGGGCATATGTGGAAGGATTAACTTTGGCAAGGGAATGGGCTGAAATCAGAATAAAGGAGAAAAAGGGATAAAATGTACTATCAAGGAGTTTTGCGATGTTGAGAGGGCGGGAAGTGATTTTAAAGGTGAGGGGTTTTAGAGTCAATAGTCTCCGGTTTCCAGTAAAGGATAAGGACAATTTCTTAGCTGAATGAAGGGAGGTAGTAGTAGTAGTAGCTTGAGGAGAGACCATTTGAAGCACCCTTATTGACAAGGTTGTTGTTAGTCCTTTGTTTTCAAAGAGGAACATGATGCCATGACATGCAAGTGACTTGGATTTAAAATAAGGGAGGGCTGTGCAAAGTCTACAACCTCACTTTCTCCAGAGCCATCTGGGTCCAGAGGCCAGATGTAGATCAGTACAACTGGAGATGACCCTGTTTGTAGTGGGAGACCTTGACCCTTTTTAGGTCTTTCCCAGGTCTCAGTTTAACTGAGGCAACACCTGTTCAGTCATGAAGGGTAGGTAAGAAATGAGGCAAAAAATGACCGCTTTTCAATGGTGTAGCTGAGGTGGAGTGGACGAGTAGATCATGGGAGTAAAGTACGTCTGAGATAAAAGGAAATTAGAATGTTTGAGGCAGCATCAATGTATTGACAATCCCTAGTATGATGACCAATTCAAACATCTGAATTGTATGATAAATTTGGCTAGAATCAACCTCCAAGGAGAGGTTGCAGTGGTGGTAACAGGTGTATTCTGGAAGTGGTAATGGGGAACAAGGAGAGTTCATTTTTCTCCAAGGATCACTTGTTAAGTGTTATGAGAAGGTGCAGTCAGTATCTAGATTGATAAAGACCATTCATAAGAGATTCCTGTCTTTCTTGTTTCTCATCTCACATCATTGAGAGGGTTTCTGCCACCACCTGTTCCATAAGCCCCACTTCTCCCTACTTGTACAAGTGATCTCAGTCCATCCCATCACCTCCAGAATATTGCCCCCGCTGTCACTTTTGCTGTCTCAGTGATCTTCAATTGCTGTCTACTGGATGCTTTTCTACTCTCTATAGTTACATTCATGTCTCCTGTTTTCTCCTCACTTGGTGATGTGATCCTCCAACTAATGGTTCTGTGTCTCCTTTTGTAGCTGAACTTGGAAAGACTGTCTAAAATAGGTGATTCCACGTCCTTTACTCTCACGACCTTAAATCTCTGCAGTCTGTTTTCTGACTATATTGTGTAGCAAAGATTACACTTACCTGAAGTTACTAATCATTTAATTGTCAAATCTAAGGGCTTTTTGTAAATCCACATCTTAATTGACCTATTTGCATGCTTGGGCACCGTCAATCATTCTCATTGATTCTGTCTTCTTTCTGTAACTGCTCTTTCCTGGTTTTCATCCTACCTATCTTCTCTTTTTCTCTCTCCTTTGCTAAAACTTTATCCATATTACATTCTGACCTGGGCCCTCTTCTCCTTCTATACGATTTCACTTGGTGATAACAGTATAACAGTTCCATGGTTTTGGTGCTGCCTGTATGGATCACTCTTGCATTTACTTGTGCAGAACTAACATTTCCAGACCTACACTCTGGAATCTCTGACTGTTAGAGAACTGAACTCATAATCTTTCCTCCAAACCCTGCCATTCCCCTAATTTTCCTAGTATTCTTTTCATTCATTTTTATTTTATTTTTCAGGTCCAAATTCTCTCACTTCCCTCCTCTTCCTCCCCTCCCTCCCCCTGCCCCAATCCTTGCCATGAGAAAGCAAGAAAAAACCCATTACAAAGTTCTAGTCAAGCAAAACAAATTTCTGCATTAACCATATATCCCAGGAAAAAAAAAAGCCTCAGTCTGCATTGAGTCCATCACCCTCTGTCTGGAGGGAGGTAAGTCCTTTGGAATTATTGTTCATCATCATCCATCAAAGTTGCCAAGTGTTTCAAAGTTGATTATCTTTTAATATAAAGTTTTTATTTTGTCAATTTTTCTGGTTCTCTGCATTTCACTTTGTTTCATTTCTTGGAAGTGTTCCCTTCTAAAACCATACCTTTGCTCGTTTTTTATAACACAATAAGTATTCTATCACATATGCTGTAACTTGTTTAGCCATTCCCCAGTTGATGCGTACCTCTTCTGTTTCCAGTTCTTTGCTAACACACACACATGTGTGTACACACAGCTTTTTTACACAAATCTTTTTCCTCTTCTTTTTGGGGTACAGACCTAGAAGTATCACTGGGTTGAAGAATATATATGTGTGTGTGTGTGTGTGTGTATCTACTTTCTTAAAATACAGAGTGGTTAGACCACTTCATAACACCACCAGCAGTGCATTAAAATATCTGGTTTGGCATAGCCAATCTAGCATTTGTTGTTCTCCTTTTTCTGTTAGATTTACTCATTTGTTTTCCTCGCAGTTATTCTAATTTACATTATTAGTTATTTAGAGCATTTTTTATATGGCTATTGGTAGCTTGGATTTCTACCCCTGAAAACTGTCTGTTCATATCACTTGAGCATTTGTCTTGGGGAATGACATAAATTTGAATCAATTTCTCTATCATAGAAATGAGATCTTTATTAGAAAAACTTGCTGTAAAGATGTTTTTCCTCATTTGCCTACTTCTCTTGCTTATGCACTCACTTTGTTCACATTTTTAAAAATTTTAGACAAATATGAAATAAGAAAAAGAAACATAAAGCAATATTACATTTATGTGTGTGTATATATATATATATATGTAAAGCATGTGCACAGCAGAACTTAGGAGAGGATTCAGAATAGTGATAACTTACCATTCAAGAAGGCCTATATATTAAATGCTGTGCATTATGTGGAGAGCTCCTTATAGGTTTTCTTCTGTTCTCTGCTGTATACTTTTTACTTAGTTTTTTTTCCCCATCCTAACTTCCTCCAACCCACCACTCCATGGCTACAATTAAGCATGGATATATTTGTATATAGGTATTACTATATACTACCTACCTACATACATATATAAACATATACTTTCCTTAAGAGATTCTGCTCCTAATCTTATTTTTATGTTTGTGTATATGTTTTTTTCCTCTCTCTTAATTTCTTCACTTTACTTCTTCCTGCTACCTTGCAATCCCTCCCTTATCCTCCCATCTCCTAAATCTGAACCCCCTTTTATATACCCCTTTGACCTGTTCTGTTCCCCCTTCCCTCTAAAACTTACCCTCCTTTATCCCATTACCCTGAATCTGAGGAAGCTTCAATATCCTCCTTTTAATCTATTCCCTCACCGTCCCCTCTAAAGCTCCCTCCTTTATCCTCTTCCTCCTCCTTATCCCCTTATTTCTTTTTAAATTTGGAACTTTTATACTCTTCTATATTTGTATTTTTCCCCTCAAACTCATTGCTGATGAAAGTAGATTTTTCAGACCTAACAGGCCCCCTCCCCCATCTAATTTCTCTGTATCTGTTCTTCCTTTTGGACCTCATTTATATAAGATAATTACTCTTTTAGCTGTTCTTGAACAATTTTACTTTTTGAAGTCATATCATGCTTATGTCTACCCCAATCTTTCTCATAAGCTATCTAATTACTGGTAACAATCTTAGACATAGGTTTTAGATTTTCCTTACTATAAAAGGTAAACATTCAGGGAGTTCTTGCCCCAGTAGCTTGGATCTTTTCTAGGTAGTTGTGCTTATTGGTTTCTGTATATTTTCTACTCAATCTATTCTACATATCAGCCTCTCTCACCTAGTACCGTATCATTTTGATTATTATGTACTTGTAGTACAGTTTGAGATCTGATACGGCTTGGTTCCCTTCCCATTTTTTTCTCCATTCATTACTTTGATATTCTTGACCTTTTATAACTTCAGATGAATTTTGTTACTATTTTTCTAGTTCTGTAAAGTAAGTATGACATTGCTATGACATTGAATAAGTAAATTAAGAAGTATTGTCAGTTTTATTATATTGGCTTGAGTTTCTTATGAGCAATTTAATATTTCTTCAATTATTTAGATTTGTATTTATTTAAAAGTATTGTGTAATTTTGTGCATATGGTATCTGTGTGTGTGCTGGCAGGTAAATTTCCAAGTATTTATGCCACCTGTAGTTATTTTAAATGGAAATTCTCTGTTTTCCTGCTGAATTTTGTTGGTAATATTGTATACAGAAGTATTGATGATTTGTGTAGGTTTATTTATATCCAGTAACATTGATAAAATTGTTTCATTTTTCTTTTGGTTTGATACTAAGGTTAAATAAAGCATCATATTCTCTGCAGAAATTGATACTTTTGTTTCCCCCTTTTCAGTGCTTATTTCCTTGGTTTCTTTTTCTTGTCTCATTAATATAGGTAACTTTTCTAGCACTGTGCCAAATAATGATAGTGATAATGGACATCTTTTGCGTAAAGCAAAAGTAATTTTATTGTAAAGTCCTCTGAGTTACCTCCATTAAAGATAAAGCTGAATCTGGATTTTAAATAGACAGTACTTAACATATTAAGGAAAGCTCTTTTTATTCCTATGCTTCCTAGCGTTTTTAATAGGATATGTGTTGCATCTTGTCAAAAGCTTTTTTTTTTGCATCTATTGAGAAAGTCATGATTTTTGTTGTTTTTGTTATTAAACAAAATGTTCAATTATGTTTATGTTTTTCTCCATCTTGAAACAACTTTGTATTCCTGATAGATATCCAGCTTGGTTAGAGTCCATAATCTTTGTGATTTTTTCTGCTGTCTCTTTGCTATTATTTTATTTCAAATTTTTTCATTAGTATTCATCGGGGATATTGACCTGTGCAGGAGAATTTCTTTCCCTATTTTGAGATTCCCTGGTTTAAGTATCAAGACCTAATTTTTTTTCAAACACTTTATGTAGAATTAATTGCTTTTTAAATGTTTAATAGAAGTTGCTTGTAAATTCATCTAGATGGAATTTTTTTTCCTTTGAGAGTTCATTTATGACAACTTCTTTTTCTAAGATAAAGTTTTTAAAATATTCTATTTCCTTTTCTATTTATCTGGAATTTTATGTTTTTGTGAATATTGATCTATTTTATATCAATTATTAGCATGTAACTGGACAAAATAGTTCCCAATCATTTCTTGTATTTCTTCGTCATGAGTTGTGAATTTACTTTTTTTTTTCAGAATTTTGAGATACTACTAATTTGTATTTATTCTTTTTAAAAAAAATCAAGTTAGCTGATACCTTATCTATTTTATTTTTTTAAGCATTGTGTAATTTTATCAACTCAGTTTATCTTGTTGTTTTATTTTTTTGTTTGTTTTTGCTTCCAGTTTTGATAATCTCTCTGTGATTTTCAGGATTTTGACTTTAATTGATATTTCTAAATTTGTGTTGAATTGATTTTGCTAAAATTTAATTTAGTGTTTCTAAATTTGTGGGTTTTCTGATTTTTGTAGTTATATGGCCAATTCATTGATCTATTCTTTCATACTTTTATTGATGAAGGTGTTTAGATATAAATTTTCCTTTATATAACAATTTGAATCTCAAAAGTTTTGTGACATTGTCTCATTGCTATCATCTTTAATGTTTAATTGTTTAATTTTTGTTTCCATGATTTATGCTTTGGCCATCTATTTAGGATTTAGTAATTTAATTAATTTTTAATCTTTTAATTAGAAGGTCCTTTACTGAATATAATTTCTATTGCATTGTGATCAATAAAAGATGCACTTAATATTTCTGATTTTCTGCATTTGTTTTTGAGGTTTTTATACCCTTACACAAGGTAAATTTTTGTGAAAGTGTCATGCACAGCTGAGAAATTAAAAAAAAATTTTTCCATATAAATTTATTTTTAGTTTTCAACATTCACTTCCACAAAATTTTGAATTTCAAATTTTTTTCTCCATCTCCCCCTATTCCTACCCCAGGACAGCATGTATTCTGATTGCCCTTTGCTCCAAACTACCCTCCCTTCTGTCATGTTCTCCCATCCCCTTCCCTTCCATTTTCCTGTAGGGTAAGATAGATTTCTATACCTGATTGCCTATATATCCTATTTCCTAGTTGCCTGTGAAAACAATCTCTAACATTCATTTTTAAAGATTTGAGTTCCACATTCTCTCTCTTCTCCCCTCCCCTCCCCCACCCCTACTCACCCTCACTGAGAAGGCAAGCAATTTGATAAAGGTTATACATGTGTGATCATGCAGAACACCTCCATAACAGTCATGTTGTGAAAGACTTAACTATATTTCCCTCTATCCTGTCTAGTCCTCCTTTCATTCAGTTCTCTCCTTTGACCTGTCTACCAAAGTGTTTGCTTCTGCTTACTCCTTCACTCAATTTGCCATCCCTTTTATTGTTCCCCCCTCTCATCCCCTTCCCCACTGCTTTCCTTTAAGGTAAGATAAACTTCCATACCCAATTGAGTGTGTATGTTATTCCCTCCTGAAGCCAAATCTGATGAAAGGAAGGCTCACTCATTCCCTCTCACTTCCCCTTCTTCCCCTCAATTGTAAAAGCTTTTTCTTGCCTCTTTTATGAGATGATTTAATACATTTACTCTCCCTTTATTTTTCTCCTAGTAAATTCCTCTCAACACTTAATTTTCTTTCTCAGATATCATCCCTTTATATTTAGCTCACCCTGTGGGCTCTCTCTCTGTTTCTGTCTATATATATGTATATGTATACCTGTATGTATGTATACATACATATACACATATATAATATATATAATAAACACATACATACATATACATATATATTCCCTCCAACTATCCTAATACTGAGAAAGGTCTTATGAGTTGCAAATATCTTTCCATGCAGGAATGTAAACAGTTCAACTTTAGTAAGTCCCTTTTGGTTTCTCTTTCCTGTTTACTTTTTTATGCTTCTCTTGATTCTGGTATTTGAAAGTCAAATTTTCTTTCAGCTCTGGTCTTTTCAACAAGAATGCTTGGAAATCCTCTATTTCATGAAGTTCCCTGAAGTATTATACTCAGTTTTGCTGGGTAGATAATTCTTGGTTTTAATCCTATCTCCTTTGACCTCTGGAATATCATATTGCAAACCCTGTGATCCTCTAGTGAGGAAGCTGCTAAATCCTGTGTTATCCTGACTGTGTTTCCTCAATACTTGAATTGTTTCTTTCTGGCTGCTTGTAATATTTTCTCCTTCACCTGGGAACTCTGGAATTTGACTACAATATTCCTGGGAATTTTCATTTAGGGATCTCTCTGCAGGTGATTGGTGAATTCTTTCCATTTCTATTTTACCCTCTGGTTCTAGAATATCAGGACAGTTTTCCTTGATAATTTCTTGAAAGATGATATCTAGGCCCTTTTTATGATCCTGACTTTCAGGTAGTCCCATAATTTTAAAATTATCTTTCCTGTATCCCTTTTCCAGGTCAGTTGTTTTTCCAGTGAGATATTTCATATTGTCTTCCATTTTTTCATTCTTTTGGTTTTATTTTATAATTTCTTGATTTCTCATAAAGTCATTAGCTTCCATTTGTTCCATTCTAATTTTTAAAGAATTACTTTCTTCAGTGACATTTTGGACCTTTTTTGTCATTTGGATTAGTCTAATTTTAAAACCATTACTTTCCTCAGCATTTTGGGGGGTTCCTTTAGTAAATTATTGACTCTCTTTTCATGATTTTCTTGCATCACTCTCATTTCTCTTTCCAGTTTTTCCTCTACTTTTCATACTTGATTTTCAAAATCCTTTTTGAGCTCTTCCATTGCCTGAGATCAATTCTTATTTTCCTTAGAGGCTTTGGATGCAGGAGCTTTGGCATTGTTGTCTTCTTCTGGCAGTATGTTTTGACCTTCCTCCTCACCAACGACATAAGAAAATACCTCTCCACTGAGAAAGTAAGAATCTACAGTTTGTTTCTTTTCCTCCCCATTTGCTCATTTTCCCAGCCAATTGCTTGACTTTTGAGCTTTGTTAAGTGAGGGACTTCAGAAGTAATCTTATCTTCAACAGTGGCTGCAGCCACCCTGGGCCTGGGGCTAGACCATGCACCCCTCTCAGCCAGTTGAGAGACCCTTCCCACTGACCTTTGAAGCTGTCTTTAGCATTTGTGGGTTGAGAAGTCAGGAATCCACAGCTCCATCCATGCTGGCATGACCCACACTGAACTGTGCTCCGCTCCCAGCCTGGTGTGATAGACCTTTCCTGTCCACCTTCCAGATTGTCTTGGGCTGGAAATTTGCTTTAGTCTGTCATTTTGTGGCGTCTGCTGCTCAAGAATTTGTTTAAAGTCATTTTTACAGGTTTTTTTGAGGGATTTGGGGTAAGAGCTGTAGCAGGCCCCTACTTCTACTCAGCCGTCTTGACTCGCCCCTCCCCTAACAAATTCTTATATTCTTTTCTATTCTGATGCAGTATTCTCTAGCCTGTCATATCTAACTTTTCTAAAATTCTGTTTAGGTCACTTTTTACTTTATGGGTTTTTTTAAAATTAAATTTATCAAAGTCTGACAGGAGTGAATTGAGACTCCCTCTATTATAGTTTTACTGTTTTCCCCTGTAACTCATTTACCTCTTCCTTTAAGAATTTAAATGCTATTGCATATAGGTTTTAGTACTGATATTAATTCATTATCCGTAGTATTTTTTAAAGCAAAATGTAATTTTCTTCTTTATCTCTTTTAATTGGGACTGGTTTTGCAATTTATTTGTCTGAGATCATGATTGCTACTTTGCCTTTTTTTTTAAACCTCAGCTGAAGCATGGTAGATAAAAGTGATTTTCCTAAAGTGCAGGTCTAACCATGTCTCAATAAACTCCAGTGACTTCCTGTCATCTCCAGGAGCAAATACAAAATCCTCTGTTTGGTGTTCAAAGCCTTTCATAACATAGCCCCCTCCTGTATCCTTTGATCTAACTCTTTGCAGTTCAAAAAATAAGGCATTCTATTTCTTGGCCCTGGATGTTTTCTCTAGGTATTTCTTATACCTGAAATGTTCTCCCTCCTCATTTCTGACTGTTGACTTTCCTGAATTCTTTAAGTTCCAATTAAAATCCCATTTTCTATAACAGAGAATTCAATCCCAAGTGAATTCGAATTTACTCCCAAGTGTGGCTAAAAACCGATTAAAATGTAATCAAAATGTTTATCAAAATAAATCCACAATACAACATAGATAATGTTAATTTGTAGTTTTCTAAGTCAATACACAGCCCATAGTTCCTTTGTTTGAGACTGATACCGCTGTTCTACAGAAAGTTTTTCCCAATCCCTCTTAATTGGTGCCTCCCCTCTTTTCATTATTTCCTGTTTATCTTATATATAACTTGTTTGTAAGTATTTGTTTGCTTGTTGCCTCCCTCAGTAGATTGTGAGGTCCTAGAGGAAAAAGATTTTTTTGCCTCTTTTTGTATCCTCAGTTATTCCTTAGTACAGTGTCTAGCACATAGGAGGTACTTAATAAATGATCACTGATTTATTGACTCTGCCTGTTTCAAGTGCATTTCTCATAAACAGTACTGGATTCTGATTTCCTCCATTTCTTTCATTTTCTCTGTTTTGTTACTATGTACCTGCATAATATGTTCTGACTATTTTTATTCTGAGTTTTTTTGTGATTTCACCTTGTTTATTTTGTTATTTTATTGATTTGATTTTCTACTCTTTTAAAAAATCAGATTAGCTAGAAGTTTATCAGTTTTTATTTTCAAAGAACCATCTTTTAATTATTTTTGTGTTTATTCATTTCCAAATTATCTTATTTTTAATATTTCCTCTTTTGTGTTTATTTTAGGTATGTTTACTAACTGACTTTCTCATTGTCAAATTACTATTTAGTTCATTAATCCTTTCTTTTTCTATTTTGTTAACATATGTTCTTAGGGATTTGATTTTCTCTTTAGAACTACATCAACTTTACCCCAGACATGTTGGTATGTTTCATCATTGTCATTTGCTTTCACTAATTATTAGTTGCTTTCTTTCTCTTGTTTCTTTTTCTTTTAAAAATTTTTTTGAAATTTATTTTAAGCTTAAATACAAAACAAGAAAAAGGGAGAAAAGGACATTTCCATATAAAGCAATAAATTTCCATTTCACTAAAATCTATGTAAGAAATCCTATACATTTTTTTCAGAGCAACCCAGCTTTTCTGTACTTCCTTTTAGATTTTGTTTTCTGCTGTACACTTTTTATTTTTTATTTTTTTTCCTTCCCCTCCCCCCACGAAGGCTATAATTAAACATGTGTATGTATATATACACACACATACATATCTATAAACATACACACATATACACACATGCACATATATGTAAGACCTAATATGCATATTTCTATTTGTCATTCTTTCTCTGGAGGTGGATGGCATCTTCCTTCATAGATTCTTTCTAGGTTATTCTAAATCAACCAACTGAGGAATTCCTTATCTCACAGCTGTATTCCATTACAGTCATTCCATAGCTTGTTTAGTAATTACCCATTTGAAGAGCATCTATCATTTTAGTCAATCTGGTAGGTATAAGATGCTATCTCAAAGTTACTTTAATTTATATTTCTCTATTCAGTAATGCTTTAGAGTATTTTCTCATATAGTTACATATTGTCTTAATTTCTTTATCAAAAAACTGCCTGTTTCTATTCTTTGACCCTTCATCAATTGGGGTATGAGTTACTTTATACTGTTTAGTTATTTTAAATGGTCTAAAACAACATTGAATAATATTGGTAACAATGTAGTTGCCCTATTTTCTCTTATAATTTTATTTTATTTTTCATTTTTAACAGTTTCATATCACATAAAACAATTCCAACTATTGGTTGGATGATATTTCTTTTAAAGCATTTACAATATAGACCGCAAACGAATTTTTTTTAACACTAACCAGCTGAGACACAAATAATATTTAAGTTGCTGACTTCATAAGCCCTTGACCTAATTGTCTCCACACTATTACTAAGAATTAAAGGACCCTAACTTATTGTTGTTGGTCTAAAGTCCTAAGCTTAATTTTAGACTTGACCTTGGATGTTTCCCTACCAACAGTCTATAATTTAATAGATCTGATATTACGCTTACAAACCTTTTGACTATAGGAAATTGCCACTAAGAGTAGAGACATTGCAGGGAAACAATATCTCCCCAACTTCATGTCAGTTCCAGGTAGGAGTAGATGTCAACTTGCATTCAGTGAGGCTTAGAGTCTGCCAGGTGTCAGTGGAGAAATTGAGTCAGGAGAATCCTACCTCAGCCCAGGCTGAACAGCTGCTCTCCCACCCTTCCCATGAGATCACCTTTTTCAATTCATACTAGCATCTCATAGGCTTACCAGCATCATGAATTGGAGGCTCAGATCACCTTTCTTGCTTATCCATACCTGGAGTTAGACTCGGAAGAACAGTCACTTAATAGTCTCATAGCATCTTAAAATAGCAAGTTCCAATGACCAAGTTTCAAATATGTCTATAATTTCACACTGACTAAGGAATATCTTTTGAGGCAAGTCTTAAGTGACTTACATGCCTTTCTATACCTGTTCTAGTTCCTGCTTATGTAACAATCATAAAATCAAATTTACCATTAAAACCTTAAATTTTCCATCAATGCCATACTTTACCCAAAGTTACCTGCCTCTAGGAGACTTAGACTAAAATACATTTCCCCAAACTAAAGATATCTTTGATTTAGGCTCATTAATTCAATCAATTGTTTTAATACTAATTGCTTTTACATCACTTTGTAACATGTCCAATTTTTCTCCCCATCTTTCCCCTCCCCTTACCCCCTAATACCTTGCATTCTGATTACTCCTTCCCTCAATGAGCCCTCCCTTCTATCAGACCCCCACCCTTCCCTCATTCCCCATCTTCTCTCTTTTCTTGTAGGGGAAGAAAAATTTCTGTACTGCATTACCGGTAATTCTTATTTCCTGGTTATATGCAATAATAATTCTCAACATTTATTTCTAGTACTTTGAATTTCCCCTTCTTTCCTTCCTTCCCTCCCTCCCCATCCCCACTGAGAAGGCAAGCAATTCAATACAGGCTATATATGTGTCGTTTTACAAAAGACTTTCATAATAATCATGTTGTGTGATACTAACTATATTGCCCTGTATCCTACTCTATCCCCTTTATTTTTTTCCCTCATTTGACCTTGTCCCTTCACAAAAGTGTTTATTTCTAATTACTCCCTTCTCCCATTTGCCTTCCCTTCTTTCATTCCCCTCACTCCACTTGTCCCCTCCTCTCCTACTTTCCTGTAGTATGAGGTAGATTTTCATACCAAATTTAGTGAGCATGTTATTCCCTCCTTAAGCCATCTATGGAGAGAGTAACTTCACTTTTCCCCTCTCCCCTTCTCCCTTTTCTCCTCCATTGAACAAGATTTTTCTTTATCTTCTTTTATAATTTATAGCCTGCCCCATTCCATTTCTCCCTTTCTTCTCCCAGTATTTTGCTCCCTCACCCCTTTTTATTTTATATATGTATTTTTTTGTGGATATCATCTGATTCAACACAGTCTGTACTTTCTGTGTGTGTGTGTGTGTGTGTGTGTGTGTACAATTCCTCCACCTACCCAAATACTGAGAAAAGTCTCGAGTTATAAATATTTTATTCCATGTAGGAATGTAAACAGTTCAGCTTTAGAAAGTCTTTTATGATTTCTCTTTCCTGCTTATCTTTTCAAGTTTCTCTTGATTCTTGTGTTTGAAAATCAAATTTTCTACACAGTTCTGGTCTTTTCAACATGAATACTTGAAAGTCTTCTATATTACTGAATGACCATTTATTCCCTTGAAGTATTATACTCTGTTTTGCTAGGTAGGTGATTCTTGGTTTTAATCCTAGTTCCTTTGACTTCTGGAATATCTTATTCCAAGCCCTTTGATCCCTTAATGGTGAAGCTGCCAGATCTTGTGTTATCCTGATTGTATTTCCACAATATTTGAATTGTTTCTTTCTAGCTGCTTGTGGTATTTTCTCCTTGACTTTGGAACTCTGAAATTTGACCACAATATTCCTAGGAGTTTCTCTCTTTGGATCTCTTTCAGGAGGTGATTGGTAGATTCTGTCAATATTTATTTTGCCCTCTGGTTCTAGGATATCAGGACAGTTTTCCTTGATAATTTCATGGAAGATAATGTCTAGGCTCTTTTTTGATCATGGCTTTCAGGTAGTCCCATAATTTTTAAATTGTGTCTCCTGGATCTATTTTCCAGGTCAGTTGTTTTTCCAGCGAGATGATTCACATTATCTTCTGTTTTTTCAGTCTTTTCATTTTGTTTTCTAACTGCTTGGTTTATCTCATAGTCATTCATTTCCCTGAACTCAATTCTGTCTTTCAGAGAACTATTTTGTTCAGGGAGCTTTTGAACCTTCTTCTCCATTTGGCTCATTCTGCTTTTTAATGCCTCCTTCTCCTTATTGGCTTTTTGAACCTCTTTTTCAATTGAGTTAGCCTCTTTTTAAAAGTGTTATTTTCCTCAGCATTTTTTTGCTTCTCCTTTAGCAAGCTGCTAACTCACTTTTCTAGCTCTTCCATTGCCTGAGCCCAATTTAAGTTCACTTTGGAGGCCCTGGAGGCAGTTGTCTTAACTTCCTGTGACAGTAAACCTTGCTCTTCCTTATCCAAAAGGATGGGAGGAGACACCTGTTCACCAAGAAAATAACCTTCTATGGTCTTATTTTTCCCCCCTTTTTTGGGCTTTTTCCCAGCGAGTTACTTAGATCAGCTGTTCCCTACTGCCAGAGGCTTTAAGCTGAGCTGCCTGAACAATGGATCCAGGTTGCTTCCCAGCCTCTGTAACTGCCTGTGGTCTGCTTGTCACCTGGGGCTATTGCTGGAGAAACCCCCATTCCCTCTAGCCCAGCTGGGAAAGCCCTCCCCTACTGATCTTTGGAGCCTTTTTTGTCCCTTGTGGGTTGAGGTATCTGTGACCCTCCCTGCTAGGAACTTTGCCTGGAGGTCTGTTCAAGTCCTGTTCCTCCCAGTGCCACATGGTTAGGGCTATGCTCTGCTCTGCTCAGCGTCCTGTGAGATAGACATTTCCTGTCGGCCTTCCTGGTTGTCTTTGGCTGGAAATCTCTTTTGCTGTGTTGTTCTGTGGCTTCTGCTTCTTTAGACTTTGTTGAGATTCATTTTTACAGGTATTTTGTGGGTTGTGGGGGAAGCGCTAGATTATATGCATCTTTCTACTTCGCCATCTTGGCTCTGCCCCCTCTTGTAATTAAAAGACTATAAAAATATACATACCTTTTGATCCAGCAATACCACTTCTAGGACTGTATCCCAAAGAGATCATACACATGAGAAAAGGACCCACATGTACCAAAACATTTATAGCAGCTCTTTTTGTCATGGCAAAGAATTAGAAATTGAGGAATGTCCATCAATTGGGGAATGACTGAACAAGTTGTGCTATATGAAAGTAATGGAATACTATTGTGCTATAAGAAATGGTGAGCAGGTGGACTTCAGAAAAACCTGGAAATACTTATGTGAACTGATGCTGAGTGAAATGAGAAGAACCAGGAGAAGACTGTACACAGCAACAACCACATTGTGTGATAACTAAACTTTGATAGACTTAGCTCCTCTCAGTAATGCAAGGATCTAAGACAACTCCAAAAGACTCATGATGGGAAATGCTATCCACATCCAGAGAAAGAACTTTTGAGTCTGCATGAAGATGGAAGCATAGTATTTGTTCTCCTTTTCTTTTGTCGTTTAGTTTTGTTTCTTCTTTCTCGTAGTTCCTCCTATTAGTTCTAATTCTTCTTTACATCATGATTTATGTGAAAATGTTTATTATGAATGCATAAGTAGGACCTATATCTGATTGCATGCCATCTTAGGTAGGGGGGTTTAGAGAGGGGGAAAAATTTAAAACTCAAAATCTTATAGAAGTGAATGTTGAAAACTAAAAATAAATAATTAAAAAAAATCTCTTACTAGTTTTTCTCTCTGCTGTCAAATCCTTCCTGGTACTGTCCTTGGCTACTGCATTTGTTCACTTCACTTGCATTTCTGCTATCTGGAGTGTTTGAAAAATAAATAAACTCAGTCTGATTTTCACCAGGGTTTCTTGGGAGTTGTATTATTTCCTTCATTATGTTCAGGCTTTTTCCCCTTGTTGTGTTTTTCTGGGAGCTCTGTGATATTTAGGTTATTTTTATGCATTCTGTCTTCAAGATCTGCATATTTTGCTTAGATAGGGAGCATAAATTTGTAAAGGGCTACTGTTTTTTGCTTCTCTTCTCTTAGATTATATTTCATTTCTGTCTGTTTGCCTTCTCAATCTCTTGTTCTTTCTTTTGTTTCTTTGGTGAAACTTGACACCATTGATTCAAGGTTTTCTATTCTGCCCATTATAAATTCTTCTCTAATAATTCTCATTTCTCTTTTAACACTCAAGGACATCATGTTGTTGTTCCATGTTTTCCTTACATTTCTCAGAGTCCTCTGTCTCATCAAGTGTTGGATTATTTTCCTCCATTTACTAGTACTTATTCATAGATGGCTGAACTCATTTACTAGATCTGGAGGCCACAATTCCTTCTGCTATTAATGTTTCCCTGTTGATTTTTTGTTTATGTTAAAAGTCTTTGAATTTTCTTCTTCTCAACATCTCTTGTAATTTTGGTCCCCCTCTCCACCTTATTTTCTCCCTTTGCTCACTTTTTGACTTCCTGCCCTCTGATGGTGGTTTCTTTGGGAGCTAGATCTTAAAATGTTCTGAATATTCTTGCGCATTGGGCAGTTTAGGGTTTATCAGCCTAGATCTCTGTCCCAAGTGACTATTGGAGGGACAGAACTGGCTCCAGTTGGATGCTACGCTCTTTCCCTCTGTCTTTGTGGAATGTCACACAGTGCTCCCTACACACCATGTGCCACACTACTGTCCCATTTCCCTTATTTCTCAGTTTTCTGGTCCAGCACCAGAAGTTTAGCAAGCCATCTTGCAGGGAAGCCTAGACTTCTTTAGGCCACAGATAGGATTTTAGTGGCTCACTTTTCAAGTAGAGAGATAATTAATTATTAAACTATTTTTCAAATAAACCATATTATTTTAAAAAGGCAAATTTCAATTAATGTCAATTAATTATACTTATTCCTTAAGATTTTTATTTATCATGAAGTCACATTAATATGAAAAATTACTTTGCTAAGTGGTACAATTTTTAACATGTTTTTTATGTTTTCTTACTGTTTATATTTAGTTAGTGGAATGTACTACACTTCATATCAGCAATCAAGCTATCATCAGTTACTCTTTAATGCGTGGCCTTATAGGATAAACTTATATTCTCAAAAACATTTTTTAAAAAATCAGGATATAATCCAGAAACTTCAATCAGCAAACACTTCTTTAGGATGTCACCTTCAATAAAAAACTTGCCAGGACCATGAATTTCTTTAGAGATCTGAAAACTAACCTTAGTAGCTGCCTCATTTTCTGAGTTTACTTTCTTAAAAAAACCCTTGTTTCCCACTGAGATTTTTTAACAATTTGGACACTTTGATTTGTTTTACTTTGGTGTCCAATTTGCTTAAGTCAGGATGTTTTGATTAGAAATGGCAGTGAAGATTATATTCCTTGGGAATGGCTATTACTTCTTGGCAAACAAGGCACAATATTTTGTCTCTTGTGTAAGTCATCAAATGTCTATTTGTTCACTGTGATTAAACACACTTATTTCTCATTTGATCTTCCACTTTTTTTAATCACTCATTTTACAAAGTCACCTCCAAAACTTTAATGTTAGAATCAAAAATCTCCATAACTGCTAGCATACAAAGAATTATTGAACTGAGTGTCTGACCTTGGAGAGAGCACCAGACGTGGTAACTTGGAGGGCGGCCATGTAGTGAGAGAAGGGAAAGGAAGGGAAGAAGCTCTCCACTTATCCATTAGTGGGAGTACACTGTGTTGGTGCATGGTTGGACTCACTTTGTTCAACAGCAATAAAGACTGGAAACAGTGAAAAGATGTGACTCTTGCTCCTTTCAGACTTGAGACAGACTGATGATAATTGGTTTTCATGAGTCATGTGACAAAGAGGAACGAGTGGGCAGTGGCAACTGTGGAACTGAAAGTTTGGTTAATAAAAGGCAAACAGGCTAAATGCATACAGTTTATTCTCTTAAAGCTAGCAGTTACATGATCATGGAGCCAGAAAAACTTCTGACTGACTAATACAAGAATGAGCAGACAAATCTATTTTAGGACATTCCAAGGTTGTCTGTGTCCTTCAGTTTTATGATCTCCATGAGTGATTAACTATACCATGAGAAAGGAATTTCTTAATTACATAGGTTTAAATACAATAAGATAACAGAGTTGACAAAGTTTCAATTGAAATTACGAACAAAGGTACCTGTTTTCTTTACTATTAACATGCCATAACATAATATATGTCCACAAACTATTAAGATATGGAAAAAGTCCCATTATTCAAGATAATGTCTTGGGTTAAGGGTCTTGTAAGGAATGCTAAGTCAGCCCCATCTGGCCTTGTTGACATAGGAAGAGGTATTCTCTGAGTTTACTTCAGAGAACCAAGAGACTGTTAGGTCCAGGCTCTTCTTCAAGCTCTGGCCCTTATTAAAGTCCAAAATTTATATTAAATGGTTGTCACAACCGACTTGCCACAATGGGTACAGTAACGACTACTGGAAGGCAGGTTAAGGGGCATGGGCAAAGCACTCATTACATCTTTACTTTCTTTTACATCTTCTACATTTTTCCTGGGCTGCCCAAAATCCTTTGGCAGGTTGTACATTGTGCAGGCCTGTTCTAGCAGATATGATCAGGTTCTATTTAACTTCTGATCATCATTGGGAGGAAAGAGGACCCTATGCTCTGTATCTAAGGCTTGACCCTTTCCCACCAAATGCCAATTCCATAATGAATAATCATAGCAAAACAAATCAGAGAGGAAATAAATAGGAGAATATATACCAGATGATATATAGGAGCTCTCTCATTGGGAGAAAGATATCATTTCAACCAATGGAGAGATCTTGATCTCATCTGAGGAAGTCCTTCACAATCTCTGGTGTAGCAACCTACTAGATAGGGACACATTGAAAACTATCAGTTTCTCTTATGTTGACTTCCTCCTGAATTCTTTTTTTCTCAGCAACCTAAAGTGGTGTTGACTTCTTCTATTTTCCTTCTTGAAGCTGGAAGCCAGAAGTTCTTAAAACAGCTTGAAACTTGAAGAAGACAGGAACCCACCAACACCTTACCCAGGGCAGGGCATTCATCTCCATTGAAAGGGGAGTCTCATACCAATGGAATCTGAGTCAAAGGTTACATAAATCTTATGTTTGTAATGTGTGCTTACTTTGGCCCTATTCCCAGAGGGTCAGGTATGTTTACATTTCACTTTTCCTACAGAGTTCTTCAGCAACCTTAGGGTGTTGCTGGTTGGGGATTGGGTGGAGTACCTGTATTCTTTCAATTTTAGGGGCACAGTGGCTGGCCACCTTGTCCTATTTAACTACTTAAATTCAAAGGAATGTTTAAAGGCATAACAGGAGCAAACATGTAAACAGTTCCTCCAACACCTCAGGGTTTAATCTCCACTACACTACTTCATTCTTTGGAAAGGGTGGGAAGGATTAGCTTCACTGCTTAATTCAATTCTTACACAGGATCAATCCTACCAAGTTCAAGTCCAAAGCCCTACTGGGCTAGTGTCTGGGACCCTGGTTTCTCAGGATTTTCCTATTGGGCTGGTTGTAATAATTAGCCTGGAATCTTGGGCTCCAAGGTTTCCTTGGCTTAAGCTCCTAGGTTGCCAACACCATCTTCTGCACCTAAAACTGAGGAGAGTTAAAGAGAATAGAACCCCAAACCGACTTCTTGGAGTAACCTGGTCTAAGTTTAGGCTTCTCTTAATCGCATCACTTAATTGTATCACTTGTTTTCCACTCCTGCACTTGCCAAAAGAGCTTGACTATGTGGTGATTTAATCAGGTGACTTAAAAGACAGATAATTTTAGCTACACATTCAGTGGAAAGAAGGTGTCTCCAAACTCATGGTAAGCCAGTGCAGACTACACCAGTCTTCTGGTCATCCTCTAACAAACAGGTCTCTGGCACCTGTCAAGTGAATGTTTCCATCTTAGATGACCAGGGTATACTCCAGACCCCATTAATCAACCTGTTTTTAAGGAGTGTATGTATGTGTGTTCTTTAAAAACTAACTAAATAAATAAAATGTTGACAAATGTAATCACATCCTGGAGGATTTAAATAGTAATGCTACAGCAAAGACCTATGTAAAGTAAACATTCATTTTGTAAAAATAACTATGGCTTACTTCCTGTGTTTAGTAAGTCCAGGTTTCCAAATATTGGGTTTTCTTAAAGAACAGCAAAACTCTTTTACCTCTAGTTCCTCTAACCATCATTCCATACAGACACTTACAGCAAACATTTGCCTTAACCTCCTTAGACCAAGACAATTTGATCAGGTTAGATCTCTGGCCTCAGAGTCTTATAAACTGTTGCTCATATAAAGTCAGGTTAGGATATTTAGTAAATCAAACAAATGATTTTTTAAAATGAATTTTCAACATCCTGACTATGAGGTGTGCAAACAAAAGCCTGGATGAAGGGACTTGATTAGAAATATCTGCCTGTCATATTTCTGAGATAACAGGTCAGGAGGGACAATTTGTGGTGACCTAGGGCCATTCTCGTTCCTCCTCATCCCCCTCATGCCTCAGCCTTCCTAGTTAGGACATGAGTTTTATCTTTTGATCTTAAGCAGAGGTATCAGTCTGCTATGAAGAGCTTTCAAGGGCAGCAAGCAGGTCACTTATGTGCCCTCTCCCTTGGCCAGAAAATTATGTTAACACACTGGCTAGTAGGCATTCGTCCAGCTGCTCTGTGGGTTATTCTTAGCCAACTCATAACTGCTTCTAGTACACGCAGCCTCTCTTTAATCTCCTCTTCAGAGAAGTCCTTAGATGGCATCCCTTCATAGTCTTGCCCAGGAATTCACACCAGGACCACACTATCCCTTTACTTTGATGATTTTAATTTTAGGTTAGTGAGAATATAAGATTGATTGCCTTTTTATCCTCAAGATAAAAATTAATCAGCCATAGGGTAAGAATAAATATCACTGTTTTAAACAGTATTTTTCACTGTTTTATGATAAGTATAATGTAAATAGGACTTATATATGAAAGTTTTAATATTTTTCCCTCTAATGCTAAATAGGTACTCTTCTCTAATGGTAAATATGAAACTATTTTACTATGTAAAAATACTATTGAGTGCTTTCAATTTTAAGCCTAAAGTTGTCTATGACCAAATGAATTTGGGGACTGCTACTTTAAAT
Organism: Potorous gilbertii; assembly: GCA_028658325.1. NCBI lineage: Eukaryota > Metazoa > Chordata > Mammalia > Diprotodontia > Potoroidae > Potorous > Potorous gilbertii. The sequence continues at coordinate 344,972,538 of CM053771.1, read as the reverse complement.
ACCTTCCAAAGAGATCTTAAATCAACCTTGTCTAATTTCTAATCTTCTACACCTGTCCCTGAGGCAGGCTTCTGTACTGCTTGTCCTGTGGTTAGTGCAAGATAAGGTCAGGTTGGGAGGAGTCACTCTTCTAACCAACTACTTCTCAGGCCTGGTCTGCTCAGGGCTACAAAGGATCCTGTCCATAGGCTGGTTAAATAATAATAGCTTAAGTGAATAACTGAAGACCTAAACAGTATAGCTTATCACTCAGTCAACTCAGTGGGACGTTCACTGCATCTGGAATCCAAAGGCTTTGGATCATGGCTTTGGTACTTTTTGTGTGATCTTTGTAAAGTTACTTGGCTTCTCAATTTCACAAAAATTTGGTGGGTTGGATTAAATTCACTTCAGTTTGATAAGTATTTATTAAAGTGCCTACTATGTGCAGGAAAGCCCTATGATAGATGCTGGGGAAACAAAAACAAAAATGATATAGTTACTTCCTTCAATTCCCCTTCTAGCTGACTCCGTGATGAGGGCTGGAGAGATAGGGGTACAGGAACTCCAAGGCTGGAATTTCCTGTGTGGGCCATCTGGAAAAGAATTCATGAACTCAAGCATTTTTGAGGTCAAGGTAAAGATTTTTTATGCTTTTTAGCAGGCAAGAGTTCTTAGGGAACCTGCAACCTTAGAGTGTTACAAGTAAAGTTTATATAGGTTATTCTATAGTAAAACATGTGCCAAATATGCTAACTAGGTGACTCAGGGTGGGATTAGGGAGGGGTTAAAGAGTGGTTAGTTCTTAAAGGAAGATGCCTTTTTGATATGTACTGCATAGGTATTTTACCCAGAGTTCATTGGGAAATAGCCCAAGGTGAGGAGGCTAATGGAGGTGTGGTTTCAGGCCTGAAATATCACTAACTCATCTAGTGGTCAGGGCTGATGGAGTAATACCAGGCTGCTCTCTTCAATGTCTTGTTACACAAGATAAATGTAAGGGAGCACATGTATGTCTAAGTCTAGAATACATATGATTGGGCAGTGAGTAGTAAACATCATTATGAACCCAGTACACAGCCTGTTCAGCCAGTACACAGCTGGTTGAGACTAATAAGTTCTATTAGTGTAACTGGCTACTGTAGCAGGAAGGGAGATAAAAGTTTTGCTGGGACAGGCTGACCTTGGGCTGGGGAGAAACTGCTTGGAAAGTGTTTTGATGCTAGAGAGAAATGTGATTTTTTTAGAAAGAAGAGTGATTTTAGAATTGGGGTTCAAGCACATGCACCCAAGCACCCCATCATCCAGACTTTACCATTATACTCCCACACTGGTACCTTTTCCCTGTTGGCTTCTGGTTGTTAACTTCCTTTTGTGTTGGGTTAAAATTAAAATCTCTGTGAACTGCTAAAATGGGAGAAACCCGTGGGTCCAAAAGGGGGACCTGGAATGAACCAGAGTTGGATCACGGTTTATAAAGATTATGACTGCATTTATTGCCTAAGAAGAAGAAACTTGCAAGCTGGAGCAGTGAAACAATGTCCTCATCGGCTCAAGGGGACTGGGAAAGTGTGAGGTTTTATACATATTTGAGGTATTTGTGGCTAAGCCAGGGTTGAAGAAAATAAATTGGGAACTCAGAAGCAAATTGGGGATATAGGGAGAAAATATCTATAAATAAAATAAAGCAGGATGTTTGCTTTTCTCTCTGAGCTGGTCAAGACTGGTTTCAGCAGTTGCAAACATCTCTGAGTTGAACTATAGTTAGTTTACTTCCCCGAGGATCACTGGCATGTCAAGCAGCCCTGGGCATCAGAAGTCCTCTTGATTGGCTGATTCTTGTACTACTCCATTGTCTGGTTCCCCTGTGAAAAAGGGAAGCTGTAGCACTTTTAATCAGTTGGTACAAGCATTGGAGAGCTCATGTCCACAGTTGTCTTGCCATCAAAAGGTTAGCTCCTTGAGGAGAGGTACATTCTTTCTTTTTGCTTGTATTTGTTTGTATCCACAGCACTTAGTACTGTTTTTGGAACATAGTGCTTATTGCAGGCAATAAACTGCTTGCATAGAAGTTTATTTTCCACTGTGGGAATATAGCAGATAAGTAATACAAAGTATATGCAAAGTAACTTTTTTATGGATAGCATTAACTGAGATCAGGAAAGACCTCTTGTAGGAAGAGGCAGCTGAAATGAACCATGGATGGAGCAAGGGACTCCAAGAGGGGAAGTAAGGAGGGAGAGTATTACAGACATTGGAGACAGACTGTGTAAGGGTGAATGCCAAACAAAACATTTGTATTTTATCCTTGGGGCACTAAGGAGACATTGAATCTTTCTGAGGAAAAGAGTAAAATAAACATGTGCATTGTCAATTTGTTAGCTATGTGGAGGATGGATTTGACAGGTAAGAGAGTAGGGGCAGGGAGACCAAATTAGTAAGCTATTATTGGCATAGTCAAGGTGAGAAGTGAGAAGGCCCAGTCCTCTCAGGACCACCATTTTAGGAAGTATGTAACCTTTACTTTATTCATGTTGTAGATTCACTCTCCAGACTTCTTGTCCTCTACACCAGCTGCCTTGGCTCCCTTGGAGAAACCTCTTTCTTGAGTCCCTGATAGGTGACTAGGTCCTGAAGTAGTGTAATACATTTGGGTTGTAAAAATGCATAGATGTGGTTTGTGGTCAGTTCATCATCTACTACAAATGTCTCCTAATGGGAAGAGGAGAAAAATAGGCAGAAGAGGATGTGATCTGCCACTTCCATCTCTCTGCTGTGCCTGCCTGATCTCCAACCTCTGCATGAAGAGGAGAGGTCAGATGGCATGATGATCATGCCATCCATCTTCCCTGTTTATGTACCCTGAGGGCAAGGAGCAGCACTTCCATCTTTGGCTGTGCCTGATCTCCAGCATTTGAAGGGAAGAGAGGAGAAGCCTTCCATAGGATCATGTGCCTCCCATCTCATGTGACTTGTGTGTCCTGCTCCATCTCCAACTGCCTCTTGGAAGGAAAGTGGTGCCTCACTTAATGATTAATATATTCACACCTAGAATCACACATCTCAGTGATTCTGAACCTACTGCAGATCATCATCCAAACCTCATATTTGATTAATGTGGCATTAAAAGTATAAACTAAATTTGATAGTATTATCATTTTCGTTACATTGGCATGGTTCCTCCATGAGCACTGAGTATTACTCCTGCTATTTAAATTGTTTTTTATTTCTTTTAGGGACACTTGTATCAGTAAGCACCCCAACATACACAGGGGAACTGCTATCACAGGTTCTTAGATCTGTATTCATAAAAGGAAAGGCAACTTTTGAGGGGTTAACAATCACGTTAATCAAGCACAGGTATCAATCCTTTACCAAGCATATATATCAAACCAAACCAAACCTCTCCTCCAGGAGGAACTTGGAAATATAATTTCCCAGCTCATTCATGTTTTTCAGAACATAGAAACCTGTAAGTATATTGTGGCCTTATTTAAGATGTATTTTAAATACTAAGTTTAGACCTTTGTAGATCAGAACTAATCAATCAATAACTGGCTTCTGAAATTTATGCCAATAAATACAACTATGTCATAGATTCCCTCCTACCTGAAAGACTTAGCCAGAATTTTCTCTTTCTTTCTTTCTTTCTCTTTCTCCCTTCATCTCTTTTTCTTTCTTTCCCTTCCTTCCTTCCTTCCTTCCTTCCTTCCTTCCTTCCTTCCTTCCCTCCCAGCTTCATTTACTTCTTTTTTCTTTTGATCATTAAAGGGGGTTATTCCCTGACTACTACTTAAAAAGACCTATTCATTGAATGGGTGTTACCTCCCTCTAAGTGAGTACCCAAAAAGATCTTAGCCTAAAAAGGCCAAGGTCTCTCATTGCATCCTGAGCCATCTCCAGTCATCCTGATGACTATCTGGTCCCTGGATTCAGATGACTCTGGAGGAGAAATGAGGCTGGTAACCTGAACAGTCCTCTCTCACTCAAAACAAAGTCAAGTGCAAGTCATGTCATAATCTCTCTGATATCATGATCTTCTTTGAAAATGAAGGACAAACATAACGACAACGATATCATTCACCTAGTTAAGGGGAGTCAGCACCCTGAACTTCAAATAAAATACAGAGAAATCAAATTATCAACAGTTATGGCTTCCTTTGCCTGAATTCAACAGACAGTTGGACCCAACTGTCTATGACCAGTTACCAGAGAGGGAAGCACTGACATCTGGGTTTTCAAAGCCAGCATCCCAGAGTCCTCATCGGGCCAAACAGACAATTCCAGTCAGTAAGCCCCAAAGCAATCAACAGACATGGCTTCCTCTGCCTGACCATAATTCAGTAGACAGGTACAGCTGTCTGACAATAGTTACCAGAGAGGGAATCACTGACATCTGGGTTCTCAAAGTTTGGAGGCTCCTTAGCAGCTTCCCAGAGCCCTCATTTACAAAAGCTATGACCCAAAGTGAAACCTCAGCTCAGAGTATTTATACCTTTTTTTAGAGCCAGAGGGCATCATAACCCTTTCACCCAGTGCCTCAATAGAAGAAACAAGGTACTTGGGACACCCCCCTAATCAAGCTTCCCACAATGGGAAGACTTGTCAATGTGTGGGAAAGATCTTCTTAAATCACGTTATTCAATCAGAGGCACTTTTAGTAAAACAAAAACTGCAAAGGATCCTAATTTGATTGCCATTACACTGAATCCTTCCAGGATCCTTGGCCTTACAACCTAAATGACCATGGATCCTGGAACAAATAGAGGCATTATACTTCTTGGTTATGCTGAAACAAAAACAACAAAAGATCCTACTTTGCTTGCCCTTACAATATCCACTCTTTCAATCTAAAAGGGCTTACAAATCTAAATGGCCATAGATCCTGGAACAGCTAGAGGTATTATATTTTGTGATCCCAAATCCAGGTGATTTAAGCAGGTCCCTTAGGCAACTTGTAGCTGAATAGGCATTAACATTTCTTTAGTAAATACAACATACTTCCCACAAAATAAACATATGTAAATGTAAAGTCATGAACTTTAACATAGCAACTCATTACCAGAGTGGTCATATGACTTTAAACAAACAGGAGAAGACTGCAAAAAGGCACACTCAGTGCCTTGCTGTGCAGTCTCAATCTTGCCCCAAAGCTGAACTCCAAGCTCCTGGGTAACTCCTCCTCCAGCAAGAGCCAGTTGCTCCCAGCTTCCCCTTGAATCTGAGCTCTGACGGCTCTGTACTCCCATTTCTCTCACCTCACCAAGGTCGGCTAGGTCGTTTGGCAGACAATTTTCCAGTCCTGTTCTATGGCTCTTACCAAGGTCAGAACACTGGCATTTTCTTCTTGGATTCCAGGGCTCTGTTCCAACATCTTGCTGCTCTGGTCTGGTTTCTGAATACAATACATTTTCAGGGCCTTCCCTGCTCTACCCCACAGTCAAGAGCTAGGCCAATCCCTCCAAGCCCTGGCTCTGGTCATCCCCACTTCTCATGAATCCATAGAACAATAATCACCAGAATTAGGAAAACAACAGACATTTTCGTAGTCCCACAAAACCCCATTTTCCTTTTATTTTATACAGATTCTACCAAATATACCATAATGTTATAGTAAGCACCCCAACATACCCAGGGGACCTGCTATCACAGGTTCTTAGATTTGCATTTATAAAAGCAAATTCAACTTTTAAGGGGTTAACAATCACTTTGATCAAGCACATATATCATTCACCCAATTCAGGGGAGTCAGCACCCTGAACTTCAAAGAAAATACAAAGAAATCAAAAGATCAACAGACATGGCTTCCTCTACCTGAATTCAACAGATAGTTGGATCCCATCTCTCTGACCATAGTTACCAGAGAGGAAGCACTGACATCTGGGTTCTCAAAGTTGGGGGACTTGTTAGCAGCTTCCCAGAGTCCTCATCTGACCAAACAAACCTTCTTACAAAAACTAAACCCCAAAGTAAAACCTAAACTCAGAGTATTTATACCTTTTTTAGAGCCAGAGGGCATCACAACCCTTTCACCCAGTGCCTCAATAGAAAAAACAAAAGGTGGGGTGGAGGCAAGATGGCAGAGTAGAGAGATGCACATTCTGAAGCTCTTCCTCCACAGCTCATAAAATACCTGTAAAGAAAGACTCTCAACAAATTCTAGAGCAGAAATAGCCACAGAGTGATGGAGTGAAGGAGATTTCCAGCCCAGGGTGACCTGGAAGGCCAATGGGAAAGGTCTGTTGCACTGGACATGGAGCAGAGCACAGCCCAGTCTTGGCCGCAGGCACCTGGAGGAGCAGGCCTCGGGGGTGGAATCACCAGCAGCATTGGAGGTACACAGATCTGTCAGTCCACAGGTGACAGATACTTCAAAGGTCAGTGAGCAAGCTTTTTCACCTCCATGACAAAGGAGCAGGTCCTCTGCTAGCTCTGGCCCCACGTAGTGGTGGTGGTGGTAGTAGGAGCAGGCAGTGGCAGCAGCAACCTACTGTGGTGGAGGTAGAGCAGAAGGCAGCAGCCAGCTTCCATTGTTGAAGCCTCAGCTTAAAGCTCCTGGGGGAATTAAGAAGCTGATCTTAATCTTAGCCCTGAGTGGTGGCCCTACTCCCCACATAAAGCTGCTGGAGGAATTGAGCAGTTGAGTCAGGTCTGGGAGTAAACTCCTCTGGCTTAATTGTGCCACCTTGGAGGAACTGAGATCTTACAGGTCCCCAGAGTATACCCTACTCTTGACAAAGGATCCAAAAGTTAAGTAACTGGTTGGGAAAATGCCCCAAAATGGGCGAAAAAAATAAGACTATAGAAGATTACTTTCTTGGTGAACAGGTATTCTCTCCCATCCTTTTGAATGAGGAAAAACAATGTTTGCCATCAGGGGAAGACATAAAAGTCTAGGCTTCTGCATCCAAAACCTCCAAAATAAATATGCAGTGGTCCCAGGCCATGGAAGAGCTCAAAAAGGATTTTGAAAATCAAGTAAGAGAGGTAGATGAAAAATTGGGAAGAGAAATAAGAGCGATGCAAGAAAATCATGAAAAGCAAGTCAACAGCATGCTAATGGAGACACAAAAAAATTAACATATTTAAAAATAGACTAACTCAATTGGCAAAAGAGGTCCAAAAAACCAATGAAGGGAAGAATGCTTTAAAAAGCAGAATTAGCCAAATGGAAAAGGAAGTTCAAAATCTTACTGAAGAAAATAGTTCTTTGAAAATTATAATGGAAGAGATGGAAGCTAATGAATTTATGAGAAGCCAAGAAATTACAAAACAAAACCAAAAGAATGAAAAAAATGGAAGATAATGTGAAACATCTCATTGGAAAAGCAACTGACCTGGAAAATAGATCCAGGAGAGACAATTTAAAAATTATGGGACTACCTGAAAGCCATGATCAAAAAAAGAGCCTAGACATCACCTTTCATGAAATTATCAAGGAAAACTGCCTTGATATTCTAGAACCAGAGGGCAAAATAAATATTGAAAGAATCCACTAATCACCTCCTGAAAGAGATCCAAAAAGAGAAACTCCTAGGAATATTGTAGCCAAATTCCAGAGTTCCCAGGTCAAGGAGAAAATATTGCAAGCAGCTAGAAAGAAACAATTCGAGTATTGTGGAAATAGAATCAGGATAATGC
>CM053771.1:344916355-344964418 GCA_028658325.1 Potorous gilbertii | reverse complement strand
GATTTGGCTCAAGGAGGGAATAACACACTCAATTGGATATAGAAATCTATTTTACCCTGCAGGAAGGTGGAGGGAAGGGGATAGGTGAGGGAAGATAATAGAGGGGACAACAAATTGCGGAAAGGGATAATCAGAAGCAAACACATTGTGAGAGGACAGGTCAAGAGAAAGAATGGAATAAATGGAGGGCAGGATAGGACAGAGGGAAATGTGATTAGTCTTTTGCTACATAACTGTCATGAAAGTGTTTTGCATGGCTACACATGTATGACCTATGTTGAATTGCTTGTTCTCTCAATGAGGGTGGCTGGGGAGAGAGGAAAAGAGAGAATATGGAACTCAAAGCTTTGATAATGAATGTTAAAAATTGTTTTAGCATGCAACTGGAAAATAAAATGTATAAGCAATGGGTTATAGAAATCTATTTTTCCCTACAGGAAAATAGATTGGAGAGGAATGGAAGAAGGGGGGATAATAGAAAGGAGGATACACTGGATGAAGGGGTGGAGTGATACATGCTTGTCCTGGGGTGGGGGGTGGAGAGAGGTGGGGAGAAAATTTTGAATTCAATTTCTTGTGGAAGTGAATGTTGAGAACTGAAAAATAAATAAATTATATATTTTTTTAAAAAAGAAAAAAACCCTCACTTGATCCAGTATCCCTGTTAACCATTGCCTCATATCTCTCCTACCTTTTTTGGCTAAACTCTTTGAAAAGTATATATACAAACAGTGCCTCCACTTCCTTTTCTCTCACTCTCTTCCAGACTTTCTGTAGTTTGACCTCTAACTTCATTTTTCAACTGAAACTACTGTCTTCAAAGTTACCAGTGATCTAACTGTCAAATCTCATGGCTTTCTCTCAAAGTTTATCCTTCTTGACCTCTCTTCAGTCTTTGACAGTGTCAGTCATATTCTTCTTTTTGATATTCTGTTTTTTCTAGTTTATCATGATATGTTCTCCCCTTTCAACCTACTTGTCTGATTGCTGCTTTTCAGGTTCCTTAGCTGGATCATCATTCCAGTCAAATCTGCTAACTATGTGTCCTCTAAAGCTGAGATCTGGGTCCATCTCTCTCTATACTGTTTGGCTTAAAGATCTCATCAGCTCCCATGGTTTCAATTATCATCTCTATGCATATGATTTTTGGATTTACTTGTCTAATTTAACCTCTTTCCTGCTCTCCAGCTGCCTATTGGACATCTTGAATTGGATGTCCCCTAGATATTTTAAACTCAACATATCCAAAGCAGAACTTATAATCTTTACCCCCAGACCTTCCCATCCTCCTAAGTTCCTTATTACTGTTGAGAGCATCAATATGTTCCTAGTTACTCGATCTTATAATCCAAGTATTTTCCTTGATTCCTAACTCCCTCTCACCCCTCACCTACATATCTAATCGATGGGCAAGTTCTATTCCTTTTACCTTTGTAATACCTCCCTATGGACTCCCTTCTCTCCTCTGATTCCTCTGCTACCACTCCAGTTCAGGATTTCATCAATTCATGACTGTACTATTGCAATAAATTGGGGCAGCTAGGTGGTGCAGTGGATAGAACACTACTGCAGGAGTCAGGAGGACCTGAGTTCAAATCTCACTTCAGACATTTGACACTCACTAACTCTGTGACCTTGGGCAAGTCATTTAACCCCAGTTGCCTCATTCTGGGACATCTCCAGTCATCCTGAGGAATATCTGGTCACTGGATTCAGATGGAGGAGAAGTGAGACTGGTGACCTGCACAGCCCTCCTTCACTCAAAACAAAGTCAAGTGCAAGTCATGTCATCATTTCTCTGATGGAGTGGTATTCTTTGGCAGTGAAGGATGAACACACACATATTGCAATAAATTACTGGTTGATTTTCCCGACTCAAGTTTCTTCCCACTACAACATGGAGGGAATGAAATATATTAATCACTGAGGAATGAGTTCAGGTAGGTTATCATTGTCCATAGGAGTTTAACCTGGGAGTTGTCCCATGAGTGTGGGGAGAAAGAGTGCCCAGGAGTGTGCAAGACAACTGCTATGGAGTTGTAGGTGAAAGGAAAGAACTCCTGGATGAAAGGCTAGGAAGACCTCTTGGGTAGGTACAGGCAATGTAAGCGATTAATAGTGTTGGTTGATATTCCTTCTCTTTTTCTACCTTATCCTTTGCAGAGTAGGTCAAGGGGCAAAAATGAAGGAAAAGTAAAAGAGGATGGGATAGAAGGTATTAGTGTTGGTGTTAATGTTTTTTACCCTTCATTTTCTAAACCTTCAACCTGATTTAGCTATCTGATGAGATGGTTTGTGGGAGTGTGGCCACTGCAAATGCTATAGCTTCTTGGAACCATGGGTGAGAGTTGGGTGACAGGTAGACACCAAAGGTGGATGAGTAGCCCTGAAAAAGGATCAATAAGCCGTTATACGAGAGGTGCTAGTCTTCCCTGAAAACCCTATGCTCCAGTTCATATACAATTAACAATTATAGCCATGGGAACAAATGTAGGGTTTTGGTTTTGAATAGATTAGAAAGCATAATCCAATAATACATTGTTTATAGGAAGCATACTCAAATAAAGATTCACACCAAATTAAAATGAGGAGCTGGAACAGAATTTATTATGCTTCCAGTGAGTTAAAAAAATTAGGGATAGTAACCATGATCTCAGATGGTAAAATAGGCATGGTTACAAGAGATAAACAGGGAAATTATATGTTTAAAGTTATAATAGACAATGAAATAATAATACCAGTACTATATATGTATATATATATGTATATATGTATGTGTGTGTGTGTATACACATATATACCAACTGGCATAGCATGTATAAACTCAAAGGAAGAGTTCATCAACTTGAAGAGAGAAATGTGCATCAGAATACTAATAACTGGTGGCCCTTTAGACCTAGACAAATCTAACAAAAATAAATAAGAAAAAAGTTCAAGACCTGAACAAAACTTTAGAAAAGTTAGATAGGTAAGATGTCTAGTGATTACTGACTCCTCTTACAAGGAGGATTCAGGTAAAAAGGGATTGACAATTGAAGCTGAGATCCTGACCATTACTGTGTGTGTATGTGCCATCAGAGAAATGATGACATGACTTGCACTTGACTTTGTTTTGAGTGAAGGAGGGCTGTGCAGGTCACCAGCCTCACTTCTCCTCCAGAACCATCTGAATCCAGTGACCTGATATTCCTCAGGATGACTGGAGATGACCTAGGATGAGGCAATTGGGGTTAAGTGACTTGCCCAAGGTCACAGAGCTAATGAGTGTCAAGTTTCTGAGGTGAAATTTGAACTCACATCCTCTTGACTCCTGCACTGGTGCTCTATCCACTTCACCACCTAACTGCCCTGGCCATTATTAGATGGCAGACCTTAGAGCTAAGACTATGAGGAAGTAGAATAGGGTAGACTTTCCATTCACCCAGGAATAAGGGTTTTGCTTCTTTTTGCAAGAGCCTATATGATTTCAGCCTAGCCAAAAACTGGAAACAGAGGAAACTATGTCTAACCAAAAAATGCCTGATATGTTCAGCAGAGAGCAAACCCTGTGACTAAACAACATGTCTACCAAAGACCTATCACTCAGGTAGGAGTAATACAGGAAGATATCATGAGAGGTCATGAAAGGCCCTGTATCATTGGATGTATGAGCTATTCATCCCCATGTGTTCCCCATTGTGTGCAATATCTGCATTTGCTCACTCATCCTGTTGATGGTTTGTGTATTTGCAGAAGAGTATGCCATAAGTTATGAGAAGGAACCCGAATATTCCATTGTAAATCTTCTTACTCTATCATTCTAATAAATACTTTTACCTTGAGCTAATTGTGTTTTCTGACTGAATATTGAAAAGTAAACACATCAGTGGGAGCTTGGGAGCTTTAGTTTTAGCAATGTGAATGCACAAAATGCCTTTAACATGGGGTACTCATCCACTGGAGAACCTACCTCCAAGTTGAGGCTTAACCCAAGCAATGTTACATTTGTATTACGTTAAGAAAAAATATAACTTTTGAAAGTACTTTTCAAAAATGTTCTCATTTTAAACTCGTACTACTGCAGTGTGATATTTGGTATAGTTATTACTATCTACATTTTCTAGCTGAGGAAACAGCCCCCCCTAAAAGGTGATAAGATCATACAGTTAGTTAGTGGCAGAACCAGCCTTCGAATTGGAGGGTCCTATTGCCAAAGACTTCAGAATATTTGTCCAGATTTCTTTCGAATGAACTTCTAATATTCTAAGCAAAATCAAATTCCGTATTTGCAAGGAAGGTAGAAAAAAATCTATAATCAGAACCTCACCAACATCCTGTCATGTGGGTATTAACTTAATTAAACCAAGAGAATAAAATTATGAGATTATTGGAATTATTTTTCCTTATTTGTATACAGTTTCTTTCTGAGATTTACTCACTGGGGAACAAGAAATGCTGTTTTTACCAATCACACAGTTAACAGCATTGACTGTTACTAATAGAGCACATCCAACTTCTTGATTCTTGTTCCACAGTCTAAGTGCATTCATATTTAAAGTGTGATTTTTTTAAAATGGCAAAATAGGCCCTAGCAAATTTGGAGAATAAATAATATCATAGAAAATATCCATAAATACGCCCTTTCCCTCAAATGAAATGAAAAGCAGAAGGTCCTAAAATTCTTGCTTTCTTAAATGATTCCAAGAATTATCTCCAATGACCTTTACCCTAGATTACATGCAGGAGAGTTTGCAGTTGCCTAAGGAAAAAAATGGATGCAGTCCAGTTTCATTAAACATGTTAGCTCAAAAAAGATAAGCATAACTGCCTTATGTCCTCCCCAAGGCTCTGTTTTTCAGAATTGGTTTATCCCCAATAAAATAATTACTTGGTCGTATGCCTAAGCAGAGAGCTTTAATAACCAAAAAAAGATTTAAGGGTGTCTGGACTCATTTTCTTTTACCTAATAAAAACATCATTCTGAATCTCAAGTCAACGTAATTGTATTTTAGAAGTCTTTTTCTCTGGAATTGTGCTTTAGAATATGGAATACAATTTTCCTTCATTGTTTTAAAAAATGATTAATTAAAATTTTAAAATGCTAATAAAGCATGTGTACTGTATCCTCACAAGGACAATTTCCTTGCCTTTAGAGTTGGAGGTAAATCAAAAGTTCTCTTTTGAAAACAATCAGGAGTTCCTGGTGCGTGCTGCAGTTTTTTACCTGAGGAGAATATGTCATTGTAGAATGTTAGAGCTAGAATGAATTGTAAAGGAATCTAGTTCAAGTACTCCATATTTTGATGAAGAAATGAAAGTGAGAGAAGTGAAATCATTTGTATCAAATCTTCCAGCTTGTTAGGAAAGTGTTAGGGATGGACTTAAATTCAGGTGTCCTAGGTATCAGTACAGTATTTTTACTGTACTGTGCTGGAGTGCAATTATATGGTTAGTATTGTTATTGTGTTAATGCAAAATTACCTCATATTTTATAGAAGAATATCTGAGATTTAGAGATGTCCAGTATAATATGTCTTAAACAATATTCTGAAAAAATGAATTTGTATCATTCTCATTTATCATATAATATTACTCTTAAAAAGCATCCATATAAACTGTGCTTTGAGTAGTTTTTCCAGGAATGATAATGAATTTGTACTGATCTCCCCATGATCTTTTCAGATCCCCTCATGACCATAAAGCATGTATTTGCTTAACAGCTTGAGAGGCACAGCTATGCAGGCTGTGACCATAGTACAGAGTTGAAGTTAACTGTTCCAGAGGTCACTAAATGCATGACTTTGGCCTCATTATCACAGTGCTAAAACCAAATGAACCAACTAGCTGCAAAAACAGCACAGAATAAATTTCTTCAAAGTATTGGGCTCTCTACAGAATTTAAAGTTGAGGTTTTTACCTTTTTCCTGTATTCTTTCCCAGTAAAGCAAGATAGACACATCTATGCAAGATAAAAAAAAAAAGAAAGAAATCCACATTTCTCTTTGCTTCTGTCAAAAGATAGTTAACATTTAAGTTAACATTACTTTGGCAACATTTAATTAAAAAGAAGAAGATATCCATGGAAGGAGGCTGCTTATTAAGTATAAAGTAGGAATGACATCTTGTCCCCATTTCTCCCCTTTATGTTTGCTTCCATCCCCTTTCCACAACCATACATTTTTCAGGGAGGGAAGGGGGAAGAATGCCTTCTTCTTATGGTGCTTTTTGACAGTCTTAGTGATAACCAGGAGACAATGAACAGCAGTTTTGTAACCGAGTGATACTTTTTGCCTTCAATATGATTTTGATTTGTAGTAATACAGTCACGTTATCCAGACTTCTTTCTACTATCACTTGAAATTCCACTGAAAGAGGCTATGATGAGAACAGTATCTACTTGGGTCTCTGCTGCATAAGAAGGACTAGTTTTTTTTCCCTTAAAATGAAGGGAAGTTGTCCCCAAGACTTGATTATCCCAGGGACCAGGACTCTAGCTTTCTGGTCACCTGGGGCATAAAAGGGGCTGCCCCAGTAGTCAGTGTCTTCTTAGACTAGACAGATGACCCACATCCGTCTAACCCAGGGGTGGGGAACCTGTGGCCTCAAGTAGTCCTAACACCATAAGTGGTCCTCTAGTTTCTCAAGTGCAGCCCTTTGACTGAATCCAGACTTCACCTTGATACTGCAGGTTCCCCACCCCTGATTATTCTAGCCAAACACATCGTTCTGACTTCAATAGGGAAGCAAAGCTGGGTTGTATCTACTAAAACAAATATTGTATCCTTACTCAGTGTTCTTTCAGTGTTATTGTTAAGTAAAGTTATTTTTATTAAGTGTTGAATGTTCTATAAGTCTTATTTGTCTCATTTTCTTTCAATTCTGGGCTTAAACCACTGGATTGGTCTGAGTCAGGCCTGGCATTAGTTGGCAGGATTAGATCAGAATAACTTTGGAGCTACAGGGGTTGAAATGAGGGAAAAGCAACAAGTAGGACTGGGTGACTGGTTGGCCAAATATGGCAGAATGGCACCCTGTGGCCTTCTGTCAACATAGGTCCTATTAGGGGATCCTAATCCATTATTAAACCCCCTCTATGGAGGCATTTTCCCTGAATTGATAGGATTAGTCTGGTCAGAACTAAAGGATGTTGGCATGAAAACTAAAAATAGAGCCAGATTGAGCATTTCCTGGTTATTATTAACAGTACTAGAAAATCTGCATTGCCAATATAAGGAAAAGGAAAATAAAATGACAATGTGCAATCAGCAAGTAGTGACAGAACTTTTAATTTTTAAGGACTATGCCCTGAAAACAAACCTATTTATGAACCTAGTTACAGCACAGTTCAAAGGGACAAAGCTTATAGGAACAGAAACTGATAGGTTGTAGACAGGAAATATAGTTTCCAACACGGTCTTGGAAAATGTGTTGAATCTTGCTAAGAACAGGACACAAAACAAGAGCATGGGAGGAGAAATGAGGATGATAACTGGGAACCTGACTCAAGGAAAAGAGACACTCAGGTTCACTTTATTATTGCCTCCTCGAAGGTCAGGGTACAGATAAGTAGCACCTTGGATAGAGCTTCAGGCCTAGAGTCAGAAAGATCTGAGTTCAAATGTGACCTCAGACACTTACTAGCTCTGTGAACCTGGACAAGTCACTTAAACCTGTTTGCCTCAGTTTCTTCTTCTGTAAAAAATGAGTGAGAGAAGAAAATGGCAGGCCACTTCATTATCTTTGCCAAGAAAACCCCAAATGGGTTCATTAAGAGAAAGACACAACTGAAATGAATGAACATCAACCTCCAAGGTCAGATCGTAGGAGGTCTTTCATCACCAATATATGTTAGCAGAGAATAGCAACCTGAAAAGTCACTGGAATAATGGCTACCAAGACTATGGTCCAATGGAACTATAAGCTTGGGGAACTCACAGGAAACTTGTTTTCATAATGTGAATTAAATCGAGGTCACTTAGATGGGGACTTGTGCAAACTTAACCCCACAAAGATGAATTCCTTGTATAGACAGTTCCCCAATGTGGGAAGGCAAAGAATATAGTGAAATAGCTAATGGTGTTCCTACCATAGACCCCTCACCTCACGACCAGTCAGCATCAAGAGCAATTTGATTGCCCCTTCTAGGTGGCATTTCAAGCTTTAGTTATGGGCCTCCCTTAGCACACCCCTGCACCAACATGAGCAGATCAACTGGTGAAACCTATCACAGCAGATATAGTGGCCTTCTGGGTAAATGTGTTCATTCACTATAATAAGCATTCTGAAGATGGTGAAAGAAAACATGGTACCTGTCTCCATGGTAGGTGAGTGAAGGATATCCTTTCTCATAGGAAACTTTGGGTGTAAGATAGCATAAAAATGGGAAATGACCCTACATGTACAAAAATATTTATAGCAGCCCGCTTTGTGGTGTCCCAAAACTGGAAATCAAGGGGATGCCCATCAATTGGGGAATGACTGAATAAATTGTGGTTTATGAATGTAATGGAATAATACTGTGCTATAAGAAATGATGAACAAGAAGACTTCAGAGAGGCCTGGAAAGACTTATATGATCTGATGCTGAGCAAAAGAAGAACCAGGAGAACTTTGTGTGCAGCAATGACCACAGTGTGTGAGAGTTTCTTCTGATAGAATTGGAAGGTCATTGCAATACAAGGACTTAAAAAAAGTCCCAATGATGTTTTAAGGCAAAATGCCTTCCACATCCAGAGAAAGAACTATGGAATTCAATCTCAGAATATAGCAGATCTTTTTTTGGTGTGTATTACATTTTGGTTTGTTATATGATTTCTCCCACTCATTTTAATTCTTCTGCACAGCACGATTATAGTGAAAATGTATTTAATAGGAATGTATGTGTAGAACCTATATGAAATTGTATACCATCTCGGGGAGGGAGGGGAGAGCTGGGGGAAAGGAAGGGAAAAAAATCTAAGTTATATGGTAGTGATTGTAGAATACTGAAAATAAATAAAATTAATAAAAAAAACAAGTAAAAAAAAAAGAAACTTTGGGTGTGACTCCTGAAACATGGGAATGAAGAAGATTGAAGGCCACCCTGGTGGAGTGCTAATAAAACTACCACAACAGCCAGTATTAGATAGTAACAACTCTTCAGTCATGCTCAAGCCTAAGGTATATCCTAAAGTTTTTGTCCTAATTAGTTATAAGAGGCAGTTGGATCCTACCAACTGGTTACTATCATACCAAGGGATTCCCCCCTACCTAATAGGTCCATTTGGATACTACAGTTGCCACAGGGTTTCATGAACTCTTTAGAGTTGTTACTTATTTGGGTGCCTACAGCAACCTTTATGTCAGTTATTGTGGATAGGGTAAGATGGAAATCCTTGGAGATGAAAGAGCTATTCCATGTAGTTAATATCAAACAATACCACTTCCTGAGTGAAAGCTATTTTTTCCCTAGTCATGGAAATGGAGGAGGGCTAACTATTTGCTACACCAGCTTCTTTTATGATAATTATGTGGTCAGCATGGAAGGTAGATGGCACCTAGTGACTTTTAGGGGATGTAGAGAGCTGAACAAGGTTGACATAACCAATCATGGAGGCCATTCCTGACCTTTTCTATATGGTAGGCCAAGGAGACCAGGCCCTAGGTGAGTGGTATGGGGCTGTGGACCTTGTTAATGGCTTTTTAAAAAGTTCTGAGTACAGCCAGAAGTAGTTTGCTTTCACCTCAGAGGGAATCCAATATGTTTTCATCATCCTTCCCTAGAACTACCTGAACTCTCTCTCACTGCCACAGTCTAGTGGGTGAAGACCCAAAAGAGGCTTCACTCTTGGGAGCACTGCTTTCTAACATTACAATGATGATATAATGTTCATTGGACCATATGAGGAAATGTTGGCAGAAGCTTGAGATAAAATGATGGCCCATATGAGGATAAGAGATGGGAGATCACCCCTAAGAAAAGTCCAGAGTCCAACCTACTTAGTCAAGTGGGGAATACAATGACTGGGGAAGGCCCAGATGATTCCAAATGCATCTCTCAGTTGATACCAGAAGCATCACAGATCTTTAGCAGAATGGGCAGCATCTCAGGCAAAAACAATGGTAAGAGTATAGACCCCAAAAACATCATGGACACTGAAAGTAGGTAATATTTCTGATACCTGAGGTTTCTGAGTAAGTTGTATCTCTGCAGGAGGACTCTAGTCTCTGTTCTGGTGCCATCTTTCTTCTGTTAGCCCAGTTTTTATTATCTATGAGAAATTTAACTATCCTATGTATTGCCTGGCTCACCAAATGCCCTTCCCATAGTAAGAGAGGTCTGTGCAACTATGTGTCAGCTTCCATCACACCAACCCTGAGGGATGGAGGTCCTGGCAAATCTTCCCTATGGACTGAGGTATAAGAGACATGTCTAGCATATGAGAGAGTATTGAGGCATGGGGAAAACACAGATCTGGCCAAGTTGTATGGGGCCTTGAGGGAACAAGACTAGACAATTATGAACTCTCTCTTTTAGAGCCAGAATCAATGGAGGAATTTTGTGAATGCCTCCTCCTACATGCAATTGTTTGTGGGACATGTCAGCACCCATCAGACAACACACACATTCTACTAAATGGAACAAAGAAATTGACTCCCTTATAGGAAAGGCAGAGTTTGGGGATTGGAACCCACTACCAATCTGAACATGGGAGCCATGCTGCCACAGTGGGTGCAGTACCATATGATTCCATAACTGAAAGTGAGACATTTATTTCTACCTACTAGAGCTCCTTATGTGAATTGGAGACCAATAGGGAGAAACAAGAGTTTTGTCATTATACCCCTGAATCTTGATGGGGATGAGGGAAGGAACTGGTGGGAACTTCCTGTCCGGAAGTATTATACTTCATAGAAGCCATGTTTAGAATGAATCAGAAACATCTTAGGAATGCGGAAGGATCTACAATTCAGGGATTTCTTGGACCTGGTCTATAGGAAGACTTATCTGATGAGAGTGAACTGCTTTTATACATGGTTAACTACCTCTTGCCCTGCTTTATTTTTGTCCCCTAGTATAATGGTAATTTAAATGGGAAGGTCTTTCCCATCCATTAATAGGCCCATGTGACCTGCCTGGATCACATGGAAGTCTGAGTCACATGGAGCCTGTGGTGGGAGGAGCTTGCTAAACAGGTGGAACAGGAAGGGTAGAGCAGAACTGGGAGGAAATACAACTCTAGCCAGAATGATGACCCCAAATCTGCAAACTGGAAAACAACAAACACATAAGATCCCAAATATTGAGTATTGGACTGTGAGGCCAGATGTCCCACCACCTTATCCAGTGACATCTGGTTTGGCAGGATATATTTACATTGTTTAGAGGACTTTTGGTTGGATAGAAAAGAAATAAGAAAAATCACTACTGGAATATGTATAAGAATCCCTAAAAATAATTTTGGTCTGATATTACCTAAATCAGGATTAGCAGCTCAAGGAATATATGTATTGGCTAGAGTGATAGATTCTAATGACCAAGGAGAAATTAATTTGACATTCAAAAATTTAGGTGAAGAACACATACAGTTTTGTAAAAATGATATAGTAGTTCAAGTGATTATTATTCCTTGTGAAACAATATCCCTGGTGAAAACTGATCCTCCTTCTGAAGTAACTAGCAGAGGAACTGAAAGGTTGGGTTCTATTGATAGAATAAAATTGGGAGCTAAAGTATGGGTGAAAAGGAAGCCAGATAATGTTCCAAAGGCTACAGAAATTATAGCACACAGGAAAGATAATACCATAACCATTGTTTATTAAGGAGAATTTGATTACCAAATTGTACCCTTAACTCATATATTCTGCTATTAATGAGGCTATGATAGTGGGTAGCATCTAACCTGCTTCTGGTTATTGTCTCCTTGTTTCTTTTTGACTTTTTGTCTGTTAAACTTGTTTGCTAGATTTGTTTCCTGCAGGCTTACCTGCAGACACCTGATTACTTAAGCCAGATGTCATCCCCTGTCCATGATGTGTTACCCCGGACCTGGCGTCAACCAAGCTCTGGATGCCAGGTAAAAAACTGACCTCTCAAATGGGTCCTCTTGGGGCAGGGACAGCTCTGTCCAATTTCAGCAGGAAGCGACTACAGAAGAGACCTTCACCCCTT
This sequence comes from Potorous gilbertii, assembly GCA_028658325.1. Taxonomy (NCBI): domain Eukaryota; kingdom Metazoa; phylum Chordata; class Mammalia; order Diprotodontia; family Potoroidae; genus Potorous; species Potorous gilbertii. Next base: position 344,952,288 of record CM053771.1, on the reverse strand, counting down.
ACACCAAGATTTTAGGCCCCATTTGTTCAAGGGGGAATGATGGAGTGCTTTTACTCAACCCCCATCCTAAGATATTGCTTTATGTGCTTGTTTTATGTGATTCCTGTTATATTGTTGTAAAGTTCAATTGACACCAGTTGCCTAAGATATTGTTTTATATGCTTATTTTCTGTAATCCCTGTTACAGTTCTGTTGATACCAGTTGTCCCACCAACCTATGTATTGAATACAAAAGATTTTGGGGCCAAATGTAATGGTAATTTCAATGGGAATATCTTTCCTATTTACTAATAGGCCCACGTGACTTGCTTAAATCACATGGAAGTCTAAGTCATATGTGGTGGGAGAGCTTGTTTGTGATTTTGTTTAAGAGAGTCTGTTCGTGATTTGTTTAAGGGAGCTGGTTTGTGGGGAGTTTAACAGAGGAAAAGCTTGGGGATAGTGGTGCCCTCTGTATTGTTATTTTGTACAGATTTCTTTGTTGCTATGATGGGTTTGGTTTTCTGGTGTTGGGATTTGACTTTCTGGTGTTTGAATAAATGTTTTGGTTCTGTCTTCCATGTAGAGAGTCTGTTGTATTTCGTGATTCAGAACGGTGCTGGTATATTCATGGCCTCCATAGATGCTGTGAATATCGTATTGGTGATATACCTGGATGGAGTAGTCTGGGCCTCAAGGTACCTGTCATGGGACTCCACATATCCAGGGAAAATGACTTAGGTCTTCTTCAATTGTCAAGTTTCCTTTCCCTTCGGAATGATTTGTACTGTTTCTTCCCAGAAAAGGCTGGGGGAACTATGGGATGGAAAATTTTTTGAGAAGTTCCTTGTTTCCTAACAACACTGAGGAGATAAAAGTGTCTCTGTATAACTATTTATATATGTAGAATGTGTAATAATTCGTAAGAAAGGAGATTCCTTAGCAGAGTTGCTAGAAAGCCTGAGTCTCTGAGCAGAAGCCTCTAAAAAGACAAAGTTTTACTTTTATTTTCTCCCCTATAATACTCATAGAGAAGAGGAGATCCTGGTTGATGGGCCATGGATCACTGAACTGATGATGGTACAGGGCAAAGCATCAGTATTGACCCTTGAACCAGGACAGACTACATGCAAGTAGATAATGACATCCTTGAAGTCTTACTAAAGATGATCTCAAATTGAAATGGAAAATAGTTGGCTGTGCAAGAAGTATCATCATCTGTGCTATTTTCCAAATGTTCCTGGTACTTCCTTTGCTCATTGTCATTACTTTGTACCAGGAGAGCCACTTTGAACTGTCCTTAAACATTAGCTACTACGTAGAAATCCTGGTACTTGGTCCTTCTGAAGGGAAGATACAAAGTCTGGGGTTTCTGGTATGCGTTATGCTTCATATTCAGTCGCTCTGGTAACTATACTCCTTCAGGAGACTATAACACTGGTTGCTCCTTTTTTTGGTCCTTTTTTTTTTTTTCTTACTCTAAACTCCTTCAGTTGCTGCTTATGTCAGGCTTTTGGAATCTCTGAGGTTAGGGTTAAGTAACAACCCTAGAGTCATTTAAGTGGTAGAAGTTCCTCTAGAAGAGCTTTAGGACCTTGAAACCAAGGGGAGGGGTATGGTGTCAGAGCAATATCTACTAGGTCCCTGGGCTTTGATAATTTTTCCCTAAAAAACAGGGAAATTGTCTATGAAATTTTATTGGTTCAAGGATGTAGGTCTTCAGCTGTTGAGACAGATAACTCATTATCACTGTGTGAATTACCACATGTATCTGAACCAGCACTCCCTTCTGACCAGACGTGTTTTTAATGGAGATGAAGGGAGCTGTATCCACCTGAGCTAGTTCTGTATCCTTCCTGAATATCCTTGACATGATATTGTTAAGTTAGCTTCTTTTTATGAAATGGTAAATAGCATGAATGTCTCGTATTATTTTAATTCCTAGATTAAACCACTAGATCAGTCTAAGTAAGGCCAGAGCCACAAAAGAGGCATAGAAGCAGAAGTGGAAGAATTGAGAAAAGGTTGCAGTTCTCAAACTTTTGCACTCAGAGAACCACTGAATCAAGATAAAACATCCCACACTTTAAAATAGTACTTCATTGTTTTAACGCATGCATGATCACATCTATAGGGGGACTGGTGCAGATTAGATCCTATCCATGACTTCTTATCTTATCTGATCCTTGCTTATATTCTTCCATAAAACCTCCACAGAGGATCCAACCAAAACAATGGTGCTTTTCTAAGTCTTTCTACAATTCATTTGTACCTATGCAGCAGTTGATAACCATGCTACACAAACAGTCCACTTTTTCTGATCCCTTACAGAATTTCTTCATTATTATTACAAGTATAAATTACTACAAATGTAAATAAATAAATATTAGTCTAAATATAAAAATATTATAAATAAATATTATAGTTTGTAGTCTACTTATGCCCACCATGTACGCTCTGAACTTGGGTCATTGGCAATTTCAGTTCTTTAAAGACTGCACTATCATGTGATTTGAAACTATACATTACTAGGAGAATATTGGTTTTCAAAAGTGTGGATTTGTGTCAGGAAAAAGTTTGGGATCATCAAAAACACTTCACAGTTTTTCAATCCAATCTCTTTCTGTTTGTTTTTAAAAATTAGTCTAGGAAGGGCTGTCCCTATGTAGCATCAGGCTGTTGTTATGTGACTGGAAGGGAGGCAGAATAGATATCTCTAATCTCCTCCCCCACCTTTCTCCAAGGGAGACTTTATTTCCTGCCAGGAAGAGAAGCAGGAGACTGGGGCCAGCAGCTTGGTCACTCTGAGGAGCCAATCACTCTGAGAAAGGGGATACTGAGCCAGAGTTATATCAATCTGTGTCTTGGGAATGTATTTGTAAGGTTTATGTTAACTTCTCATTGCTGATTCATTAGTGCCGGAAGTAGTATCCCAACCTTTATACCCACCTTCCATGATGAACAAACATAACAGGTAGTCAAGACATCTATTTCTTTAAGTTGGTAGCAAAACAGAAAATCAGCAAAAGTACACATAGAAGAATATGTACCAAATAACACAGAGTGTAGTAGCTCCCCCATTGGAAGACAACTCAACTCAACTGAGACAGAGTCCTGGATCACACAGGAGAAGCTCCCTGAAGTCTCTAGTGTCTTAAGGGAATAGGGATATGTTGGAGACTGCCAGCTCCTTTTACATCAGCTTCTTTTCAGAGTCTTTCTCTTTGGCAACTTGAAGTGGGGTTGGTATCATCTGTCTTCTTTATTGAAGCTGGAAGCCAGAAGCTCCTGAAGCCTGAAGAGACTGCAAGACTGATATGAGTAAACTGACCAAAAAGACTGCAGCTCAAAGAAGAACAAACCTCTCTTCTTTCTTGCTCTTGACAACTTTATCTTATTCTACATGCAGATGCAGAGCATTGATCTCCACAAAGAGATACCATACCAATGAACTCTGAGACTTAGGTTACACTAGAAAGCACAGGAATAAATAAATCTTTCATTAACAAAAGTAGTATCTAAGACCAAGAGCCAGAATTATCTGTGATGGGAATAAGCCTTTCGAGTAAAATCAGGGGTAAGGCAAGGATGTTCATTATCACTATTTCTATTCAATATTGTGCTAGAAGTGCTAGCTATGGCAATAAGACAAGAAAAAAGATTATTTTTTAAGAAAAGGAAATTAAAAGAATCGGCATAGGCAAATGGGAAATAAAACTATCACTTTTTTGCAGATGATATAATGGTTTAGAGAACCAAAAACTAATCTAAACTAGTCAAACTAGTCAATGAAAAATTAACCTAAACAATTAATAACTTCAGCAAAGTTGCAGGATACAAAATAAGCTCACAGAAATCATCCACATTTCCCTACATTTCCATCAAAATCTAGCAGGAAGACATAGAAAGAAATATTCTATTTAAAATAACTACAGATACTTCAAAATATCTGTGAATCTATCTGATAAGATCCACATAAGAGCTATAAGAACACAGTTACAAAACATTGCTTATATAAATACAGATCAAATAATTAATTGCTTGTGGGTAGGCCAAGCCAATGCAGTAAAAATGACAATACTTTCTAAATTAATTTGCTTCCTTAGTTCCATACTAATCAAACTACCAAAGGGTTATTTTATAGAGCTAGAAAAAAAAATAAAATTCATCTAGAGGAACAAAAGATTCAGACTATTAAGGCAACTAATGAAAATAAGTGACAAGGAAGAGTATCTACTGTGAGAAGGTAGTAGGAACAAATCTCAACTTATACTACAAAATTGTCATCATCATGACAATCAGATACTGGGTAAGAAACAGAGATGTCAATCAGTAGAACAGATTAGGTACATGATATACAGAAGTAAATGAGCAGAGTGACCTGTTTGATAAACCCAAAGATGCTATTTAATCAGTAAAGAATTCACTATTTTACAAAAACTGATAATAAAACTGGCAGACAGTCTGACAGAAATTAGGATTCATATTTAGGTATACATCTCAGACTGTATACCAAGGCAAGCTTCAAATAGGTACATGATTTTGACATAATTGGTGAGATCATAAACAAATTAGTGGAGTATAGAAGAAGTTACCTGTCAAATCTATGGAGAAGGGAAGAGCTCATGACCAAACAAGAGATAAAGAGGTTCACACAAGGTAAAATGTATAGTTTTGGTTACATAAAATTTTAAAAATTTTTGCCCAAACAAAACCAATGCAGGTAAAATTAGAAGACAAGAAAGAAAATGGAGGGTGTGGGGGGATCTTTACACCAAATTTCTCCAAAAAAAGATCTCATTTCTAAGATACATAAATAATTGATTCAATTTTATAAAAATAAGAGCCATTCCCCAAATGATAAATGTCCACATATTATGAATGGGCAATTTTCAGAGGAAGAAATTAAAACTATCAATAGCCATATGAAAATAATGGTCTAAATTACTAATAATTAGGAAAATGCAAATGAAAACCCAAATTCTATTGGTTCATACTGCCATCTTATGTGTATTTTTTTCTTGTTCCAGTTTTCTTTTCTTTGCATCATCTCAAATAAGTCTTCATATATGAAAGGCACCATGGCTTAGTGGATAGCAAGCTGGCTTCAAAGCTAGGATGAAGTATTTCAAGTTATACCTTCGACATACTGACTGTATGAATGAATAAGTCACTTCTCTGTGCTATGTGTAACTCTCTAAGACTTAAATTGCAGAGAAGGTGCTATCTACATTGATTGAGAGAGTTGCTTTACCAGTGAATTCCCTAGACCAGTGAAATTGTGTCTTGTGCCTGTTCCTATAGCAAAATAATATTTCACTATAATAATAAGCCACATTTTTTTTTCAGCCACACAGTCAAGGGGCTTGTTTCCACTCTAAAAGTGCCACAATGGATATGGGGCCTTTCTATCATTGGTATCCTTGGGGTACATCTCCACTTACGGTATAATTTTGAAACGTAAAAAAAAATTCTATACCGTTTTCTAGGATGGCCAAATCAATTTATAATTCCAATAACTGTGTATCAGTGTGCCTGTTTCCCCACAGTCCTTTCAAAACTTCATCTTTTCCAATTTGATTGGTATGAATTTGTTTTAGTTTACAACTCTCTTATTTGCAGTGATTTGAAGATTTTTTTCGTATAGTCATTTATAGCTTGCATGTTGTATTTTAAAAACCATTCATCTCTTTTGCCCAATTATCTATTGGGTAATGATTCTTGCTTGGTTTTATTCATTTGTGTCAATTTTCTAATATCTTAAATGTCACATTTTTATCAGAATGTTTGATGTAAAGGTTTTTTTTTTTGCCAGTTGATTACTTCTTTTCTTATTCTAAGTGTATTGATTTTGTCTGTGCAAAAACTTTTAAATTTCTATAATTATGATCTATTTTGCCATTTACAAATCACCTTATTTCCTTTGCCTGGCAATGAATTCTCCTCATAGCAATGGTTGTGAAAGATACCTTCTTCTATTCTCCTATGTCTTGTGAAGCTATGCATGTTAAGTCTGCTTATACATTAGAGTTTATTGTAGCATATTATGTAAGAACAGATATAAATAAAATTTCTGCCAGCTTTTCATTTTCTTCAGGCGTTCTTGTCAAATAGGGAATCCATACCTTAGTCATTTATACTGTTACTTTGATCAAACACTGAACTATTGTGTTGTTTTTAGTTCGTTTATTTAGTCTCTTACTTTTTTTTTTTTAATGAGGCAGCTAGGTGGTATGTTAAATATAATGCTGGACTTAGAATCAAGAAGATCTGAGTTTAAATCCTGCCTCAGATACTTACCAGCTGTGTGACCCTGGGCAAGTCACTCAACCTGTTTCTTCATTTATAAAATGGCAGTTTGATGAATGGAGTCCATCCTGTGTGGAGGGCCTGGTAGCAGCAGGAGTGTATGGGAAAATATTAGACCATTCCCCCACCTTTCATCAAGGTAAACCTAGAGAAGAGCTCATTACTTGCAGTACTGTAGAGTAGCAACCCTGAGTAAGAACCCATTTCTCCTTTTAACAGGTGTAGCACTCTGCTCCCTTGCTGATGTCATGGGGAAGGGGTCAAAATATAGGACACCCAGGGTCTTCTTTGTTGTTCTAAAATGCTACTTTGTTGGGAACCTTGAAGTTGTCATTGAAATGACTAATGGGTTTACAGAGAGAGCTGGTCTGAGTCAAGACCTGATTCAAGGCTGGCCTCTGAGACATATTTGCTATGTGGCCTTGGACAAATCACTTACCGTTTCAGTCCCCTTAGGTCTCCCTCTAAGATTACGAGTTGCTGGACAGATTCTGATCTGTTTTGGTCTAGGGAATTCTAGGAGCAAACTGTACCCATGAAATCACAGATCCTATTAAAAAATACAGTAGGTTACTCCTCATCCCACTGTCAACTATCATTTCTTAAACTCCTACTATATGCCAAGTAGTGGGGGTACAAAGAAAAGCAAAAAATTGACTTTAAAAATGGACTCATGTTCTAATGAGAGGCAACATACAAATAATTATGTACTTTGGAAATATATTACAAAATAGATATAATCTCAGAAGGATTTGTTGTTCAGGCACTTTTTGTTTTCCAGTTGTGTCCAACTCTTCATGACCCCATTTGGGGTTTTCTTGGTGGGGATACTGGGATGGTTTGCCATTGCCTTCTTCAGCTCATTTTGCAGAAGAGGAACTGGGGAAGATAGTGTTGGGTGACTTGCCCAGGGTTACGTGGGTAGTGGGTGATTGAGGTTGGATTTGAGCTCAGAATCATGAGTTTTCCTAGCTCTGGGCTCAGCACTCTGTCCATTGTGCCACCTAGTTGTCCTTAATCTCAGGGAGAAGGCAAGACCTAATAATAGGAAATGACAATAAAGTATTAAGTTACTACAAAAGATGCATCCTCATTTAGTGACTTCTTTTAACCACACAGTGCAAATTAGTCTTATGGATTAATAGAAAAGGAAATAGATTGTATAAAGAATGATAGACCATATCTCAGGGGTATCTTGACAAATCATTTGATTAAGTCAAGGAGAGAGAGACTCAAAGAGAAGCCCAGATCCTGATAGGTTAAGCAAAAGAAGCATGGGACTAGGGAAAAATCTGAGATTTTTAACAGCTGCAAATTTTAAGTGCTGCAAATCTGAAAAGATCTGAGAAGCATTAAAAGAGAGGATGAGGTGGAGTGCTTGGGTTGATTAGGTATGAGGTGTGTTAGGACAAAAACAGTGATGGTGAAGCATTTCCTCTTCACATAAAGGTGATCCTGTGTCTCCTTTTTCCTTGAACTTCTTTATGGGAGATTGAAAACTTTTTCTTTGCAAAAGGGTAATGGGAGTGGAGTTTATGTATCTTTCTTTATTTTAAATGTTTACATTTTTAATAATAAAAATGGTATAATCAAAAAAATAAAATAAAATGTTGGATTGCAGTATGGCTGAAAATCAGGATCTAATCTTGATCTCAAATTAAGTTTATTCATTCTTGTGGTACAATCTACTTTGAAACTTCTCAGATTTCTGTTTGCAGTTTCAGTTAGATAAATTGGCTTACTTGCTACTTGATATTTTTGATGGTCTTTTGTGCAATACTTGGAAGGAAGGGGCTTAAGCAGGTGAGTGTAGGCTAATGGCTACCCTCCTTCTTTGTAGGTAATCAGGCAAGTGTTTTGTTTTTTTTCCCCTGAACATATATTCCCCAGACTGGAGATATTTGAGAGGTGGAAATTAGATATAGTTCTGATATTTTTCTTGAAGACTGGAAGAAATATTGCCCAGCTGTGGCAGGATTAGTTTGCCTCTTCCAACTGTGAACATGCTGATTCTCATTCTGCTCTCTGCAGAGGCAGTTCAGATCTTAGGTTATATCCATCCATCCATGCCACCCTCAAGCAGCATCTATGTAGCTAATTCCCACATAAGCCTACATGTAGGAACATGACTTACAGTGATAGTATTTTTTATTTATATGATTATGTGTATTGTTTTCCTAATGTTGAACAAGTTTCCTTCAGAAATAGAAAGCTGATTTTATTTGGTAGGGTAAGGAAGGGTTGCTTTTGGGTTCAGGTAGGTGATTTGAGCACCAAGTGTGCTCACTTGTGTGCTAAATGAGCAATAAATTTGGCAAATTTTGTGAAATGCTCCTTGTCAAATCTGCAAAACTTTGTATTTAGGCAGGTCTAATTATGATTATGGTTAGTATGTGTGGGATGGTATAAGATGGTGCTACATTTTGAGACTCTCTTATTTGGAACTAGGGAAATCCAATGGAAGGGCAATACTTTTGGCTCCTCCCAGGACTGTTTTGAATTGGGAACATGGACAACATGTTCAAAATAAACGCCTACCTATTTACTACAGACTGCAAATTTTTCAAATGAGGGGAGGAATGTTACAGGAGTGGAGGGGAGAAGACAAGACGGGGTGAACTAATGAAACCTCTGCATGTAGAGGAGGCATGGAAGCTTGCTTCTGGGAGAGTCATGGTAATGTGGACGGCAAGTGCCTTGGAGAGAGACTCTGGAGCATGTGTTCTGCTTGATTATGCTTGGCTAGCCATGTGATTGGGAGGAACCTATTTCTATTGGCTATGTAGCCATCACTGCTGGCATATTTGAAAAGACCAAGCAGCATCAGCACCATTTCCATTCCTCATTCTAATGTGGGGAGTTAGGTGACTTTCTCTCATGGTGTCTAGTGAGAGACTATGCTGTAAGGGAAAGGGTGTTTCTTCCCTCTTGAGGCTATATGACTCTGAGGAGTAGGATTCGGTTCTTGGCCTTATCTTTTGTCCTTTTCTGGTGTTACTGAAGGTAGTAGAATCTCCAGCCTTAGGAGTTTCAAAGGTAAGGAAAGCAAGCCATAGGAGTTGGAATACAAGAAGGAATAATTTTCTACAGTGACCTTTGGGACCTCAGCCCATCGGATCTCACCTGACAGTCATGCCACATTTGGACTTGAACTTAGTTGGAAACAATGTTACATAGGAACTGAGCTAAATTGTGATCTCCTTGATAACCAGGTGGTGTAGGGAGATTATGTTCCTGAGTTATCTGGGAACATAGTCACATGCTTTTTCTTGCTACATCTTTGACATAAATATTCCAATGTAGAAGTTAACTGATGTTAAATGTTTAAATGGAACTGTGATACTACTGCTAACAATGTAGGGTGAGTGTGTGTGTGTGTGTGTGTGTGTGTGTGTGTGTGTTAACACAGCCATGGCACTAGAGAAGACACAGCAGACTGGCTGTGGGAGAGAGGACCAGACTATACAACACTACCCTTTCTTGGATCCAGGTCCTTGTGTCCATTCATAATGGTGTAGTGCCTCTGCTGCTTCCCCTTCCTTATTTCCCTTCTATATTATCTTCTTTACATATTTCCAAAGGGTGGGGACAGCAAGTTTATCTGTTAAAGTCAGGCTCTCAAAGTTGGAGCCAAACTCCCCAAGGGAGGGGTCAAGGAAGAGGAGGCTAGGAAATTTATATTTGACCCATCCAGGCATCTATCTCCTTGGTGCATCCTGATCTCCTTGGTGAGACCTGAGGATATTGCGCTTATGACAATGGCATACACTAGTTATCAAAGAAATGTAAATAAAATGAACAAGCATATAAACCCTGAGCATCAGAACATCACCCCTATCTACTACACTAGCAGATATAGAAAACTCATTTTTGGAATGAAAGATTTACTGCTTGAAGAGTTGTGAACTGGTTCAGTTCTGAAAAACAATTTAATTCTTACCATTTTCCAATATTTTATGATAGAAATTTGAGAAAAATGCCTTTAAAGTTTATGGCAGGGATTAGACTTGATAGGTCAAATGAAAAAGTATCTGTATCTAGGATACAATAAAGTAAGCTTGAGATTTACTAAGGAAGTTGTTGGTGTCAGCAGGAAAGAGGATACTATAGCTTTGATATGTCTATAACTGCCAATACTCATTAAAGGAAAAGTATTGATTGAAACTAATTCTATCTTTTCTAGCAGGATACAGAAAGAATAAAGTTGGGATTCCATACCTATACATTTTGCCCATCCTTACAGATTGTACAGAGGCTTACAAGAGGACAGAGCAAGAGGTGCCAGCAAACACCTCGGGAACACTGACTATTCAGCCATTAACGTCTAAGATAATTGACTTTAGGAACTTCCCACTACCACAGGAATGGAAGGGTAGGTTGAGGCTGAAACTTATCAAAAGGAAATACACATTTGTACTTAACGAGTGGGATATGAAATGTGTTCAAGGTACAGTAACACACAGAATCCAGATCTCCAATTTCTGACCGTTCAGAGAAATATCTAGGATTCCTCTATGATAGAAGACCGCAGTTACCATCTAAAAGAAATGCATCATCACAGAGTCAAGAAGCCTTTATGTATCACTCATAGTTGTGATACCTAAAAAAAAAAGGAAATTATGAAAGTGTATAGATTACCAGACTTTGAACAAAAGAGCTAAAGTGAACCTGTGTCCCAGGTGCCACAGGCCTTGGATCGTTTGATAAGGAGCCAGCGATTTTCCGTTTTAAAGTTAGATGCATAGAGTATACTACTAGATTCCTGGATTTGAGAAAGACAATAAAAGACTGCTTTCAATTATCCAGCTGGATTTTTCCAGTTTGAGCATATGTCCCAAGGCATCTTTAGGGGCACAAATCACTTTTCAGCAATTGATGGAGAAAAGTAGTGGGGAACCTGAACTACTTGGAATTGTTATGGTACCTTGATAACATCTTTGTCTTTGTTAAGACCCTGGAAGGATACAAGATCTGGAGCTGTCAATTAACAAGTGCTAACTTTGTAGTTTCTGTTAAGTATGTGGGCCACATCAAATCGAAACAGCATGTGAACATTGATCCAGAGAAGACATTCTCCTACAGAGAAACAGAACGTCTTGAGTAAATACAGAAGTACAGTTGAATCTATAAGTTGGTGTTTGGCCTATTCTTTTGTGGTGCACTGTGGTACCTTGGGCCTAAACTTAGTCCCATTTTCACATCTTCCCCAAAAGTGGAAGGAGTCTTGGATTATACAGGTCTCAGGAGTGTTAAATTAGTGGGGAGCAACTGAGTCAGAAAAGGTATGATTGAGATTATGTACCTAGGAAAATGCAGTTTTAAGGTCAGACCAGTTACATGGATTGTTTAGAAGAAGTAGGGGCTCAGGACAGTGAAAGCCAGATACTGCAAAAAGCACTTTACTGATCCTATCATACTGCATGAAAGAGCAAAACCTGCTGACATCATATCAAGGTAGAGGCTCCCTGTGGCAAAGAGGTATAGTAGAATCTAAGTCAGTGTGCAGAAGAAGAGATATAGACTACCCCCACTTTGCTGATGTAGAAGCCACCAGAGAAATTAAAGAAATGACAGTTACTTATGAGCATGGAACAGTTTCATCCTGATAAGAAGGGATTGGTCTCTGCTGGCCTAGGGCACTTCTTGAGGGTTAACCAAAGAAGCAAAGCAAGGCAACTTTAACAGCAGCGGTCCAAACAAAACCAAGCATAAGCACCAGAAAGCAAAATGCTCCAAGCTCGGGTAGATGACAGATCACACAAGAGATCACATTTACCAGGACTTTGCCCTAAACAGATAACTCACATCAAGATAAGACTTTTAGGTAGAAAAATATTTTGACAAGATTTGTGATTAAAAAAAACCCCAGCATACCTAGAAACAAAAAAATACATGCAACAACTGGAAAATGACTGAAAAAATAGTATATTGATGTAATGGAATATTATTATGCCATAAGGCAGGAGTATCAAATATGCAGCCTGACAAGGCCTGCCAACTAGATTAAAATGTAATTGTAAAACACGTAAAAAAAATAAAAATACAATAAAACATAGATAGTATTACATTTTAATACTGTCAATATACCACCCCCAAGGAAGCCTTATGCATGGATTGGTGACCCCAATTTCTATTTGAGTTTGATACTACTCCCATAAGGGGTGACAGAAATAAAGAATATCTGTCTTTTAGTCTTTTGTCATTTCTAGGGAACAAGGAAAGAACACTGTGGATCTAGAACAGGACTCAAGCAGTGGGGAAAGTGAGAGTCAGGGGCTGTCCATGCCTATTGGGAAGGAGGAAGGTGTGTGATGAGGGCCTCATAGCAGGTATAATGAGGGGAGAATGCATACTCTGAGCACTCCTTTCTCTGGTCAGGAAACATGCTTTTTCTAGATTACCTCCTTATTCTAGGAGAGGTAGATGGGGTAACAAAAGTCCAGAAGAATGATGTGTTGGTCCCAGGGCTGACAGGTGGTGTAGTGGAACAGACTGTATTTAGCTCAATACCACATTTCCTCCTATCTTTTTTAAAATTTGGGAGAATAAACTATCTCAGGAAAAAGTTCTTCAAACAAAGACATGAAGAAGGGATGCAGAGGAGAGATCTATAATAGCACTCTTAGCTGTGTTAGCTTGAGCAGAGAGCCAGGCTTTCAAGTTTGAGAAGCCTCCCCTTACATGAAAGTATTAGAGACAATAAAGAACTATTTAACACAAAGTTCATGAATAGATTAAATTTTTATAGTGTCCTAGAAGGCAAAAAAGGAGCAAGAAAGAGATAGATTAAATTAACATTTCTCAGAAATGGAAGTAACAAGTGAATATTATTCAAAGAAAAAGATGGATGGAAAGGCAGGGAGCATTAATTAATTAATTGCATCTTATCTTTGCTGGACAAGGCAGGGGAGGGCAGTTATAGGTCTGACTCAAGCCAAATCCTGTTAGTTCAGATTCACTGTTGGGATAAAATGTGGCACTGGTAGGTCAATCAGTCAACCTGCATTAATTAAGGGCCTTCTTTGTGCCAGGCATTGTGCTAAGAGCTGGGGATTCAAAGGAAAGCAACTGCTGCTCTCTAGGAGCTCACTGTCTAATAGGAAAGACAACATGTAAATGACTATCTGGGCCACGCAGCTACTTATCGTCTGAGGCCAGATTTGAACTCAAGTATTTCTTACTCTAGACCTGGTAGTGCTTTGTCCATTAAACCAACTATTGACTCTCTATTTGATACTGGAGTTAATAAGGGACCCACTATAATAGGAGGGAGGGTGACATGCTCAGACTTGCACTTGAGGAAAATCAATTTGATAGCTGAGTAGGGAAAGGATTGTAGAGAGATGTGACAGGGAGACCAACCAATAGGCTATTGCAAGTCTAGGCATGAAGTGTTGAGGGCCTGAACCAAGTTGGTTGCAGTATCAAAGGAGAGCAGAGGGTATATATGGGAGAGGTTACAAAGGTAGAAGCCATGGGACTTGACCACTGATAGGTTGGGGGGGTGGGGAGGATTGAGAGAAAGGAGTTAAGAATGATATCTAGGTTGTAAATCTGGGTGACTGGGAGAATGGTGGTACCTTCAACAGTAATGGGGAAGTTATGGGGGAAAAGACATCGAGTTAGGTTAGGGATATGAGTTTGAGGTGCTACAGAACGAACACTAGTTTGAGATGTCTAAAAAGCAGCTGGAGGTGCAAGACTGGAGGTCAGGAGAGAGGGTAGGGTTGGACTTGTAGATCTGAGAGTCATCTGCATAGAGATAATAACTGAAACCATTGTGTTGTGTTTGTCCTTGGTGGAAGAAGACCACGATATCAGGATGTGGGAGCTGATGAAATCACCAAGTGAGGTAGTACAGGACTGTACTCAGTGGCAACTGAGCTAAGCTATACATCTCATCTCCTTCCCAGAGACTAAGGTAGTTCAAAGTGGGAGGAGGATTGTGTTTCTAATGCTGGGGGAGTATGTTTGTATATTTGTTATAATGCCGTTGGAAGTAAATATTTCTGTATAAAAACTAATCTGACAATGGCTAAACAGAACTGGGTGCAGGAGACCATCCCCTACAATTGCAGGCACACCATCAGTGGGGTTAGGGCCATTTGCAGAGAGCCAATAGACCCCTCAAAACTTCTTAAGGGTACTGGAGAGTCCAGATCAGTGTGTATGTGATAAAATCTAATCTTCCTGCCCTGCAGACAGAAGTCAAGGATGTGTAGGGTTACACTACTTTTTGTCTATTATTTTCCTTCACATTCTTGAACTTTTCTTCCAAATGTCTCCAAGGATCCTTTTCACCTACAAGGTAAACACCACTGTAGGTGTAGATAAAGATTTACCCTGGGTTTCTGCATCATAGGGAACCTGAAGTTTCCTCTAAAGATACCTGCCAATGCATAGGACAATATAAAAGGGATCTAATTCATCCCTTATTAAGACAAGTAAGTTAACCTAAAAGGAATATCTCAAAGAGAGGGATTAAACACTTAGGGTTGATTAGAGTTTTTTAAGTAATCATTTATGCCTTTTTCCTATGGACTTGCAGTTCATAAGGATCTTAAGTTGTCTAGACTCAAAGCAGCCTAAGGTAAGTAGTCTATGTCTGGTGAAGGAAAAAAAAGAAAAAACTCAAAAAATAAATAAGCTCCTTTTGCATGCTTCAGGAAAACCACTATTCATGGTTGCAAAATCTATATTTTCATATTCACATCATATCTATATTCATAACTGGAACAATAATATAACAGTTATCAATAAATAAGCACACAAAAAATCCAAAAAGTTATGTTAAAGAAACTGGCATGACTTGTAAAAGAAACATACTGGAAATCTTGGATTAAACCTTAAGACAAAATAAGAGGGTTCTCCACCCCCTATCACTTCTTCACCCAGCCCTCCTTAACTAGGCTGTCTAAGAATGAGTCATTCCTTCCTTACTGAAGAAACAGACTTCTTTTATATTTCACATCCATTTTCCTTGTATATCCTTTGGAGATCTTTTCAGAGATATATGCCAATTGCAAAATAGCCGGGACTCATGATCTGAGTAGACAAGAAGGCAATATGAACAAACATTTTAGACATAGCACAGCCTCACTCTTGATTTGGACTTTGCCTTTTTGTTTTAATTTTCTGCAAAAGGTGATGACCCATCTGTAGGGTTGCTGTGTCAAACTTTCAATGATTGCTAAGAGCTTAGAAAAACAGGGAGAATTATATAAATGCTACTTCCAACACTTTAGTGAATATGTTAAGTGGTAATAAAATGACATCATTTTTATTTCAGCCAAGATCTCCTCTGGTCTGTCCCAAGAGTTTTACTAAGTTAAAAAGGCATTTTACTTGGAAGAATAAAAAGTAATTAAAATGTTGCCAACTAAACAGTGTAAATAAATAACTAGCATGTCTTGAGCAAGGGAGATAATGTCCTCTGGAAGAGAGCACTGCTGTAAACTTTGAATGTTTTCCGTGTTTTTCTTTTTAAGGTTGGAGTGACCGTAGTAAAGAAAGGGGAAAAAGGGAGGGGTATTTTGTCAAATTAATCGTGGTGTCTGTCATTTCACACTTGTGAAGTTCACTGTCTATTCAATAGTTTCATTGTCGAGGGCAGTACAGATTCGATTCCACAAGGAGCAGCGGACTTTCCCCGCTTTCCGCATCACTAACAGAAAGGGAAGGATGCTTCCCCTGCTTTCTTAGTGGGACCACAGCCCCGCTGGCAAGGTGCTGTCCTGGGAGCCCCCTTCCGCAGGAGCCCGCCTCCCCACTCTCCAGGCCCCCGGAGGCGGCGCGGGGCGGGGGCACGGCGGGCAGGCTCCTCCCCTTGACATCGGAGGCCGCCCTCCCAGCTCGCCCTCAGCCTGCGGAGCCGCAGCCGCCCAGTGCCATCCCCATCCCCGGCCCCGGCCCCAGCCCGGCCCGGCTCCGGCCCGAGACCCCCCGCTGCTCCTCCCACCGAGCTCTCCTGCCCCCAGCGGCCCGGGAGGAACAGTAGGACCGCGGCACACAGGAAGTAGCGGCCGCTCCGGAGGCAGCCCCCGAGGAGGAGGAGGAGGAGGAGGAGGAGGAGGAGGGTGGCAGGGGAGGGGGGAGGGTGGGGGGAGGGGGAAGGGGGTGGGGGACCGCAGCAGCCGGAGGGCCCGCACCGTATAAAGAGCCGGGAACCGCGGGGGCCGAGGCCAGCCCGAGGACCTAGCGGCAGCCGGGCCCCCGGACGTGCGGCCCGAGCCCCAGCCCGAGCCGCCGCCGCCGCTGCCGCGGCCCGATCGCAGGCGGCCCTTGCGGCCTCAGCCTCCCGCGCCCCCACCCCCTCCTCCCGCCGCGGGGGGGAAGCCGGGCAGCCGCTCAGGCGGCGGCGGCGGCCACTGCCCGGGAGCTGGAGCTGGAGCTGACGCGTCGCGGAGGAGGAGCTGAGGCGCGGGACCAGACGCCCGGGGCGGATCGTCGGCGGCCGCTGCAGGTGGGTCGCGGGGGCCGGAGCTGGGGCTGCGGGCAGGAAGCGGGGCTGGGGGGGCCTCCCCGCTGCACCCACGGCCCCGAGGTCGGGTCGTCCTCGCCTCCCGCCTGGCTCTCGTGGCGCCCCCGAGCCTCCCCCGGCTCCGCGCCCTCCCCTGCCTTCGGGTTGCCCGTGTCACCCGTCTCACCCCTGCCCCACAGCCCGCTCCGAGGCGTTGCATGTGCGTACGCGCGTGTGCGGGTGTGCGCGCGTGTGTGTGCGCGCGTGTCTGTGTGGGGGGGGGACCCGGGGTGCTCGCCTCCTCCCTCTCCCGGTGCGATGGACTGTACTGCATCCCCTGGCCACCCGTGTAAGAGCGGGGCGCGCGCGGCCGTGCGCGCGCGTGTGCGTGTCCGGTGTGGGAGGAGGGGACGGCGGAGGCGCGGGGGGTCGGCTTCGCTGGATGCCGTCGCTGCCCTGCTCGGTCAGGCAGCGAGGCCGCCGCCGGGGGCCGGGGCCGCTCGGGGTGGGTGGACGGATGCTCGTGCCGGGCCCGGGAGCCCGTGCGGCCCCGTCCCTCCGCCTCTCCGAGCGGCGGCGCCCGCTGCTGCGCTTCCCCGGCCGGTCCGCAGGCTCGCCGGCTCGCCCGGCTCTCCGTGCGGGGCCCGGGGCACCTTCTAAATGGGTTCGGAGCTGTCCAATGGCGGAGGCCCGAGGCCCGGGAGGTGGCGCGGCTCTCACCAATGGGAGCGCCCGCCAGGCCCTTCCCAGCGCGAGGAGCCGGGCCGGGCCGGGGGCTGCCAGGGGCAGGGTGAGAGGGGGCTTCCCGAGCCCCGCTTCTGCTGGGTCGGAGGGGCTGCGTCATCCTCCGCTTCCCTCGGGGCCGGCGCAGCCCTCCGGCCTCGCTGACCCCGGGTGCCCCGGGCTGCCCACTCCGTGGTGTGCCCCTCGGGCCGCTTAGTGTTCCATAGCCCCTGCGCTTGGGATGCTGTCTGTCATTCATCCCGCTGCCCAAAGCCCAGCCTGGGTGCCTTGACAGGAGAGTTCTGTGTTGGTGTATGTTTGACAGGCTTGGGCTAAAGGTGGTGTGCTTGGATATATCTTTGGAGGAGAACATTAGATACTGCTTTACGGTTCATTCTTATGTCCAAAGATAAAATGTGTATTTCAGTAAGATTGTCAATCCCCAGGTCACTTCACAAATAATGTTGCTATTTCTGGGCCCCAGAGAAAGAGAGGAGGGGGACCTTCTTTACAGAGGAGGGGGACTGTGGATGGTGAACTTCGGTTATGCTGTCAGACTGGGCTGATGTTGCTAGTTTTGCTTAACTGATTTTTTTTTTGTCTTTGTTACCAGAAATGGCGGGCTAGGTAGGAAGGAGGAAGGGATACGTTAGGGAAATGAAGGTGATGTAAAAACAAAAGATAATCAAAATGAATTTCCTAATTGCTATTTTGCGGAAAAAATATTTTAACAGCCACTTAGAAGACCACTAAGATAATTGTTCCCAAAGTGCTTAAAAAAGCACATTTTGGCTGTTTGTAACCATATTGGAAAAGTATGGAAATTTTCTTTTTCATTTTTGGTGTGGGTAGGAGTATGCTTTCTTCAAACATGTCCTCTTCTTTGGTTCTCCTGTCTATAATCTCTTGTAAAACATATATTGGGGGCTTTCATCTTCCGACAACGCATGGATAGATACCAGTGGGGTACAGTAATAACCGGAAAAAAATGATTTTTGTGAATGGCTTCTCATGTGTTATTTTCCTGCATAACCTGAAAAGCTTTGTATATAGAATTGTTTGAAGAATTTGCTTCTCTTTATTGGGAAATATGTGTATGATTATTTTGTAAAAGAAAAATGTAAAAGACTTACGGGACAATAACTTAAGTAGTTACATAGGTATTAAAAGTGGAATAAATTTCAAATAGAATATCTAAATGATGGGCCTGGTTAAGGAGATAGAAAATTGTAGGTAATAACTTTTTGGTCCAGTTGCATTTCAACTAAATCTCTTTATTTTCTTCCGTATTTGTTTTATATGAGAGCTATACAGACTGGTTTAGGAGTACTTTAAAGATCTTTTATCTAATTTAAATATGGGTTCTTTGAAAAGAGCTGTTAGGATAAAAAAAATCATTCTTTTCCTTTCTCTTACCCTCCCTCTATAAAAGAGTAGAATCTGAAGTTTTCTTCGATAATTTAAAAAATGTTCTTCCACTAGTGAGAAATCCAAGGTCACCCTCCACTACAACTCATCTGTGAATACATTTGAATTATTGTCTCCATTAGTAAACGTGATCATATACATGCTAGACACTGATAATACTCCTTGCTGCACTATGAGTCTTGGGGGTGCAAATGTGAAAGTACAAATCCATCTATATATATACTTTGAGCTAAATTGCATATAAGGGTTTTTAGAACCTGGTATTTATCATTCATTCATAGACTGGGTCTGTGATTTCATTGATTGCAAGGAAATCTCCATGAGGAAACTTTTTCTCCTAATACTGGTTGACACCTTCTATGAAGTTTATAGTCTTAAAAAAGTTACCTAAAACAGGGGTGTCAAACTCAAATGGAAAAAGAGGGTACTAAAAAACACATAAGGATCCCTGTGCTTGACTATAACAGCTTCATAGTAACATCATCTGTGATGTTCCATTGTATTTTTATTTAATTTATTCCCCAGTTGTATTTTAATCTGGTTTATTGCCAACTGAGAAGTGTTTTGGCACCTCAGTACTACACTATTGAGAGATTAAATGATTTGACTGTGGTTATACAGCCAGTCTATGTCAGAGGTGGGACTTGAAATCAGGTTGTTTTGCCTGCAAGGCTAATCTTCCACTCTGCTATACTGCTCCTTTTATCATTTATCAACCATATCTGAGGAACTAATACCAGTGGTAAAGAACATTTTCATCTCATTGATTAATATTCCAAGGGTGTCTGGAAGAGATGGTTTAGAAATTTTTGAGAGTTAGTAAAATTTCTAGAGTGTGTATATGTGTGTGTTTCCAGACTTCCAAGGTAGTTTTAGTGAATTGCTTAATATAGGGCAGAGAAGAGCATTTGAGGCCACATTTTCCTGATTTGGAACCACTTTATTGCTTTCATTTTACAGGATGGGAAATTGAACTATGGAGGCAGGACTTAGTTGGTGAATTTGCTAGGGCCAGTTGTGAGGACTTTCAGTACTGTGCTCCATCTACCATTTGAATTACTGTGTCTCCATTAGTAAAAGTGAAAGACTATTCTTCTGTTGAAAGACTATGACATGAAAAAGGATAAAACTTAAAGATGTTGGTCAGAAAATACTGCAGAACTTTCTGCTTACTTAACATGTTATAAACAAACCCAACCTCACCACCAGAGAAAACTGGGTGTCACAACCTCCTATGTATGCTATACTAAAACAAAACAAAACTCCATTCTAAAATGGAGTGATATCTGTTTTGAACCATCTTAAGTTTACTAGAAGAATCATGTTAGTTAATAGATGACAATAATTATATAACTTTTTCTACAAGAAGTCTAAAGACCTAATTCCAAGTGAAACCAGGCAAACAGTATCAGCCCTATTTTACATCTGGGGAAAATCAGTAACAGAGACCTTGAGTGCTAGAGTTGTAATTCTCTAGTCTATTTATCTTTTATTTGTCTATTTATCTTTTATCCCTTAAAGATTAGTGTTTTTCCTTTGCCTCTTCATTTTTTTTGAGTGGAAGGAATGAGATGTTACCAGATTTAAAAAGTGGCTTACTCCCTCATTTCTGCTTTTAAATTGAGCCAGTTTGCTACATAACTCTTAATTAAAAATCAGTTTTGGCTAAATGGCTTTGCCTTCTTTCCCTCTCTGGCACAGTAGAAACACTAATATTTTATTGCTACAGATTGCTGCTGTTGAACACTTATGTTTGTGGTACAAAAGAGTTGAACACTACTGGTTACAGTTACTCTTCTTAAAAAAAGATATCTATAATATGGCTTCTTTAATTGTTCAGTTACTTTGAGAAGTAACCTTTACAGTAAGTCTGGATTAAACTTTTCTCAAATGGTCTCATAGAAGTTTCATGGGATTTTATGGTTGGCTAACTGAATTAGGTTGAGTTGACTGTAATTTTTTTCATAATTATGATGTCTTTTTCCTAAACTCTTTTTTCTTCAGACTAAATTTAGCATTTCACTTTTGGCATTCTAAATTTATCATCTCATGCTGAATTTTAGGTAATTAGGTCCATTCTAAATAAAGTTATTTCATATTCAAATTCTGTGTCATCTTTCATTTAATTATGGACTCTTTTCTATTATATTAGCTTTAAACTGAAAGAGACATAGATCCTGAGTAACTGATCCTCAAAATGTAATTTGTTTTGGGCCTTGAGAACAAGAGAAAACCAATTTAAATTCTGGCAACTTGCATGAGTTCATGCTGAAGAATTGTCAAAGGTACTTTGCACATTAAACTTATGACCCAGATAGGGTTTTATTGACTAAGCACATTTTCATAATATTTTAAAGTTTAGCAATCTTAGGGAAGGGGTACATCTGTCTTATCATCATTGAATATAAATAAATACAAACATCCTTCAATACATGAAGTCGTAGCTCCGTCTATCCATTTAATCTTATTTACAGTAATTTTAAAAACTTATTTTAAAATTGAACTTAAAGCCTAATTAAAATGAACACTTCCATGTACTTAAAACAGAAAAAAAAGAATTGTCTATGAAACTTGCTCTTTTATGCATAGTTTGCTTTTCTTCATAAAAAAGTAAAATTCAAACTTTTATAGTCAAGATATTTTATAACACTAAAACCAAAACAACTTGGAGATGCCCAAGTTTAAGGTGGAGAGAGAATCTTTTGTCTTCAGGTGTCTTGATAGAACTGTTTTGTTTCGGTTAATAATGATGATGATGAGAAATTGTTGTAGTATGCAAGGAAATCTTGAAATGAGTATTGCCATCGTCTTTCTCTCTTTCCCTAACTAGTTAGGGGACAAAAAAATTATTCTGTGATGATCCTATTAGTTCATTCATGCTTTAGATTGTACTTTTAGAGAGACTAAGTAGATCTGGAAAATTCATATTTCATAATAAATTCTCAGATAATGAATAATAATAATTCATAAAATTATATAGCCATTTGCATTGTGAGTTGCTCAATGCCTAGTGAAATCCTTGACTCATAGTAGGTACTTAATAAATATTTGTTGACTTGATTGAAATTCAGACCTAGTGAGGTTGTGACTTACCTAGTATGATGTGACTAGAAAGGGGAGCTAGAACTCAAAACCTGAGCCTTTTGACTTCAAGTCTCTACAGCTCCTACTGCTGCCAGTCTTTATTTACATTATACTTGCAGTCTGTGGGTATGCCCTACTTTCAGGAAACCAAATATGTTGATTACATATACAACACAATATCCAATTCAATTCAATAGGACAGCTGGTGGTAGTCCTGGAATTGGGAAGAACAGAGTTCCAATCTGGCATCAGACACTTACTAGTGCGTGACCCACGGCAAGTGACTTATCCCCGTTTGCCTCAGTTTCCTCATCTATAAAATGAGTTAGAGAAGGAAATGGCGGACTCCTCCAGCATCTTTGTCAAGAAAACTCCCCCCAAATGGGGTCATGAGGAGTTGGGCACAACCGTAAGTGACTAAACAACAGCAACAAATTCAATTAAATATTTATAAAATGTTTTTATCTGCAATGTACTGGATTAGGTTCTGAGGATATAAAGACAGAAATTGGGTGGGGATATAGCTTATATACAAACAAAATAAAAGGTAAATTGAGAAGGGTGAGAGAGCTATAACCATCAGGAAGGCTTTGAAGAGAAGGAAACTAGAATTTGAAGAGGTGGAGGTGGGGCAGAAATGGAATCCAGGCAGGGAGTGGAAGGTGGACTTCAGAAAACAGATAGTAGGCAGTTTGACTGGAACCGAGAATTGTGAAGATTAATTATGAAATAAGTTTGAAAAGGTGGTTGGAACCAGAATGTGAAGGATTGTAAATGTTAAACTGAAGAGTCATAGGAAATTTTAGGCAAAGTAGTGACATGGTCAGAGACAAGTTTTAGGAATATGAATTTGGTGGCTGTGTGGAAATTGCAGGTGGAGGGCCTAATTAGGAAGGAATTGAAAAAGGCTAGGGATGAAGGTGATTATTAGGATGTGAATTACAGTAGTGGCTATGTGAGTAGAGAGAACAGTACAGAGGTGAGAAATGTTGGAGATAGAATGAAAAGAAAAGAGAAGACACAAAAAAGACTCCATGGTTCCAAACATAGATGGTGAGATGGGGTAGAATGTTAGTGCTTTCACCAGAAAAAGGGAAAGAGGAGATTTAGGGGAGAACAGAATAAGCTTGTTTGAGATTCTAATGGAAAATCTAGTTAGAGCTGTCCAACAGGCAGTTGGTGATTTGGGATTAAAGTTGAGAAGAGGGATTCAGGCTGGAGATATACATACATATCCATATATAGACACATATGTATGTGTAGACATGTATGTAGCATGTACAGGTATAATATAGGCATGTATTCATGTATACACATGTATTTGACCAGTAGATTATTGTAGCAAGGTTCTACGTGGGTTAATGTAGATGGATACATTGAACTTCAAAGAAGTTACATTGTAATAGAGGCAAAGGGGTGAACTGAAGTGGTCGCAAAGAGTAATGTCTATTCTCAGGGCAAATGGGCAAACAAGTAGCAGTCATGGCTGCAGAGGGTGGCCAGCGGTGCATTGTCTTTTAGAGGAATCCTGCTTCTTGTGATTGCAAGAAGAGTAAGAGTGGGAGAAGAGGTCTAGGATTAAGAGAAGTTTGATTGTTGCACAGGGCACAGTGAGGGAGAGAGCAGAGGAGGTGATCAGGGTGAGGTGGGGGAGTATTAGTAGGGGAAAGAGGTTTTCTCCTCAGCAAATAGCAACTCTGAATCATTAGGATTAGGGAGGAGTTGGTGGAAATTTCCTAGTTTGGCTAAGTACCAATTAACTGGGGCTCCCATTCTCCAGGGTCCTCTGATGACAGACTGTATTCTCTCACACATTGGGAAAGAAGGATTTGAAACAGTAAAGGTTCTAGTGTTTCTGTAAGCAAATGTCTTGGGACTTTACTAAATTCACACTAGGGGCTGATTGCTTTATTCTGAAAATTATGAAGATTGATACACAACCTAGATGATGCATGAGTATCTTGGCTCCTCAGATTATTGATCTTCAGAAAGGAACTTGTAGCAAGATGCTTGATACCTAAGGCTTAGGTTGATACCTAGGTCTAGCAAAACCTACAGACTGTATGCTTAACAGTTTCTCAGTACTGATATGTTGTTACTTGTTCTACATGTTTAGATAAGTAGGGAGCTACAGGTTCACATGGTAGTAGGTTTCTGGGTGAGGAAACCCTTAAATCCATTTCCTTACAGGGGCATAGAGCAAGAACTCTATTCTCCTGTTCCAGTTAATGGATAAAGGAGGAGAGCATTCTGGTTACCCAGGCTTGAAATCTTGGAGTCATCTGTCTCTTTCATTTCCCTTAGCCACCACATTTAGTTAATTGCAAAATTCTCTCGATTCTGCTTCACAGTTCTGCTTCCACAATTTGTCTTGCATTTATCCCTTTCTTCTCTCTCAGTCTTAGAATTCTTAGTTTTCTTCAAGGTTCAACTCTAGTGCTACCTGCTATCCTTCCACTATTTCACTGGAAATTTTCATTACTTGATCTAGAATCTTGTAATTAACATTCTGACTGGTCTTCTTTCTCTCTTTTCTAACTAATCCTTTACATAGATTTCAATATAGTCGTAATCCACAAGTCTGATCATGTTTCTCCCCTGTTCAAAAATGTGTAGTGGCTCTGTACTGCTTATAGGTAAAACACAATACCTTTTCCTGGTATTTAATCAGGTAATTAATGAATATGTGAACTCATCAATTTGGATATTCCCCCTAATGATGCAGATTGCAACCCATCCTGCCCTGTCCCCTGCCTCAGTTCCCCACAGAAGGTCAACCTGATGCTGGTTGGAGGTCTTCCTTAATTTTTTTCTTCTGACATTGAGAGGAAGAGCATTTGGACTATCCACCTGTTATCCCTTGCCATGTATATAGATTGTGTTCTTTTTTGAGTTTTCATGTCCCTGATGATATCCTTTATTGTTTTTATTCTTTGAAGCTTTTTTATTTGTTACATGTTACAACCTCATCGCTCCTACTGTGTACCATTCTGTTGCCCTCTGTCTTATATTCATTTTCATTTCTTTGGGTAAATCCACAAAAATCATCAATTGTATAACACCCTTAAAACCTATCAAGAAGAGATAAATTCCATTTAAAATTATTACAGAATGTATAGAATACTTGAGTCCACCTTCCAAGATACAAACAAGAATTATATAAATAAAACTATAAAAAACTATTTACAGAACTAGGCAGACCTAAATAATTGGAAAAATATTAGTTATTCATTTGTAGGGTAAGCCAATATAATAAAATTGACAATACTTCCTTATTCCATTTGCTCATTAAATGCCATACTGAAATACAAAAGTGTTATTTTATAAAACTAGAAAAAAACCAAAATTCATTTGAAAGAAAAAAATTCAAGAATCTCAGAAACAATGAAAAGAAATGGGCACAAAGAAGACTTTAGAGTATAGTGCCAGATCTCAAACTATACTACAAAGCAGTTATTATTAAAACAGTTTTGGCAGTATTTGAGAAATAGATTGATCAGTGAAACATTAGGTATATAACATATACAACAAATGTTCTTAGTATTTGATAAACACAAGTACTGAGATAATGATTCATTATTTAACAAAAAAACTACTGGTAAAATTGGGCAGCAATGTGGAAGGAATTACATTTAGACCTCAGGACTTATGTTAAGATAAGCTCCAAATGGATAATTGACTTAGATATAAAACATCAGCACAAACATATTAAGGAAATAAGGAAAAAACTACTTATCATATCTGTGGATAGGAGAAAAGTTCATAACCAGTGAATAGAGAGGATCACAGATGATGAAATGTGTAATTTTGATTTTGTAAAATAAGAGGGAAACAGTTAATTGGAAAAAAAATCTTTGCAGTAAGTTTCTCTGATAAACTTCTCAGTTCTAAGATACTTAAGAAACTGATTCAACTTTATAAGAAAAAGAGACTCCTCACTTGATAAATGATTTTAAGCATACGAACAAAAAGTTCTCAGGAGAAGAAACTCAGGCTGCCCATCGCCATCTCCAAGTCACAAATAATTAGGGAAATGCAAATTAAAACAGTTCTAAGATTCAACTTCACATCCTTCAGAGTGACAAAGATAACAAAATGGAAAATGATAATAAATGTTGGAGGAGTTGTGGGAAAATAGGTATGTTGATGCACTGTTGCTGACCTGTGAAGGAGTACAATTACTTTGGAAAACTGTTTTGAATTATGCAACCAGTTGCTAAACAGCAAAACAATCAATAAACAGTGTGTGCCCTTTGATCCAGATATATCACTGCTAGCCCTATACCCAAAAGAGATAAATGTACAAAAATACATATAGTAGCCCTTTTTGTGGTGTCAGAAGAAGGAAACAAAACAAAACTGGAAACTAGGAAGATCTCCAACAATTGAAGAATTTATGAAGAAATTGTGGTATAAGAATGTGTTGGAGTAGTATTGTACTGTAAGAAATGAGGAAATAGGTGATTTTACAAAGACAACGAAAGACGTATATATATATATATATATATATATATATATATATATATATATATATATATATATATATATATATACTGATGCAAAGTGAAATAAGCAGGACCCAAACAATTTGTACTATAACATCAGTGTTATAAAAATGAACAGTTTTGAGTACTTTTATAAACTGATAAAGAATGGAACAAGCAGAACAGAGAGAACAATTTGTATGATAATCACATTGTAAAAACAGCTTTAAAGCTGTATGGATTATGATCAATACAATGACCATGACTTCAGAAAACCAGTGATGAAACATACTATCCATTACAGACAGGTGATGGATTTAAGGTGCAAAATAAAATGTGTATTTTTGTTACTGCCATAGGAGGAATTTATTTTTGCTTGTCTGTGAACTTGTTAAAATAATTTTTTTTTCTATTCTTTCCCCCAGTGGGGTAGGATATAAGCAGGAGAAAAAAATTGACTTCTGTTTCAGATGGATATGCCGAACTATTATTTTCATTTAATTGTTTTACTTTGCTACATGAGTCTTCTGATGAAGTGGGAATAATCTGTAAATATTTTTAATGTAAAAACAAAACAATAAAGCTGAAAGTGTTTAAAAAAAGAATGTGTTCCATATTTTGTAGCTACATAATCTCACCAAGAGATGGGTGTTAAAAAAGAATACTGGCATTGATGGCCCTTTAAAATCAGTTCTACCTTACTTTTCTATCCTGATTTCATGACCTCCATTCATGGGCTTTATTCCCCAGCCTAACTAGTCTGTCAACTCCTCTATGAACCTGACATGTTATCTTCCATTTCTGTGTACCCAAGTGGGTTGTTGTCTGAACCTGAACCTGTAATGCATGCGGTCCTTTTCTCTGACTTTCACAGAGTCCTTCTTGTTCTTCAAGTCTTACCTCTGCTTTTTCATGAGGCCTTTCTTGAACCTTTCTGTTTGAAAGTGTTCTTTTTGCTTCTCAGATTTTTCTAGATTACTTTGTCTGGGCTTCTTCTCTGTCTTCATTATACTCTATCTTGTATTTTGCTTACCTGTATACTTACAAAAGACTTGGCGTTGCAGCAGACCTTAAGGCTTGTCTTGGGGCATTTCAGATCACTTCTAAGTTTCGTAGTCTATAATTCTGTGAAAATACGCAGAAAGAAAAAAGTACAACTCATACCTAAATAGGAATCTTCTCTCCAACATTCCTGAAAAGCAATCATCTAACCTTCACTTCAAGACCCTGAGGCAGTATGATGTCCTTAGCTTTTCTTAGTTCTAATTCTTTTTGACAAATCTATATAGCATTGGACATTTTTGAACCCTTTCTTAATATTTCCCTCCTTTGGGTTTTTATGACACTTGATATGATGCTGGGTTTTCATGACCCTTGTTTGTGTTCTTGTCTGTCTGTCTGCTCTTTTGATGGATCTTCATCCATATCGCTCTCTCTCTCACTATGGGTGTACTATCAAAGTGCTCTTCTCTCTTGATGACCTCATCAGTTCCTATATGTGATAGGACAGTTATCAGGGTTTCACTCTTCCTTAGAAACATAGATTGGGTTAGCTTTTCTATGAAAAGTGGCCAAGTTGTTACCAGAGACTTAACTGGTCCAGGGGTCAAAACTCAAGCTACACTGGAGGCAGCTTCCTGCTAGCATCTGACCACACTGAAAATGCTTTTTGGTTACATAAAGGTATAAAAAAGCCCATCAGTGTGGAGTCAGGGTCCTTTAGAATTGGGGATGTCTCCAAACTGTTTAAGTCAGCATACCTTGCCCTGCTGACCCATTGTGTTTTTTGTGGAGATGTGGGAGAGTGGACATCAAACCAAGTTATATACTGAAGTATTGTATCTTTGTTGAATATCCCTTGCATGGCTAAGTAAACTTCCTTTTGTTAACTGTTGAATGGTCTACGAGTTCCTCTATTTTATTCCAACATTCAGTGTGAACTAACCAGGTGCTTGGCCTGCCTGTGTTAGGCCCACCATGGCTTAAATTACCTTTCCAAAGCTGACTCTCATAACTAGCCTTCGTTTGTCTCCTATATCACCAGCTACCTATTGCATATTTTGAAGTAGATACTGCATAGGCATCTACAACTCAACATGTCCAAAATAGAATTCATTACCTTTTCCTTCAAACCTACTTCAGAGCATTTTAAGGGTGCCGCCATCCTTCTAGTCACTTTCACTCAGGTTGGTAACCTTAGAATTCTCCTTATCCTTTTACTTTCCCTAACACATGTCCAATACATGGCTAAGCCCTGTTGATTCTATTTCTGCAACCCCTCTCATATTCATCATTTTCTCTCCTCTAATGGACCAACACATGAGAGGCTTCAGACTCTCATTACTTCTTACTTGGGAGATCCTCCTCATTGGTCTTTCCACTTCCAGGCTCTTACCTTTCCAGTTAAAACTTCACTACACTGCTAAAGTGATATTCCTAAAGCACAAATTTAAGCATGTCATTTATGTACTGAGGAAGGGCTAATGGTTCTCGATTACTTTTAGGTTCGAATAAAAGCTCTTCTCTTTGGCAGTTAAAGCCCTTCGGAATCTGGCTGCCTTTCTTTCCAAAATTATGAAACATTATTCCCCTTCACACACACTCATCTAAACTGGCTTATTGGCTTTGCTGTAGATAAAACATTCCATCTTGTATCTCCATAGCAAAATAGCTGTCCCCTGTGGCTGGAATGTATTCGCTCGTTACTTCTGCCTTTCAGAACCTCAGCTTTCTTCAGAGGCTTCTTCAGATTCTTCCCTGACCCAGCTATGAGTGCCTACCCCTTCACAATTGCCTTGTATTTACTTTGTATATATTTTGTATCTATGTAGATGTATACAAGTTGTTTCTCCTGATAGAATGTAAACTTGAGGGCAGGGACGTTTTTTGGTCATTGTATCCTAGGCACCTAGCACAGTACCTTGAACATAGTAGGTACTTAATCATAAGATTGGTTGATCTTACACTGGAGGGACTGGTTTCAGATACTTGCTTTGTCATGTTCAACCTTTCTGGGCCTCAAGTTTCCTCAATTGTAAAATTAGGTGGTTGGACTAGATAAGCTTCAAGGAGTTCCTCCCAGCTCTGGATCCAGATATACTGATAGGGAACTCACTACATATTGAATTAACTCTTTGTTGGTTAAGACCTCAGATTTAAATATACACCCAACTTTCTGTAACTTCCAACTATTGATTATGGTTTTGCCCTTTTAGGCCAAGCGGAATAATTCTAATCTCTTTCACATGACAATTTTTCACAGAATTGAATGTAGCTACCATGTTCTTCTAAATTTTCTCTTCACCAGACTAAATATTCCTGGTTGATCCAACTAATCCTTGTTGCCAGTTTCCTCTCTACCCTTATCACCCTCCTCTGGAAATACTCCAGCTTGTTAGTGATATCCTTCTTAAAATGTGACCCAGAAATGAACACAACAGTTTATCTGTAGTCTGACAGGGATGCAGTAAAGTGGGGTTATTACTTCCTCATCCTTGTCACCACCAGCAGCAGTTGCTGACCAGCTGCCATGAACAGGCAGATGGGTTCAGGAGTCCTGGAAGTGGAAGCACCCTCTAGTTCTGGTTTTTGAGCCCAGCCCTCACAGCCATCATACAAGGAGGCAACTCCTGTGGAAGAGCTAGCTATGTTCACCAACTGTTGACTGCCTGTTGCAAGGCAGCCAGCCAAGCTGAAGCACTCAGAGACCCTGAAGGGAGATACAGGAGGCAGCATGTGCCCAGCAAGTCAAACTTTCTTCTTAACCATCATTTTCCCTCAGACTCTGATGGAGAGCCCAGGATCTTGAGACCAAGAGCCTTGGGAATAGTATTGTTTCCAGCCTAATGCCTTCAGTCATTCTCCTGCTGAGAAACAACTCCTATGGAGATAAATTCTGGCAACTGCTTCTATAGGTGCTTCAGTAACAGCTATTGGAGACCCAGAAGGAAAAGTTCTTGCCACCAAAGATCCTGTTGAGACTCTCACTGAAGACACATTTGGCACTGTCAATTCAACACCAGAAATTGATAGAATTTTGTCAGTGGAAATAACATTAAATACAAAGCATTATCCCTTTCTTTGCTGTTGCACCTTAGGAACCATGAAATTTTTCATGTGTGTTGTCATCCTATTAGGAGCTCCTTCAGAAGAGGGATGGTCTGGCTTTTCCATGGGTGGTCTATGCTTAGCACATAGTAAGTAATTAAATGCATTCATTCATTCATTCATTAGGAAGATCTGAGTTCAATCCTGCCTCTGACTCATGCTCTCTGTGGTATTTTAGTCACAGAGATTATTCACATCATCTCTCAGTTCTCCAGCCAATTCTGAGACTATAATTGTGGAGCAGATATGCATTGGTAAAGGGATTTTCCTCACTGGGAGAGTCCTTTATCAATGAAATATACCAGTCACCCAACCCCCAAATCTTATTTGCTTTTTTGGCTGCCACATCACTTTGTAGACTCGTTGAACTTAACAGTGAAGAAAAAATAAGATTTAGACTTGCCCAGGTTCACACAGCTAATAAGTGTGGATCTACGACTGAGACTTCTGATGTTAAATTCAGTATTCTTTCCTTTAGAGAATGGTATGCTAGTAAACTACTTAGGGACCCCAGTGTGGTACTTATATATTGTCTTAATCATATATTTCTGGTGTGTTCTCTCTCTCTGTCTGTATATATATGTATATAATGTGTATATATATATATATGTATATAGTATATATATATAGCATATAGTATATATATAGTATGTATGTATATATATATAGTGTATATGTATATATATATTCACATACATGTAGAATTATCCATTTTTAACATTCATTTAAAAAATTGAATTCCAAATTCTCTCCCTTACTTTGAGAAGACAAGGAGTATATCAATTATGCAAGTGAAATCATGCAAACCATATTTCCATATTAGTTATATTGCAAAAAATCCCAACTCCAATAAAGAATAAGAAACAAAAAGTTAAAAAAAAGTATACTTCAGTTTATTAGTTCTTTCTCTGGAGGTGGATAGTATTTTTCATATGATTCATATTTTGATAAGATGAATTGAAATAGGGCCAACTGTCAGTAGCTTACATATAATATTTTTGTAAGTGGGTGCAGAGAAGTGATATCAAATGTATCACTATTTGACCTTCAAAGACATAATCAAATACTGGGGTTATATTATTTCCCACTGATTAATAAAGCTTAGCAAATTCAAATGCCTACTTTTTTTCTTCTACTGTTTTGAAGGAGTAATTGGGTAAACTGTTACCCATAGTAACAACAACTGAATATTTGGCAGCCTTAAGAGGTAGGGTGTCCAGAAAGAGAGTGCCAGTGTTCCCCACCCTAGTTACCCAAGATGTATTCAGTTCTGTGAGTAACATTTAAGGAATGACATGCAGAGTAGGTCAGCCAGAATGGTGAAGAGTCTTGAGATTTTTCTATACTAGGCTTGATTGAAGGAACTGGGGATATTTATATTCCTGGAGAAGAAAAAAATTGAGTGGGGAGCATGATAGCTGTCTTATGGAAGGATTACACTAAGTCTGATCTAGAGGGCAGAAGTAGAAAAAAATGAGTATAGAAGCAGATTTAGAAACAGTTTAAAGGAAAACTTTTTTTTTTAAAAAAATGAATCAGTATTGATACTCAAGTGAAGTGGACTGTCATTTGAAGTCTTCATGGAAAAGGAGAATGATCATTTTTCTGGTATGTGGTAGAGAGAGTTCTCTGTTAAACATGAGTTGAACTAGATGGGTCTGTGAGTCTTGCCTTGTTAAAGACTGAAGGGTGACTTTGCCGATCTGTGATGGATGTGGTGATGGAAACTGAAAAAGCAATTGTGAGAATGCTATTATCTGATGGATTACTAATAATAGTTTTGTGACTTTAGACTATATTTAGTGATAATTCTCAACATTTTGCTACTTTTAGATCATGTCTATTGCACTTCAGAGTTTCCATTCCATTTATATTGGGTTGGGCTTATTATGTTATGTTATATTAAGCCACTTACTCGATTTCGATGCTATTTTTAGCATGTCTATCACTTCCAACCTAACCCTTTTATAAAGTACTCTACGTAGTAAAAACTAAAGATTCTGTATACTGGGAGAGAAAAATCTTGAAATGAGGTAATATGAGGTAGTTTCCAGTTGAGAGAATTGAAGAGGAGGAAACAGGGGTTCACAGCCAGATGTACTCAGTAATGGTAGTTCATTTTGCAAGAGAGTATTTACTGTCTAGATGAATCTTTCCAAGCTAGATCACTAGTCACTTGGTGGCTGATGTAGAGAGATGGGTAGCTGTTTGATGCATAAGTCTTCCAAGTGAGCGAGGAAGAAAGAGTAGGGCAGAGTATTCAGGTTTTATCACTCTGCATTAAAACCCGGCAAACAGCCATAGAGGCAGTTTTATAGACCTATCTTTGAGAAAATCGTAAGGATTTTTATGACCAGTAGAAATTATATAATTTGTCTTGGAAAACACAAAGTAATTTTCAGAGAATCTATAGAATTTGCATTCTAGTGTTTCCTTCATATTGAAGAAAATAATTTGGACATTTTAAGGAGCAGGTTTTTTTCCCCCTTGTCAGTATTCAATTCCTTTAACACTGAAGGAGGTGACACTTGTAAGGAGGTTTCAGTGGCTGTGGTGTCTGGTGTTGGGAGAAGAATATTGGGAAATAACTGTGGTGTATGAAAACAAAGCAAAAACTTAAACGATGGCACAATTCACTGAGCTAGGAAGTAAAGGTGACATGAATCTTAAAAAGAAATTCATTATTTTTTTTCAAAGATCTACCATGTCTCCCTTCTGCTCCCTCACTACCCGCAGTAAGAAAGCAGAAAAAAATCTGTTACAAACAGATATAGTCAAGCAAAGTAAGTTCACATACTTAGTGTCACATATATTCTACATGCACACACAGATACCACACACAAACACATGGTTATATGGACATATATGTTTATAGGGACACACATGTATATGTACACACACATACACATGCACACGTATATGAATGACTGACTCATTCCACTCTCTGAGTTCATCACTTCTCTGTTAGAAGGTGAGT
The DNA here is from genome assembly GCA_028658325.1 of Potorous gilbertii. NCBI lineage: Eukaryota > Metazoa > Chordata > Mammalia > Diprotodontia > Potoroidae > Potorous > Potorous gilbertii. Next base: position 344,918,738 of record CM053771.1, on the reverse strand, counting down.
AACATGTTATGTTATGACTCCTCTAGAGTTGTGGTTGGTTATCGTATTGATCAGTTGCTACAACCTTCAAAGCTGATTGTCTTTACTGTATTGTTATATACCTTGTTCTTCTGGTTCTGCTTTTTTGCTCTGTGTCAGTTCATATAAGTTTTCCCAGATTTCTCTGAAACCATCTCCTTTGTTGCTTCTAACAGCACAGTTGTATTCAGTCACATCCACATGCCATAACTTGATCATTCACCAATCTATGAGCAACTTACATGCTCGTATTTCTTTGCTATCTCAAACAGAGCTGCTATAAATATTTTTTTTTAATATATGTATCCTTGTCCTCTTTCTCTGATATTTTTTGGGTATAGTGTATTCACTGAGAATTATCACTAAATTAGAGGTTATACATAATTTTTTTGTTTTTGGAAATTGCATATATGCTTTTTGGGCACATTTCTGAATTACTTTCTAAGAATGGCTGGACCAGTTCACAGGTACACTAACAGTGCATTTATATACTTGTTTTCCCATAGCTGCTCTAGCATTTGTCACTTTCTTTTTTTGCCAGCATTGTCAATCTGATGGATACGAGGTAGAACATTAGAATTGCTTTAATTTGCATTTGTCTAGTTATTAGTGATGCAGAACATTTTTTATATGGTTATAGACTGCTTCTGTTTCTTTCTCTGAAAACTGCCTATTTATATCCTTTGATTATTTATCAATACCTGTTATATATTGGAAATGTAACCGTTACCTGCTTCTCTTTTCATTTAGGTATATTGGTTTTATTTGTGTAAAAAACCCAACAACTTTAATTTTATGTAATCAAACTTGTCCATTTTATTGTCTGTAATCTCTTCTACCCATTGATATAAAAGGTAATTTCTTTTTTTCTCCATATAAATAAACCAATAAACCATAATTGGTTTATTATGTCACCATTTATGTTTAAATTATATGTGTATATATGTGTGTATACATATACACACATATATACACATATGCATTTTATTTGGAGCTTATCCTACATGAGGTGTTGGTCTATACCTACTTTCTGTTTGATTACTTTCCCAGCAGTTTTTCTTTAATAGTGTTGAATAATTTCATTGAATGATAAACTTTAATAGCTTGGATCTTTGAATTTATCAGTTTATTGTATATTGTGTACCTAATCAGGCCGAATGATTGACCTCTCTTTTTCTTAACTAGTGTCAAATTATTTTTTCTTTTCTTAAATTTAATTAATTTATGTTTTCAGTTTTCAGCAATCACTTACATAAGTCTTAAATTTTCTCCCCCTACCTCTCCCCTCTCTCTCCAAGAGAGCTTGCAATCTTATATGGGTTCTACACAGACATTCTTATTAAACACATTTTCACATTAGTCATGTTGCATAGAAGGATTAAAATGAATGGGAGAAAGCATGAGAAAAACCAAACCAAAATATAACACAAGAGAAAAATAGTCTGCTTCATTGTGCATTCTGATTCCATAGTTCTTTCTCCGGATGTGGATGGTGTTTTGCCTCGAGTCCTTTGGGAATGTTTTAGGTCATTGCATTGCTGTGAAGGGCTAAGTCTATCAGAAACAGTCCTCACACTCTGTGGCTGTTACTGTGTATAATTTTCTCCTGTTTCTGTTCATTTCACTCAGCGTCAGTTCATATAAGACTTTCCAGGGGTTTTTTGAAGTCTGACTGTTTGTAATTTCTTATAGCACAATAGTATTCCATTACATTCATATACCACTACTTGCTCAAGCATTCCCCAGTTGATGGGCATTCCCTTGATTTCCAGTTCTTGACTACCACAAAAAGAGCTGCTATCAATATTTTTGTACATGTGGGACCTTTTCCCATTTTTATGTTCTCTTTGGGATACAGCCCAGGTAGTGACATTGCTGGTTCAAAGGGTATGCACATTTTTGTATCCTAGTATCAAATTCTTTTGATGATTATTGCTCTGTGATATATTTTGAGATCTGCACTGCTATGGCCCCTTCTGTTCCACTTCTTTTCCCCATTAATTCCCCATTAATTCCCTTCAGATTCTTGACCTTTGGTTCCTGCAGATGAATGTTGTCCTTATTATTTTTTCTAGCTCTATAAAGCAGTCCTTTGGTTATGCTTTGTCACTGCATAAATAAGTTAATTTTGGTCATATTATCATTTTATTATACTTTATTATACTTGCTCAGGCAAAGGCTAATGAGCAATTAATATTTACATGTCATTTCATTTATGTAAAAAATGTTTTGGGGGGCGGAGCCAAGATGGCGGAGTAGAAAGACTCACCTATGCTAGGTCCGAACCCACAGCCCATAGATTTCCTGTAAAAAGAACTCCTGACAAATTCTGGAGCAGTGGAAGCCGCGCAGAAACACAGTGAAG
>CM053771.1:344800934-344915855 GCA_028658325.1 Potorous gilbertii | reverse complement strand
CTTGATTTTCAAAATCCTTTTTGAACTCTTCCATGGCCTGAACCCATTGGATATCTATTCCAGATGTTTGGGATACAGAGGCCTTGACTCTTATATCTTTACCTGATGGTAAGCAGTTTTCTTCCTCGTCAGAGAGGAAGGTTGGAATCATTTGTTCGCCAAGAAAATAGCCTTCTATGGTCTTAGTTTTTTTTCCCTTTTCTGGGCATTTTCCCAGCCAGTTACTTGACTTCTGAGAGTCCTCTCCACCCCTGCCTAGGTCTGCCCTGCTAGTGCTTGGGGTCCGAGATTCAAATGCTGCTCCCCAGCCTCAGGGCTTTAGGCAGCTGGCCTGGCTTCTATTCAGGCTCAGATTAAATCAGGTGCTCAGGTAGGGGCAGGGCTGCCTCCCAGGCTCAGTTCCCTCAGGGGGTTTATGCAGAGACCTTTTTTAATGGAGCTGCTGCTGAGCTCCTGCCTGCTCTGGGAGCCTCTGGCTGCCTCCCGAGGGGGCCTGAGTTATGGAGACACCCCGCTCCCCTCTCAGCCCATCCAGACGTCTCTCACACTAGCCTGTGTCTCTGTGGGTGGAGGGACCTTCGCGGCCACTGGAGATTCTGTCCCTGAAGCCTGCTCGGATCTGCTTGCTCCTCTCAGTGCCACGTGGCCAGGACAGGGCAGGGCTCCGCTCCCCACCCGGGTGCGATGGACCTTTGGGATTGGTTTTTCAGGGCTCTCTGGAACAGGAATCTCCTTCACTGTCTTGCTGTGCGGCTTCCACTCTTCCAGAATTTGTTGGGAGTTCTTTTTAGAGGAAATCCATGGGCTGTGGGTTTGAAGGTAGCATATGTGAGTCTTTCTACTCCACCATTTTGGCTCCGCCCCCTTTAGGTGTAGGATTGTTAAAAAGAAATAAAGAGAATGTGAGTCCTATCCTTGTTGCAGTTCACAATTTCAAACAGTTGGAAAAAAAATTTCAAAGTGAGAATGTGTAATGTTCCCTGTATCTTTTAGTACTTCTGTGTTCCTTTGCTTTTTAAAGTCCAAGTTCTGAGCTATTTCTGACTATCCCCCTTTGGGAATAAGGTAAAGGAAAAATAAACCAAGGGAAGTCAAGAGGGAAAATGTGCCTGCACATGGATGTTTTTTCTATGTAGTTGTCTTCTCTCCCAAATGACACTTTTTTCTTGTTTAGCATTTTTTCTCCAGTTACATGTAAAAACAATGTTTAACATTTGTTTTTAAAACTTGGAGTTCCAAATTCTCTCCCTTCTTCCCTTTCCACCCCCCCTTATTGAGAAGGCAAGCAATTTGATATAGATTATATTTGTGCAGTTGTGTAAAACTTATCCATAATAGTCATATTGTAAAAGAAAACATAGGCAAAAAAACCCCTCAAGAAATATAAAGAAAAAAGTGTTCTTCAATCTGTATTCAGACACTATCAGTTCTTTCTCTGGGGATGGATAGCATTTCTCATCACAAGTCCTTCAAAATTGTCTTGGATTGTTGTATTGCTGAGAATAGCTAAGTCATTCACAGCTGAGCATCCTACAATATTGCTGTTTCTTTGTTCTCAGTCCATTTCCCTTTGCATCAGCTCATATAAGTGTCTAGGTTTTTTTGAGAGCATCCTGATCATCACTTATAATATTCCATCATAATTACATACCACAATTTGTTCAGCCATTTCCCAATGGATGGGCATCCGCTCATTTTCAATTCTTTGCCCTCAGAAAAGAGATGCTATAAATATTTTTGTACAGATAGATCCTTTTCCTTTTTCTTTTTTTCTTTCTTTTGGGATACAGACCTAGTAGTGGTATTCCTAGGTTAAAGAGCACACATGATTTTATGTCCCTTTGGGTGTAGTTCCAAATTGCTCTACAGAATGGTTGAGTCAGGTCACAACTCCAAAAATGGTGCATTAATGTCTCGTTTTTCCCTACGTCCCTTCTGACGTTTGCCAAATGACACTTTAGTACTATGTCTCAAGAAAACAAAGTATTCTTATTTGGAGTCATTTGGGGTTTCTGGTTCTAGGTCTTGATTTTTTTCTCTGTTGTTGAATCATCAAATGGCTTAGCACAGTTGACAACATTTCTGTGTTTTAAAGCATCCAGTCTAAGAGTAGTAGAAATAGGCAGTTAGCTGTATAGCATTTTAAATTAACTGGTAGAGCAACCGTATTACTTTCTATCTTATTCTCATGCCTTTATCTCAGGTGTATAGTAGAAAGGAAGGAAAGAAGAAAGGAAGGAAGGAAGGAATAAGCATTTGTTAAGCACCTACTACTACGTACCAGGCACCATGTTAAGTGCTTTACAATTTATCTCATTTGATCCTCCTTACAACCCTGTGAGGTAGGTGCTGTTATTGATATAGTATTGCATTTATGACTGGAAAAAGTCCATGTATTTGTATTGAATATTAATTACTATTGAAGTATTACTTGTCTATGAAGAATACTCAGAATTTTTGGGAAATACAGTTTCAGTGATTCAGGGTTATGGTGGCCAAATTAGCACATTCATCTTTTTGCTACAATGTCACCTAATATTTAAGTGAGCACTGGTTACATATCATTATGTACTCATTACAATATGTCTTCTACTATGCTTTCACATGTGAACTTGAATGTACTTCTCAGTGCCCTGGGCATCTGCAGAAAAGCATTAGTAGAGAAGTTTTCCTCGTTCTAGAGTTCTGTACACTAAATAAATCAGAGGTCTAGTCCTTCTCTATCTCTGCTGTAAGATATATGCAAAAATAGGAATTAAAAAAGGATAAAATGAAAGATGACTAAATACTATTTCAAAAGTAGTTATTTTGTTAAAAGTACCGAAAAAAATTTTTTTACTATATGATATAATATGCTTCATTATTTAAAAAAAATCTCTATGACTTGGGCAACGGGACAGACTTGTAAATAGCAGTTGCTTGCTATCAATTAATTATTTAATTTAATCACTGTAGCTAGCCAAGTAAATGAAATTATCTTTCTTTTAGGCACCTTAAAAAAACCTGAAACATGCACTGTAAAATAAGCACTTAATAGATCACTAAGTCAGTGAACCTGACTTTTCAGTAAGACTTAGTTTGTGTAGAGTTTACCATAAACAATGTGAAAACAATAAGCGAAAGAGTTCACAATAAGCAGTGCAAAAACAATAAGCAAAAGTGAATTATTGGAATTCAGCAGAATGTTTTCAATATCTATTCTTCTGTAAGTGGTTCTGTTTACTGAATGATATCATACCTTTACTTCCTACTAATATATGAATAATGGATTTTTTTTAATATGTGTGTTAGAAAGCAGGAAGGAATATCTGAACTAATAGGAAAGGGAAGTAATAAGTCTGGCCTAGTAATTTGATCCTAGATAATTTGATCTTAGTAATAACAAAAGGGAATCATTGGAGATTATTGAGTATAAGGGTGCCATGATCACTTGGTCCAGAGGATGAACTGGAGTAGAGAGAGACTTGAGTCAGGGAGAGTCAGGGAGTCTACTTAATGAGGCCAACTCTGTAGTTTTAGGGAGAGGCACTAAACAAGGGTGCTGGCTGTATGAGTAGAGTGAGAAGAGGATTTATATGAGACATATAGTGGGGGTAGAAATGACATGTTTTGGATGTGTGCAGTGAGCAGAGATGAGCATGACACTGGAGTTGAAGAATCTGGATGACTAGAAGGATGATGGTGCCCTCGACAGAAATAGGGAAGTTCAGAATAAGATTGGATTTGGGAAGGAAGATAATGTAATTGAGATCTGTGCTGCAGTTTGTACTCTATCTATGCCTATTCAACCCAAAATAAGAAGGGGGCACCGTTTGGGGCTCTTGCCGTCATAGAGCACAAACAAAACTTGGGTTACAGGAGGCACTTCTTGCGTCAGGGGATGCATGTGTTGGAGGGGAATCATTTTTTCAATTGTGCAGTTGCTTCTGTGGGTGTCTTGGTTTCAGTTATGTCGTAATTGCCCTATAAGTCTTTTGACAGATAGTATCATCATCATTATCGTCTTGGCCACCATGGTAATGCCAATGTGATACCCATAACAGCCGCTATGAATATGCATGCATATTTCCAGGGTAAAATTTGTAAAATATAACTAACTTTGTTCCTCAAAGATGAAGCCAAGATATTTATTCAGGTACCAGAAAGTCAATTCCACCATGGTAACAAAGATACACATCACCAATCCAGGGAACTCCGCTGACATTGCCGAGCCTTCCCTCTATCAGGCCTCCCCAAAAGCAAGCTCCCTTGGCAAAATTCCTCCCTCTCTCACGCACACTAGCTACTCTGCCTCAACTCTGCCTTGCTCTCTCTCAGCTCTCCCTCATGCTCACTTCCTGCTCCACCCATTTGGCAATCTTATTCTACCGTGCCATGTGACTCAGGCTTTGTGTGACACACACACACACACACACACACATATATATATATATATATATATATATATATATGGAGTGCTTTATGGTTGGCAGGGTACTTCACAGATATGGTCTTATTCAATCCTCACATTTCAGAGGGATACTGTTATTATCCCCATTTTATGGATGAGGAAACTGAAGCAGACAGTTGTTTAGTGACTTGCCAGTATCTGAGGCAGGATTTGAACTCAGGTCTTCCTGACTTAAGGTCCTAGGCTCTATCTACTGGGTTGCCTAGTTGCCTGACAGAAGCTTGCCTGACAGGAGTATGGTTGTGTTGAAGGCAGGACTTACAATTAACTCTTGAGGGGAGGGTGGGATCTGATCTATCTTCTCATGATCCATTTGGTTGGTTGCATTCTTTGTGGAGTACCACACCTCCCCATGAGACTAGAGACTCACAGCCTTCTGGATGTTGTTGCCCTAGAGTGAAGCCAAAGGTAGAAAAGAGAGTGAGCTTTGTGTTCATATTCTTTCTCCTGCACTGGGGCGCTGTACTCCTAACTTGTTTGCCTCAGTATCCCTGACTTAAAATCAGGTTCATACTAGCACATTCCTTTTAGGTTTGTTGTGAGAATCAAATGAGATAATACTTGCAAAGTGCTTAGCACAGAGTAGGCGCTTAATAAATGTTTGTTTCCTTCCTGCTCTAGTACTTGACTCTTTTGCCACACTCTCCATTTCTTGCCCTGAGACCCTGTGCTTCTTACTGGTGAGATTTCACTTTATCTAGATACCCAAAGATCTTCCATGATGTGTTCTGGCCGTCTTCTTGCCATGCCACTTTGTGTGTATGTGATCCCTCTCCTCCCCCTTTTTCTGCCTCTTGCTCTGAGAAAATCAGTACCACCTAATACCTAGAAGGGACAAGTAAATCAGTAAATCAAACCATCCCTTTGTTTTCACCAGGCCACATCACCTAGCTACTGACTCATTATAATGTAGACTGTTAAGCCAAGTAAGTGCCCATCCATTAGGGAATGGTTAAACAAATTGTGGTTCATCTATGTAATAGAATATTACTATCTCTTAATAATGAACAGAAGGATGTTTATTTAGCTGTGGCATAGAAATCCATTTCACAAGGATGTAGCACAGTAGGTTGGTAGTTGTGCCCCCCCACCCTGCATAGAAGTGGTTTGTTGTCATGAGAGGAGATAAGCATTACCTCTTAGGCTAAAGGTCATAGAGTCCATTCATTGTATCTTATTTCATCTGAAGTTAGATTTAGAATTTTTCTTCTTGTGACCAGACATTATTACTTGTATTTCATTAATTCATCTCAACATGGTCAAAGAGTCCTGAGTGCAAGCCCATCATGGGATAGTTATTCTCCATATTCTTAGATAGTGCACTTGTAAGGTAATTTAAGATTTCCTCGTTGTCAAGTAGAGTCAAAACGTTGGAGTATTATCTGTGTCTTGATAACTTTTGTTTTATAATTATTGTTAAGAATTGTCAGGTCTTTGAAAAATGATTATGGTTTAGCAGAATGTGCACAGATCATGTTGGCTAACATACTAATAAAGATAAATTTCGTTATATAAATTAAACTCTTAGTGGGGTTGGGAGTGCTTTCATTAAACTAACATTTATTACGTATTTACTCTGTGTAGGACATCATGCTAGGCTCTGGAGGAGATATTTAGGTAAGGTGGTCTTTGTCCTCATGGAGGTTAAAGTTGTTATATATTATATATAAAATAGATTTTTGTGTATATCACACAATTTGGGGGGTACCAGGACTGAGATTTCATTGATATAGAGAATTCATGGTATGAAAACTCCACCTACCAATGCAGAAGGACATTTGTCCTAAAATTTATAGTCATTAAGAGTTATGTGAGGCACTGAAAGGGTTCAGTGACTTGTCTAGAGCCACATAAAATGAAGCCAGGTCTTGGCTCTGAGGACAGTTCATCTGTACCATACCACCCCCTAAATAATAATACATGGTAAATGCATTAGAGAGTTACAAAATAAGTGCTACATGAGGCTAAGCTGATACATATGTGTTGGGTGTTACTAAAAGATCAAGGAAGAAGGCTTTGTGAATGAGAAGATATTTACATTTATATTTGAAGCATGAGTAGGGAGTACCAATGAGAATGAGAGGATGTTCCAGGGATAAGAAAGACCATAAACAAAGGCACAAGGTAGAGAGTGAAAGGCACATTTAGGGAGGAGGATGAGGCCATAAATAGAAGTCCAATTTGGCTGGAATAGAGAGTGTGTTTCATCAAAGGCAGTACTGTCAGTCAGCAAACATTTGTTCCTACCTCTATACCAGGCGCTGTTGAAGGCTGATAAAATTTTGAGAAAATAAGGTGCTGCTTATGGAGGGTCTTAAATATCAGACAGAGGAGCTTAAGTGGTAGTAGTGGTAGTCAGTCAGGGGCTGCTGAAGAATTTTGAGCAGAGGAATGACATGCCCTGATTAATACATTTTAAAAAAATGTATCCTAGAAGCAATATGAAGAAACGAATTGTAAGGGTGAGAGTAGAAGAGGAAAGCACTTTTAGAAGGTTCCAATAATCCAGGTGGGTAGGAATTAGGGTCTGTCCTAGTGCAGTAATAAGAAAGAGAAGGATGACTTGAGAGGTGTGAGGGTGGTGTTAGAGATTTTGAACGTGGGAGATCAGGTAAATAGTGGTGCCAACGAGAAAAGAGGGAAATACTGTGAGCTCATTTGTAAATACGTCAAATTTAAGGTATTAGTGGGACGTTTGGATGTGAATATCTGATTGGCATTTAGAGATGTGAGTCTGGAACTCAGAAGACGTGTCAGTACTCCAGTTCATGATTTGGGGAATCATATGTAGTAGGGGTGGTGGTAGAGTCGTGTGCTTTGAACAATCTCTAATAAAGTGAGTATGCTCAATTAATATTATGACCTTGACCCTACAATCTCTTTTCTTTCCCCTTTATGTATTTTTTATTGTGAACTTAATAACACTAGAAGGACCATGCTTGTTAATTGTATCAAGTTGAAGCAAGAATTTTAAAATAATTTAAAATGTAATTTTTGTATTTTATTGTAATTTACTATGATATCGATCTGTACACATGTACTTTACATAGAGACACTTACAAGAATATATTTTAATTTTATTTTGAAATAAGCATTTTCATTCTATTATGTCTATATTATTAAAAAAAGAAAGAGGCTTGCATAGGAAATGAACTTCTTTATGTACAGTTTGTTTTTTAAGAAGAGTATTTATATATACATGTATTTAATTTAATAAGGTAATAACAAAACTGGTTTATTTATTTGGGCTTCTTTCTGAACATTTTTGTTTTCTTCTGTGCATTAAATAAATTTTTCTGCAATTCTCTCGCTAGTGGCTAACCTAGGGGTGAGGAATCTGTGGTCTCGATTTATTCTGTGAAGTTTGGATTCAATCAAAGGGACGCTCTTGAGGACCTAGAGGGCCACATGTGGCCTCGAGGCTGCAGGTTCACTATCCCACCTATAGTCTCCCATTCATGTAGTAGAAACCTTCCTTTGTAACAGATATGTGTAGTCTGGCAAACCAAATCAACACACTGGCCCTGTCTGAGACTGTATATTTCAGGCTACATCTGTAATGTATTGCTTTTTTCTCAAGAGGCGGAAGGTATATTTCATCTTCATTCTTTTGAAATTAACATTGTATGATGCTTTCTTCAGAGTTCTGGATCTTTCAGAGTTGTTTTCTCTGTGTTATTGTTGTCTCTGTGTAAATTGTTCTTCTGGTCCTACTTGTTTCATTTTCAATCAATTGGCACAAGTTTTCGATGCTTTTCGTAATTCATTATAATTCATTTCTTAAGGTGCAATAAAATTCCATCACAATTATATCTCACAGATTGTTCAGCCATTTCATAGTTAATGGATACCTATTTTGTTTTCAGTTCTTTTCTCCTGTAAAAAGTGTTGCTATAAATAAATATTCTCAACCTTTTTCCTCTGCCTTGATCTCCTCAGGATACATGCCTAATGATACTCTTACTGGGTCAAAGGTATTTCCAGTTTAGTGACTTTTGAAGTGTATTTTCAAGTTGTTTTCCAGAATAGCTGAGTCGCTTCTTAGCTTAATGTTCCCCTTCTTCCATGGCCTTCTCAAAACTTGCTATTTTCCTCTTTTGTCATTTTGCACTTTAGAAGTAAAACCACAGGATTATTTTAATTTGCATTTTTCTAATTAGTGATTTGGAGCATTTTTTTGTATGGTTGTTAATAGTTTTGCTTTTCTTTGAAAACTATATAATTTATTTATTATATATTTATTTATATAATTATTATTTATTAACTGGGAAATAACTGTTGTTAAATGATTTTATTAATTCTTTCTAAAATTTTGGATATTGGATCTTTATCAAAAAAATTTGTGCAAAGATTTCCCCCCCCATATCTCCCATCTAGCAACATATCTTTTATTCAAAAGTTTTGAAATTTTATGTCATTAAAGTTGTCTACTTTATTTTTATTATTTCCCCTATCCCTTGTTTAAGTAGGAGTCCTCTTCCTAGCCATAGCTGTGAAGGATATTTGTAGGCAAGTGGCTAGCACAGTGACTAGAGCCCTGGGTCTTAAGTCACTGAACCTGAGTTCAAATTTAGCCTCAAGCACTTTCTAGTTGTGTGACCCTGAGCAAGTCTTTTAAACTGCTTCAGTTTCTTCATCAGAAAATGATGGTAATGATAGCATTCACCTCATAGGGTTGTGGTAAGGGTCCGATGAGATCGTGATTGTAAAGTGCTTAGCACGTAGTAAGTACTGTATAAATGTTAGCTGTTACCATGATTTCTTTTCTCTTTTAATTTTTTATGATGATACTTTTTATGTTTAGGTCATGTATCCATTTGGAGTTTATTGTGGCATATAACGTTAGGTATTGGTCTAATCTAAATCTAAATCAGTTCTCCCAGCATTTTTTATCAAATAAGGAATCCTTTCCCCAAAAGTTTTTGTCCTTAGACTTATTAAACACAGTGCTTTTATGTTAGGTTATTTTGGGGTTTCATTTACCTAATCTGTACTTTTTAATTTTTATCAACTACCAAATAATTTTGATGATCATTGCTTTGTCACATAGCTTGATATCTGAAACTGCTAGTGGTCTTCAACTCCCTCTTTTTATATTTCCCTTGAAATTTTTGACCTTTTGTTCTTCAGCTGAGTTACATTATTTTGTCTAGCCCTGTAAGTTAACCCATTGGTAAGTACTATATAGGAAATGAATTTGATAGCATCATCATTTAAATTTATGTTGGTATGATCCAACCATGAAGAATTAGTATTTCTCAAGTTATGAAAGTCTTTCTTCCTTTATTTCTTGAGTACACACATATTGGTAGGTAGAATCTCAGATTATTTATAGATAGGTATACCTTGGAGATATGGTGGGTTCAGTTTTAGAACACTGCAGTGAAGTGAGTCATACAAATTTTTTGGTTTCCCTGTGACTATGAAAGTTATGTTTACCCTGTACTGTAGTCTAAAGTGTACAATAGCACTATGTATTAAAAATATATACACCTTAATTAGAAAATACTTTATTGTTAAAAAATGCTAGTCATCATCTGAGCCTTCTGCAAGTTGTAATCTTTTTGCTGGTGGACGGTCCTGCCTTGATGTTCCTGGCTGCAGACTGATCCGGGTGGTGGTTACTGAAGGCTGGGGTGACTGTGGCAATTTCTTAAAATAAGATAGCGATGAAATTTGCTGTGTCACTTTACTCTTCCCACTTGAACACTTAGAGATCATTGTAGGATTGTTAATTAGCCTAATTTCAATATTGTTGTGTCTCAAGAAATAGAGAATGAGGAGAGGGAGAGAGGGAGGGGAATACCAGTTAGTGGAGCAGTGAGAACACATGCAGCATTTGTTGATTAAATTCATCATCTTATATGAGCTGTGCTTGTCCCATACCAAATTAATTATAATAGTCATGCAAAGAACACTGATCACAGATCACTACGATCGACATAAGAATAATGAAAAAGTTTGAAGTATTGCAAAAGTACCAAGGTATGACACAGAGACATGATATCACCACATGCTGCTGGAAAAATGGTGCTGGTAGACTTGCTTGACGCAGAGTTACCACAAACTTTCCATTTGTCAAAACATAATATCTGCAAAGCATGATAAAATGAAGTTCAAAACTGTAGTTATTTACATAACTATAGATAAATATAGATTTTTATCTCTGCTAGATTCTGTTATTAATATGCATGAATACTGATTTTTTTCCTTGTTTATTTTATAATCTCTTTTTCTGTATTGGGGCAGGGGAGAAGGAAGGGAATACACTTTTATATATACTGCCTACTACATGCCAGGTACTGTTCTGAGGACTTTACAAATATCATTTAATTTGATCCTCACAAACACCCTGATAGTAGGTATGTTATTGTCTCCATTTTACAAATGAGTAAACTGAGGCAAACTGAAGTGAAGAGACTTCTTCAGGATCACATAGGCACACAGTATCTTAGACTGGATTTGAATTTAGGTCTTCCTGATTCCAGGACCAGTGCTCTGTGCCCTGTGGTGCCACCTAGCTGCTTATTGAAATTATTGTTTTAATTAATTTTTAGTTGCACATCTACCCTAACGCTGTGTTCCTAAATTTTTATACAGTGATATCCTCTTCTCCTCTACTTTCCCCTTCTAGGTTGATGTTTTGTCTTCCCCTGTTAGAATGTAAGCTCTTTATGGGTAGGGATAGTCTTTTCTTGTTTTATTTTATTTATATCCCTGAAGTGCGTGGCACATTGTTTAGCACATAGTGAGCTCTTAATAAAATATTCTTTCTTTACTCTTCTCATGCTTCTCTTCTCTCTCTTCCCCCCTCCCTCCTCTCTCCCTCTGTCTTCCTTTTCTTCTCTTCTTCCCCCTCTCTTTCCCCCTCTCCTGTTTTCTCTCTTTCTCCCTCTTTCTCCTAGACCAGATCACATTTCTAGCTCATAGCTAATGGGATACATAAACACACATGTTATGAGGAAATCTGGTAAAGGATGGAGTGAGTCAACCCTTATTTGTTAAACAATAGCTTTTGCAAATCGACTGGTCCTTTTATCTGTAACATTTCATTTTAAACAATAGATTTCTTCATTTATATTTCACTTCTTAAAATGCACAGATATAGAACTTGTGTACCTTAGGTATAACTTTTTAATGGCTTTAATTTATAATACCTTATTGTCTCTGAAATTATCAGAGACTTTCCTCCCTACCATCTCTCAAGTGAGTACAACCTTGCAGCTATGGAGGCAAACTGGGAATACTCAGGGGGTTTGGCATTGAGGGTAATTTTGATATAATTATATACCTGTATTTCAAAACATTTTGTTAGTTACTCAGTTCCTCTGTTAATATCTCATTGTTTTAGATAACTGGATTTGACTCTGAAGCCATGAAGGGCCCAGTGACTCCTTTCAGGTATTACAGTGAGTCAGTGACAGTTGGAATTAGAATCTTAAGGGTTTGCCTTTTAGTTTTGATTTACAGTGCTTCAGGCCTAGACTGTAAATGAGGAGATGGTTGAGAAAGAAAGCAGTGAATTGAAATACTGAAGCAATAGTTATACTTTGTTTACCTCAGCATATCTCCTAGAGGAGAATTGGAAGCCACTGTTTAATGTTTTAACCAACCACAATAATTGCTGCAAAATGTATAAACCACAGCTTAGAGAAAAGGGCAATTTCTGATCTTTTCCAGATCTTATTTTCATTTTAGTGACTAAAAGAGGAAAAAACCTTTGTAATTCATTGATTCAAGAGGCTTTCTAGATGAAGGTCTTTATCCACCAGCTTTTGAGTCACCGATTAGGACAAAATGATTGCATTTCCTATTTTTTCTGTTTAGTTGTCTCAGATTTGAATAAATGTAACCATGTGAAAAATTTTCGTTTGCCATGGTTTCTTACATGTCAATATCTAACTAAAAAATATCCCTCAAGTCAAAAGCTCCCTCTTAGTTGATACTTTACTTTGTTTGATACCATATTTTCCTATAGAAATTTTCAACTTTCTTTTGAATTTTTGACCTTTCTATAGGCTTAGCTTGACTCTTTAACAGCCTAAGACCACTTTAGTGAATTTAGTTGGGATGGTACTATATTTGTTAAAACTCTGAAAAATTTAAGTTTTGTGAACTCACAAATATCAGTCTTCATTACAGAGCAGAATTCTGAATGAGGTTGGCCTAGCTCAGATAGGATCCAAATGAATTTATTCAAATTTCAAGAAAGTAATCTGATCTTCTAGAAGATATTCCCAGGACATGAACTCTGAGGGAAGCCCTAGTGTAACTGTAGTTTTAATGGTAATTATCAGAGTAATTAACAACTCGTTTAAAGAATTTACTAATGTACTTCTCTAGAACTTCAGCAGAGGCAAAGAAGTAAAAGTAGCATAGTCAGTATGAGCTGTCACAATAATGTCTACTTACTATGTGCCAATCATTGTACTAAACGTTATCTCACTTGATAGGTGAAATGTACAAAAGTGTCACGTTACCTCACTTGATAGGTGAAATGTACTAAAGTGTCAAAGTATCTTTGACAATTTATGTCTTGTATTATACAAAGATGATACTGTTGATTTAAAAAAACACCTTTGGTGTAGCCTTTTATAGTTGATATTATCTCTTGATTACAACAACCCTGTGAGGTAAGCAAGGATAAGTATTGTCATTCTGCCCCAACTCAATTGAATAGCAAATGATAGAGCCAAGATTAAAAACCAGATTTTCTGATTCTTAATCCGTTGTTCTTTCTACTACATCCTCTATCTGGAGGGAAAAAGTAAAAAAGAAAGATAGCAAATGTATTATTTTCTTTTGTCAGTGTGCCTTCCAAGGTGATTATCAGTCAACTTAAAACATTCTCATAGTAATTGGCAACCATTTCTTACTTGCCGATCTGATGTATTCTCAGTTCCAAACCTTCTTGGCCCCTTTCCTGTGTTTGATACTGTTGACCATCCTCTCCTCCTGGATATTTTATTCTTCTTGGTTTTGTGATATTCTTTACTTCCACCTCCTAGAACCCTTTACTCCCTTCAAGAATAAATGAAAGAAAGAAAAGCATTTATTAAGCTTTTACCATGCTCCAGACACCCTACTAAGTTCTGAGGATGCAGAGATTTAAAAAGAGACAAATAGAAGTTTACATTCTAGTAGAAGTGGACAGCAGGGAAGGGATGTTATGGAAAGTGAAAATGTTAGGGAAGGGAGAGAAGGCAGGCAGAAGGTAAGACGGCCAGGTTGGATAGTTGGATGGTGTGTGTGTTCATCCTTCGTTGCCAAAGAAGACCATGCCATCAGAGAAATAATGACATGACTTGCGCTTGACTTTGTTTTGAGTGAGTGAGGGCTGTGCAGGTCACCAGTCTCACTTCTCCTCCAGAGCCATCTGAATCCAGTGACCAGATATTCATCAGGATGACTGGAGATTACTCAGGATGAGGCAATTGGGGTTAAGTGACTTGCCCAAGGTCACACAGCTAGTGAGTGTCAAGTGTCTGAGGTGAAATTTGGACTCAGGTCCTCCTGACTCCTGCACTGGTGCTCTATCCACTGTACCACCCAGCTTCCCCTATGGTTGGATGGGCTATAAAGCTGAAACATCATCTGATGTTTAGGACCATTCAGTAGAAATGGTGGTCTGAGTACTAGTTTGTACACATTAGTCACCAGTTAACTGCACAGAGCCTTATGTTGGGAATTCCAAAGATGAATAGAGTGTCATCCCCAGGGAGAGAGCAGGGTTCAGGAACACATAGGGATGGAGATTAAAGTTTCAGGTCAGGCGTTAAAGCTTCCTCTGTTGGGGGAGAAGCAGATCAGTGGCAGCAGGCAAATGGTGAGGTGGCCTGTAGGATAGCTGGTGGAAATAACAAGTTTAATCCTGGTATGTAGGACCACTTAGACACCACCCTTTATACAAAACCTTTCTTTATTTCCCTTAAAGCTGCCTTTCCATAACTACCTTGTACTTATTTTGTATATATTTATATATGTACATATTGTCTATCCTAGATAACATCAACTCCTTAAGGGTAAGGATTTTGTCATGTTTTGCCTTTTTATTCCTAATTCCTAGCACAGTGTCAAGCAAAGAGCAGGTTCTTAATCATGAATTTTTGTGATTAATTTAGAAACAGGATATTTTATTTTCAATTTTGGACAGAAAAATAGAGGCTTGAAATGAGAGTTTTAAGTTTAAAAGACTTCTACATAGAAATAATTGTTCAATCTATGGAAATGAATCAGGCTTTTGAGAGAGAAAGAACTAGAAGGTGCTTAGCTATTATTAGGGAATGACAAAAAGAAAGAAGTCAGGAGAAAAAAGAGAAGCTGTAAAGTGTGATAGATAGCAAAGAGAGTATTAAAGGAATTAGATGTCACGGAGAGGTCACTTTGTGTAATAGATATGTTCTTGAAACAGTATTTAAATTCAGTCTTGTGAATTATCATTTTTGAAAAATCCCAATCCAGCTAATTCTTCAAAGGAAATTAATTGCATTCCTTTTACCTTTTGACATTACCTGAACATTTCAAACAGTGTCTATAGACTCAAGAAATACTTGTTGATTGTGATTTCTAGGACGATCTTTTGCTTAAACTAGATTAAAAATTTTTTAACTCTTTGCATAGAGTTAACTTCTGTGAAAAATAAAATTATTGCATAATAGTCACAATTTAATCTACTTTAAATTATTATTAAATTATTGCAGTTTAGACCCAATTAGTAAATTTAAAGCAGCTGTTGGTGCAGTGCATAGAGAACCTGTCTCTGAGTCACGATGATGGACATCTGTTTAATTTCTGCCTCTGCCACATACACCGGCTGGACTCTGTGATAGAGGTCAAGGTTCTTAACCTTTCAGTTCCACAGGCTTTAGTTTTCGGAGCAGGGGTAGAAGTTGCCTCACTGGGAGATCCTTAAACTGATGAAATCACAGCCATGTGCCCCCTTTCTCCAAATAGGGGGAAAAGTACCCTATTCAGAGCCCCTCAAATTTGGATTCCATCCCGAAAGTCTTGTCATTTCTTTCTTTTTTTTTTGGCTGCAATATTTCCCTCGGAGGTTCTCATCCTGAAATTTGTTTCCTTTTCTTCTTCTTTTTAACCATCTGGAATTCTTGTGTTACTGCTTCCAGCACTATGCTTGGCAAGTAGTCAGTCTCTATCTGTCTAATAGCTACCCTGGAATTGGAGGTGCAGCTGTTTGCCATTTCATCCTCCCAACCCACTTTTAACTTACTTTTTATTTCTGTTCCCTTTCTTTCTCCCTCTCTCCCACAATGCTTTTTTTCATATTTAGTAGCTAATGTTTTTTTCACTAGTTCCATTTATCTTTACTATTCATTAAAGACTGGCAGTACCGGGTGATGGATGAACATATTTATTTTCAGGATCAATTTTGAAACCTCATAAAATTAGGAGGAAATGGTAGGTCAGTGAAATTTTATTATGAGGAGATTGTAAGGAGAAGAACTCACTGTTATTGGAAATATTCAGCTTACTACATGATTTTTGCTGTTGTCAGTCATCTGCATTTACCAAGTAGGAAGTCTGCACTGTATGTAATTAGTATACATTAGGTGTTGTATATATAAGAGAAATAAAAGATTGTCTGGGAATTTGTAACAAAATACTACTAATAATCATTTTTGTTGTTATAGCTAAAGATACCAAACATTATTAGAGGGAAAAGGAGAAATTTGGCTAAAGGCAGCTCTTTGGAAAAATTCTGTATGAGACTTAATCTGTGAAAGTATTTTAAATGGATGAAATGAAAACTCATGGACTCATATAGAGTTGTGAGCATTTGAAAAAAGTTACATATTCTTGAACTCTTCCAATCTCCACTGAGAAAACTGAGATACAAAACAGGTTTTAGTGATTTATCCAAATCAGACACCTAGAATGGGAAGCAAGAAGCCATAACCTTGCAGGTATTGTCATTCTCATTGTAATAGATGAGAAGAGGTAAAGTGACTTTCAAATTTGTTTTCATCTATTTTGCCCAGTATTCATTAATTTACAGAGATTATCTTCCAGCCCCAAACTCATCAACCTAATTATTCCTCCACAATGAATTCTAGCCTGCTAGAGCCAGCTCAGTATGACTTATTTATTCCCTCATTCATCTTTGTTCATACTATTCCTTCCCCATCTTCCCAATATGTTTCTTCCCTCTCCCTTTCTAAGTCTTACTTTAAAACTGAGCTTGAAACATATTTTTCCCAGGAAGCTTTAGCTAAATTTTCCCTTTCTCCTCTAATAGTGCTTGGTACTCTAGTTATAACAACAAATGATAAAAATTGTACTGTATTCCTCAGGTTGTGAAGAGAATACTTTGTAAATCTTAGAGAGCTCTAGAAAAGAAAGCCGTTAATCTACTTGTATATGTGCAGGTGATACTTAGAGCTATATGTTCAGCCATAGTTTCTTTCCTGAGTTCCAGCCCTAGATTACCAGCTTCCTACTGGATGTTACCAACTAGGTGTCCCAACTAGGTGTCTCAGATCAACTAGTCCAAAGTAGGAACTTAGTACTCTACCCCTCCATTTCCTCCTTCCATTCCCAAATCTGCCCCTCTGACTTCCTTCCTCTTTTCTATTGATAGGGTACCATGATCAAGTCACCTTGGATTGCAACCTAGCTGCCATCTATATATATCTAATTCATTCTCTAAATCTGTTCCTCTACAACATTTCTTGATGCAGTCCCCTATTTTCCCCTCACATTGCCATCACTCTAAGTTAGAACCTCATCATCTCTTGCCACTATTACAGTAGCTTCCTGGTTTCCCTGACTCAAGCCTCTCCTCTTCAATCTGTCTTGCATTGTTGCAAAAATGTTACTCCTAAATTACAGGTCTGACCATATTGCTCCTCTGTGCAACAGTGACTCCTTGAAACCTTTACAGAAGATACAATTCCTCTCTTTAGCATTTAAATCCATTTGCATTATGACTCCAGCTCACCCTTTTAGGCTTTTTGACCATTGTTTCCTTTAACATATTCTAGTTCCAGACAAAGTGGCAGCTAGGTGATGCAGGGAGCTTTGGACTAGAGCCAGGAAAGCATCCTCCTGAGTTCACAGCTGACCTCAGACACTAGCTATGTGACTCCTGTTTGCCTCAGCTTCCTCATCTGTAAAATGAGTTGGAGAAGGAAATGGCCAACCCTTGCAGTATCTCTACCAAGAAAACCCCTAAGGGGGCTGTGAAGAGTTGGACAGGAATGAAACAACTGAACAGCAGCAGCAACAGAAGTTCCTGACAAATTGACTGACTCGTTATGCCCACAGACTTTGCAGGCTGTGCTTCTTACTTGGGATATTCTCCCTTTTAGAATTCCTAACTTTCTTTAGGGTTCAGGTCACATGCCACTTCAAAGGGACTTATCCCTCAAAATTTTTAATGTGTTCGTAAATTACATTGTATTTATTGGTAGATATTTTATATTTACTTATTTACTTTCATATTATTGCACTATAATAGACTATCAGTTCCTTAAGGGCAGGTACTGATTCATTGGTATATAGTAAGCTTTTAATAAATGCTTTCTCATTCTTTATTTTTGTGTTTTCTTTTCCCCTTGGTACCTAGACCATAGAAAACAGGTACTTAAATACTTGTTGCAATGATTTGAAGAAACTTAATCTTGTCTTTCCTGGCAATTAAGTAATAGGTTTTCCTTTTACATTAATGTTGCTTGACAAATATGCCACGACTTGTTTCCTGAAATGGTAACTGTGCTTATCATAAAGTAAAGGTTTCTAGAGGTAGCCAGAACAGTTTAAAGAGGGGTGGCCTCAGAATCAAGAAAATCTTGGACCTGTAACTCTAAGCAATCACTTTAATATCTCAGTGGAACCATCTGTTAGGTTGTTGAGCTGACCTCCTTTGGTAGAGTGTCCCTATCAGGAATTTCCTATGGCAATGAATCAATGTTCCAGACTCTCTCAATCTGGACTGGATCACAGCTTGGGTGTGCTTCAGTGTGTATTCTTTTTGGTGCATCACTCTGAAAAATAGATAATGGAAAAGAG
This sequence comes from Potorous gilbertii, assembly GCA_028658325.1. Taxonomy (NCBI): domain Eukaryota; kingdom Metazoa; phylum Chordata; class Mammalia; order Diprotodontia; family Potoroidae; genus Potorous; species Potorous gilbertii. The sequence continues at coordinate 344,897,377 of CM053771.1, read as the reverse complement.
AAAAATAATAATTTAAATGAGCATTTGTTTTAAACAAAAGATGAATTATAATAACCCCCTTCTAAGAGGACCTGTGGGTGAGAGAAGAGTAAACACAGGGAAGGAAGAGTTTAGCTATTGATTGATCCTGGCCTTTCCAGAAAGTATTGAGAACATTGAAAAAGAGGGCAATGAATACCACCATGAAAAACTTTGGAGAAATAAAAAAAATTTTGCTTGAGACCATTTTGGTAACATTATACAGAATTATAAATCATATTTATGGAAATATTTTGTGATACGTGATTGACTTATTCTTATTAAATATGTAACACAAATTACTCTTACTCCAATTTTGTAGATTAGCTGAGGCTCACAGATTCATAAAGTTCACAGGTCTTAAAGTTCTTAAAAGATAGGCATTCTAATTTGATTCTTTCCCCAATATACCACATTATTTTTATATAGAAGAAACAAAAGACCCCCCGGTACACTTCCTGTCTCACTTGGGTGCTTCTATCCACAGAAATAATTTATTTCTCTGAGGAGGTATTTTTACTGGCAAAATATTATTTGTACTGCCACACGACTTGTTGCCTGTCATGTGGCCAGGTTCCTTTAACTTGTTTTTCTGAATGCATTTGCTGTCCTCTTGTCTGAGACTAGCCTCTCATTACATTTACACCTAGTTGTTTGTCATCTCATTCTTCAGGATCCAGGCCAGAGTTTGTCATTTCTTTGAGGACGCTTTCATTGGATAAGCAAAGAAATGTTGGAAAAAAAACTTTACATTCCCCCTATAGCTTAGATGTCAATCATTAAACAGTTTTGAAAGATACTTTAAGGGTGTACAAAAAGAGGAATTATAGATAGGCTGTGATATTCATACACAAAAATGTGTGCTTGACACTCTAATTATTTGACTGCTATTAACTATATTTTTCAGTTGTGTGGAAACTGTAGCCTAAGCTCCTTCCTTCAAGTTGAGGACCGTGCCATTTCTGGAATCATTTTTTTCTTTCCCTTTAGAAAATAACTTTCTGTAATAACAGGAAGTACTTTCAGAAGGACTAGATAGGTTGTCCACAGCTGTGTTTGTGCTGTATCTAGTATATAATTGGTATTAAATTTTATAAGAAACCATGTTAGCTTATACTTACCAGTTTATTGATGTACTGCCGTTTTTTAATCTTTAAAGTTAATTTTGCTTAATGCATGTATTTTATTAATATATACATACATACTTTCCCAGTCATTCATTGTACATTTGTATATATATTTATATTCATTATATATATGTATTTTTTACCTTCAGGCCTCAAAGGTTGGAAAACGTAAGAAGTGCTACTGTTGACGATACTAAATTTTGTGCCTTGGTAAGTAATGGGAACTGAATTTCCTATGTTTTAAGTTCATTTTCCTCTTTGAATTCCTTCCCCAGATCTTATTGCTCAATAAATATTTGTTGACTTGTTGAGTTTTTAAAAAGAAATGGAAACTTGGGTTAATTTTTAAAATATTGTACTATTTAGCCCAGTAAACGCATTTAGCTAAAATGCAAACTAGTCAAAAGCTCAAATAATTAGACTTTTCTTTGTATACTTTACTCATATGAGATAAAGAAAAATACCTAATTTATCAAGGAGTTACTGAAAAACAAACAACTTCTGGAGTATGTAAAATGGCCAGTACAAATTTGATTTTTTCTCTATATCTTCTGTATCCACAGTATTCTAAAATGATAATTGATGTTTATATTGATGACAGATATTAAGGAATATCTAAGTACTAAGGTACCTTATGAATTATCAAAGAAAAATTAAATTATGTTCAGTAGTACAGTGGTCATTTATATTTTATATTCTTATTATTTGAAAATGAATATTCTAAATTTGGTTTGTATGAATATGTATGTATTTTAATTTTAATATATACATGTAGGTAGTACATCTGATAACTACTTCTTCACCAGAATATTAACTTGACTTTCCTATTTCCCCTGCCATTCTAGATAGGAGCTTATTATACTTAAGTTTTATTAGATGTTGAATTAATAAGACACTTGTGATTTCTACTGATGATAATAGCCATAGACAACCAGATTGATGTGAAAATTAGACTGTAAATCATTCAAAAACTAAGCTCTTTTCAAATTACTTGCTATTTCATCTTTTTCTATTGCCTATTTTCTCTTTTTCTCCTCATAATGGACTACCTTTCATTTTATTTTTAGAGGATAGCAAATAGAAGAATTCTTAAAATATTGTCTTATATGATTCTCTTGGTGATTTGTATTTGTGAGATGAGAAAATAATGTAACTAAATGAAATTATATGGACTATATTATTTCAGTGAATGCATACAATGGCTTTTCTCACTGGCCTTTTACTAGAGTTGTTCAAAGAGGTAACAAAAAAAATTATCACTTGTCCTTTATTCGTATTCTTGTGGATGATGTATAATTGTTAACATTGGTTTATGAACACTAGAGTCCCCAGGAATAGCTTTAAAATATAGTTTGTCTATATTGTTGTATAGTGTTACATAGTGAAAAGAGCACTGAAATGAATCCTGGCACCTGGGTTCCAAATTCTTTCTCTTGTGTGACCTTGGGCAAATGATCTGACTTTTTTTTGGTCTTAAGTTCCACATCTGTGAAATGAAGGGTGCAGGAGACTGGATGAGATGACCTCTAAGGACCCTGCTCACTTTAGATCCATTATCATCCTTTGACTTTGATAACACATAGCCTTGTTGCTTTGAATTTATTTTCATGGAGGGGAAGACATTTTGAACCTTACACTTCAGTTTAATCAGGACTTTCCTACACGAGACCAAGTATTTTTTTCCACTAAATTGCTAAAAGTGCATTTTTATCTGCTCTCATTAATTCCATAGTTGAATTGAATTGAGAGGAGATGATTGATAGAGCAATTCAGTTGTTGAATATTAGAGTAACTATTTGCTAGCTAATGACATTGCCACAAAAACTGACATTTAGAACAGCTAAAAAGTTTCAGTGATATCCTGTTATCAGTTATGACATTTTTTTCAGACTTAATAAAAAATAGGTTTTTGAAGTTCAATTGATTGTACACGTGTGCTTTTTAAATATTGAAAACTAGGTGTGCTTAACTTAAATGTGGATAGTTTTATATCTGTGTTCTTGATTTTTCATTACTGTCACAGAAGATTTATTTAGATTATTTGGTCTTTTTATTGTAACTATATTCCTATGATTTTTTAGTTGGGGCTTACAGTAGCACGTCAGTTCCTTAAGGATGTCTCATCTCTGTATTTTCAGTGACTAGTGCCTAATAAATGTTTAACTTAGTTTTTAAGTAGTTTTATAAATGTGAGTTGGATGAGTGATGCCCGGCAGTAGGAATTGTGGGGATTGTCAATTCTGTTAATTTCTGTTAGAGCTTACAACTCCCCACTCTTTAGCTGGGGTCCTCAGGGTTCAGACATTTTCACATTTCATGACATAAGCATTTGATATTGTTTAGTAGACTTTATGTGTGTAGCCCATAAATAAAAGGATGTGAATCAAAACCTAAAATCAACGGTTTGTCTTTGAATGTATAGATACCTATCTCATCCAGAGAATTATAGAATCTCCCAGCTGTTTATTATGTAAGAATTCTTTCTATAGCATACAAATTTTTGCTTGAAGATCCATTCTACTTTTGGATAGAGCTGATTGTTAGAAAATTTTTTCTTGCATTAAGCTCCATTTTGTCTTTGTAGCTTGTTATTGTAGTTGCTATTGGCTGTGTTTTCTGGGGCAGACAGAACACATCTAATTCATTATCCACAGCCATTTCCAGACTTCAACCCAACTATTATATTATTTCCTTCCTAAGTTTTCCCTTATCCATCCCTAGTTCCTTCAACCAGTTCTCATAATTTGTGATCTCAAGACCACTATCTTATTCATCCTCCTCTGGAAACTCTCTACTTTGTCAGTTAATTTCCCAGTATCTAGTGCCTCAAACTGAACACAGTATTTCAGTTGTTGTTTGACCAAGATGACTAATTAATGTAGCCTAAGACTTCATTTTTTGGCATATCTCACTGACTCACGGTAACCTTTTCCATTTTGTGCATTTGAAGTTGCTTTTTCGAATGAAATGTAAGATCCCTGCAGTTTTTCCTTGTCCATCTTTACTGCTTTACTTCCTACTTTATCAAAGGTACATATATTCTTAACATTAAGCTTTTTTGCAATGAAGCTAAAAAGACAGCTGAAGTGTGATATTTATCTGTTTGCTTCGTTTGATATACTTTCTTTTGAAAACTTCTGTGCTGATCCTCAGACAGCTGGCACAGTGGTAGGACTTTCTAGTACTTAAAACTTTTCTTTAAGTCTTTAAAATTCAGTTTGCTGGAATGATTTATTAAAGAATTGTTTTTTTTCAAGGAAAAGGGTTTTATCTAAGGAATAGGAAATGTGATTCTCCAGTGGAACCTGAAAGTCCCCTTAGTCCTTTTTTCAGTCAATAAACATTTCTTAAGTGTCTGCTATGTGCCAAGTGCTGGGGTTACAAAGAAGGGCAAAAGACAGCCCGTCCTCAAGGAGCTGACGATCTCTAACAGGAGAGACAACAAGCAGAAACGTGTGTGTGTGTGTGTGTGTGTATGTGTGTGTGTGTGTGTGTGTGTGTGTGTGTGTGTGTGTATTCAGACAAGCTATATACATTATAGTAAGAAATAATTAGCAGAAGGAAGGCAATAGAATAAAGAGGGATTGGGAAAGGCTTCATATCATAACACTTGACTCCCTTGTTTCCCTGTACCCTCAGAGTAAAAAACAAAACAAACCTATGAACTCATGTTCCTTTTCCTGCCTTAAGCCCTTCCACATTTTGTTTTATTAATTTAGTAAAACAGTAGATCCGTACTGCCTCTCCCCCCCCCCCCCCACTTTGGATCTTTCATAATTTTTTCCTTTCTTTTTTCTTCCTTTCTACCTGAATCACAGATAATTCCTAGAATGTTAATACATCACCTGCCAGACAAGGTCTAGGAAGACAATGGGAGAAAAATATTTTATAGTCTCTTAAATCATGAGGGACTTTGCCTATATGTCCTCAGACCCGAGTTGTTTTTTGTTTAACACTACTTTAGTCATCCTAGCCCTGTAGTCAGTTTAACACTTCTGCACTCATTGTAACACTCCTATACATTGCCATGTTTTTATAATTATAAAAAATTATCATCTAATTTCTCTTCTTTATATGTTTTATCAACTAAATAGGCTAGTCTTTGAAATATTTCATTTAAAGGCTTTTCTGAATTTTATATATTCAAAACCTAAGTGAGTTTTATTTAGTACTTAAAAAGTTCTATAATTTCATGAGTGTGAATGTTCTCTTTACCAATGCAGATTATATCTTAGTAGGCATACTAAGTAGATAGTCTTTCTGAATTGCTGTGGTCAAAAGAATTCAATACTTCTTAGTGATAAGGCTCTCCTAACTTGCTGTGCTGATCCTCAGGCAGCAGGCACAATGGTAGGACTTTCCAGTACTTAAACTTTTCTTTAATAGTCTTTAAAATTCAGTTTGCTGGAATGATTCATCAAGGTATTTTTGTTTTTTAAAGGAAGAGGATTTTATCTAAGGAATAGGGAATCTGATTTTTGTGGGTTTGTTTGTTGCAATGGGGTTTTTCTAAATGAGTGAACACGAATTTATTGGTGCTTACTGTATGCCAAGCACTGTGCATTTCATTGGTAATACAAATATGAAAATGAGATAGCCCTTGCTCTCAAGGATCTTTTTCCTAATAGAAAGAGAAAACATATAGAGGGGAGTGGTAGCTTTGGTCTAAGAAATGACATGAATGGTGTATATAACTTTTAAGTGAATTGATTAACACACTTTCCCTAAAAAGTGTAAAACATGTATGTGCATATGGAGGGTTGTGGGTAAGGAAAAAGTAGCAGGGGGATAGCAAGTAGATGGCTAGAGTGTATGGGTACTCCTTATTATTTAAAGAAGGTTACAGCATCCTTTTCAGTGTTGGAACACTGTCCTATATTCTAAAACTTTAGTTAAAAGTAACTTTAGAGGAGAGATGACAGAAGCAGAGAAGAGCTCAGTTGAGTTCCCTAGAATTCTCCTCCCCAAAACTCTAAAATAATGCCTCAAATTGAATTCTGGAGTGGCAGAACCAAAAAAAGGTTGGTTGAAACAGTTTTCCAGCCTAAGACCAATTAGGAGGTTGTCAGGAAAGGTCTGTCTGACCAGAGTGGTAATCAGGTCTGAAGCCCAGTGCAGACTGTGTAGTACAAGCTGCACTGCCAGCAGTGGTTGCATTGGTGGCAGCAGCAGCAGCTTTCAGAGTTCTCAGTCTCTAGATAGTTGAGGGGTGGTGGTATTGAATAGCTCTTTGCCAGTGCTGAGTTCAGGACCCTTTTGTATTGTCCATACACAGTTCTGGGTTGCAGCCTCAGAGCCAAAAGAAGTGATAGCGCTTGCAACCCTCAGAGAAGAGGGTTTGTGGTCACTCATGGGGGAGTAGGAATCTTGTTATCAATCCTAAGGCAGAGGTGAGCATTAGCACTTGTGGTTGTAGGACAGTGGGGGGACCTGGTCACAGTTCCAGGGCCAGGAGGAGTGCTAACACTGGTGGCTGTAGGGGAACAAGGTCCCTTCCTGGGTAAAGACCAGAGCACAGGCCAGTAAAGTAGTAACCACAACTCTCCTTAGATCATACTGTGTTGGAAGCACATAAACCTACAGAACCCCAGAACTAACTCTGAAAATAGCAGCCTGAAGGGCTGAAGCGTGGAACAGTTCCCCTTCCATCCTAGGGTAAGAATACAACTTTAAAATAAAGTTAAAAATCAATAAATAGGCTGGAAAAATGAGCAAATCTCAAAAAAGGAATATGTTATAATAATAACTTGCTATAATAATAGTTATTATGGTGACAGGGAAGATCAAAACACAAACACAGAAGAAGACAATGATATCAAAGCAGCCCCAAGCATAGTCTTTTTTTTTTGAGGGGGAAAGGCAATTGGGGTTAAGTGATTTGCCCTAGGTCACATAGCTAGTAAGAATATCAAGTATCTGAGGCTGGATTTGAACTTAATCCTCCCTGACTCCAGGGCTGGTACTCTACTCACTGTACTATTTAGCTGTCCTGCAGAAGAATCATCTTAAAGAAAAATGTGAAGTAGATACAAACACAGTAAGAATTCCTATACTGGTGGAGAACCTCAACTTTTCCCTCTCAGAATTAGATAAATCTAACCACAAAATTAATAAGAAGTTAAGGAGATAAATAGAATTTTAGAAAAGTTAGATTTAAAAAATCAGATAAAAGAGATAGGAGAAACACTGGGAAAAGAAATGAGAGTAATACTAGAAAATGATGAAAAAAAGAATCAAAAGCTTGGTAAAAGAAGGACAATAATCCACTGAAGAGAAGAACACAAAGTTGGACAGATGAAAAATGAGATACCAAAGCTCACTAAAGAAAATAATTCCTTAAAAATTAGACTTGGACAAGTAGAAGCTAATAAATTCATGAAACACTAAGAAACAACAAAACAAAATCAAAACAATGAAAAAAATAGAAGAAAATGTGACCTATCTCTTTGGAAAAACAACTGACCTGTAAAATAGATCGAGGAGAGATAATTTAAGAATTACTGCACCAATTGAAAACCAGGATTAAAAAAAAAGAGCTTAGAATTCATCTTTCAAGAAATCATCAGAGAAAACTTCCTTGATATGATAGAATCAGAAGGTAAAATAGAAATTGATAGAATCTACTCATCACCTCCTAAAAGAGATCCCAAAATGAAAACTCTCAGGAATATTATAGTAAAATTCTACAGTTCCCAGGTCAGGGAGAAAATATTGCAAGCAGCCAGAAAGAAACAGTTCAAATATTGTGGAGACACTGTCAGGTTCACACAAGATTTAGCAGCTTCTACATTAAAGATGCAGAAGGCTTAGAATATGATATTCTGGAAGGCAAAGGAGTTAGGATTACAACTGAGAATAATGTACCCAGCAAAACAAAGTATAATCCTTTAGGGGCAAAATTATTCAATGAAACAGGATTTTCAAGCATTCTTGATGAAAAGACCAGAGCTGAATAGAAAATTTGGCTTTTATTTACAAGACTGAAGAGAAACATAAGAAGATAAACATGAAAGAGAAATCATAAGGCAATCAACAAAGTTAAAATGTTTACCTTCCTATGGAGGAAGATATTTATAATTCCTAAGATCTTTATCATTATTAGGGCAGTTAGAAAAAGTGTAGGTAGACAGAGGGAGTATGAGTTCAAATTTATTATAATGACATGATAAAAAATGAAGGGGTGAGAGAGGGATGCATTGGGAGATGGAAGGGACAGGAAGAATGGAGAAAATTGCGTGTGAAAGGAAGAGCTTTTACAGTGGAAGGACAGATAAGTGGTGGCAGACAATGTTTAAACCTTACTCTCATTGGAATTAGCTCAAAGATGGAATAACATACACACACAGTTGGATATAGAAATCTATCTTGTCCTACAGAAAAGTAACAGAGAAGGGGGGTGGATAAGAGAAGGAAAGGGGGACTGATAAAAGGGAGGGTAGATCAAGGAAGGTAGTGGTCAGAAGTGTGTGTGTGTGTGTGTGTGTGTGTGTGTGTGTGTGTGTGTGAGAGAGAGAGAGAGAGAGAGAGAGAGGAAGAGGAGAAGGATAAATAGGGGAAAAATAGATGGCGGGAAATGCACAGTTAGTAATCATAACTGTGAATGTGAATGGGATAAATTCACCCATAAAACAGAAACAAATACCAGAATGGATTGGAAACCATAATTCAACAGTATGTTTGCAAGAAACATGCTTGAAACAGAGAGACAATCCAACAATATATTGTTTACAAGAAGCACTCTTGAAACAGATCCATACACAGTAAAAATAAGAGGCTGGAACAATATCTATTATGCCTCAGGGGAGGTGAAAAAAAAAGCAAGGATAGCAATCATGATCTCAGACAAAGCAAAAACAAAACTAGACCTACTTAACATAAGCAAGGAAACTATAGTTTGCTCAAAGGTATCACAGACAATGAGACAGTTAAGTGGTGCAGTGGTTAGAATGTTGCACCTTAAACAGGAAAAGTGTGAGTTCAAATTTAATGTCAGACACTATTTATGTTACCAGTTGTGTGACCCTGGGCAACTCACTTAATGCTGCTGAATTTCCTCATCTGTAAAATGAGTTGGAGAAGGAAATGACAAACCACTACAGTATTTCTGCCAAGAAAATCCCAAATGAGGTCACAAAGAGTTGGACATGACTAAAAAAAAGCACCTGAATAAAACATAGACAATGAAGTAGTATCATTACCAAACATATACGCACCAAATGGCGTGTCATCTACATTTTTAAAGGAAAAATTAAATGAATTACAGGAGAAAATGGATTGTAAAACTATACTGGTGGGGAACTTCAACTTTTCCCTCTCAGAATTAGATAAATCTAAGAACACAATTAATGAGAAATTAAGGAGATAAATAGAATTTTAGAAAAGTTAGATATGATAGACCTTCGGAGAAAGGTGAATGAGAATAAGAATCTGTATAGGGCAAATTCACAAAATTGACCGTGTTTTAGACGGTCTTCATTCACAAATGAAGAAAAGCAGAAATATTAAATGTATCCATTTCAGACCATAATGTAACAGAAATTATGTTCAATAAAAGGTCATGGAAGCATAGATTAAAAATTAATTGGAAACAAAATAATTCTAAACAATGAGTTGATCAAAGAACAAATCATAGAAATAATCAAAACTCGTATCAGTTCATCAGCATGAACTATTTGTTTATTCACTGAATATAACCTAGATACTACGAATATTAAAGTTTTTTCTTTGAAAAAATTTGGCTTGATATCTTTTGGTTTTTATCTCCTTGAATTCTGATTATATTCTTTACCCTTCACTTAAACAGTGAGTCATCTTTTATAAGATTAAAAACAGAGAAAAAGAAATTCAGCAAAGCTAACCAACACATAAACATATATATAGTTCAATACCCATAAGCCCCATCTACAAATAGGAGAGGGAAATGTATTTTCTCATTTCTTCGATGAACATCTAATTGAAGGTAAGAGCATGCTGGTCTTGGAGTCAAGGAGGAATTGGTTCCAATATGACCTAGGAGATTTATTAGCTGTGTTATCATGTATTAGATATTTACCATATCTGAGTATCAGTTTTCCATCTATAAAAAGAGAATAGTATTATTTAATCTCAGAGCTGTTGTGAGAAAAGCATTTTATTTAAATTCAAATTATTGTTATCACTAAGAAAACAATTTAAGTTTCAACTAGTTATAGGTATCAGGGACTCCTTTTTAGAGAACTGGATTGGGGAACAAGAGTCCTGAGTTTGATCTTAAGTGACTTACTTAATAAAATGGGAATAAAATTTCCTGTCCTTCCCTCCCCATTCCTTATATAATGAGCAAAATTACTAAGGGAGGTTGAGGAGGTTATTGTGATAAAGTTTGCATAGAATTTTAAACTCTGGGAAGGGAGGGGAAAAATCTAAGATATATGGAAGTGATTATAGAACACTGAAAACAAATAAAATAATTTAATTTAAAAAAAAAGAACATAGAATTACCTCCATTCCACAAACAAGGGATCTGAGGAGGACACACACACCACTCTAAATTAAAACATCACTATATACATAGAACAAGTCAAATTGAGAAGTGTGAAATATTAAAGACGGGATAGATTTCTTCTAGTGAAGGGCAATCAGGGTAGGCATCATGAAAGAGGTGACACTTAAGCTTAGACTTGAAGGAAAAGGAAGAATTCAATTGATGGAAATAAAGGAGGATTCCATTCCCAAGATAGGAAATGGTATATGCAATGACACAGAGAATGGCAGGGAACTGAGTTTTGTTGGGTTATGGAAAATAGGATGGAGAATCATTTGAAATAAGACTGGAAAGAAGGATTGGAGATGGATATCAGAGTAGTTTTCCTTGATAATTTCTTTAAAGAATTATCTTTTTTTTTAATCATGGCTTTCAGGTAGTTCAATAATTTGTAAATTATCTCTCTTGGATCTATTTTCCATGTCAGTTATTTTTCCAATGAGATATTTCTCATTTTGTTTTTTCTTGTGATTTTCAGAATAGTTTTCCTTGATAATTTCTTGAAAGAATTATCTTTTTTTTTTTTTTATCATGGCCTTCAGGTAGTTCAATAATTTGTAAATTATCTCTCTTGGATCTGTTTTCCATGTCAGTTATTTTTCCAATGAGACATTTCTCATTTTGTTTTTTCTTGTGATTTTATTTGATTGTTTCTTGATTTCTCATGAAGTCATTAGCTTCCATTTGCTCAATTCCAATTTTTGAGGAATTATTTTCTTCAGTGAGCTTTTTGTTCCCCCCTCATTTGGTGATTCTTCTTTCCAAGGCATTTTTCTCCTTATTGGCTTTGTACCTCTTACTATTTGACCTATTCTGTTTTTTTCAAGGTATTCTTTTTTCAGTATTTTTTGGTGTCTCCTTTACCAAGCTGTTGACTCCTTTTTTTCTATGATTTTCTTGCATCACTTTCATCTGTCTTCCCAGTTTTTCTTCTGCCTCTCTTATTTGATTTTCAGAATCCTTTCTGAGCTCTTCCATGGCCTGAGATGAGTTCCTATTTTTTTGGTGGCTCTGGATGGAGGAGCTTTGACTTTGTCTTCTTTGGAGTGTGCATTTTGATCTTCCATATCATTGTAGTAACTTTCTCTGGTCAGAATTTTTCTGTTGCTTGCTCATTTTTCCAGTCTATTTCTTGACTTTGAAGCCTTTGTTAAAGTGAGACCCTGCTTTCAGGGTGGAGGGCCCACTGTCCCAAGCGTCAGGGGCTTCGTGCAGCTGTTTTCAGAGATACTTCTAGGGACCTATAAGTTTTCAGTTCTTTCAAGGTGGTATTATCTAAGAAGAAGTGTTTCCTCCTCCCCTGGCCTGTGCTCTGGTCTGTGAGTAGCCACAAGCACTCTTTTATGCTCTGGAACTGTGACAAGGGTCCCTATTCTACTGTGGCTGCAGACTCTGGTGTGCTAGTGCTCCTCTTTACCCTGGGGCTGCCATCCAGGACTGTGACCCAGATCTGAGTATGGGCAAAGCAACAGAATCCTGACCCCAGTGCCAGAAAAGAGACTCTTGTAGTCTCCTAACCAGTTGTTTGACTCCCTTACCGTTTGAGAGCTGAGAGCTCCAGAAAAAAACCTTTGCTGCTGCTGATTCAGGGGCTCCTAGGTCTGTTCCTGGTTTCCTGGGTCCCATTCTGTGCTGACACAGTCTGTGCTGGACTGTGCTCCATTCTCACTCAGGTGGACAGACCTTTCCTGCTGACCTTCTAAGTTGTCTTTTGCTAGAAAATTACTTCACCCTGTCCTTTTGTGAGTTCTACTGCTTCAGAAATTGCGTTATGGGCTTTGGCGGAGAGCTCAGGCAAGTTGCTGCCTTTTCGTGGCTCTGCCTCAGCCCCCTCCCCATCCCCTCTTCTATGACTAGTCTGCTCCCATTCTCGTCTGGTGGTTCAGATCTCAGCAGGAACCTGAATCTCTGGGTAAGAGACTGTAGGATGAGTTCCTGATAGAGGTCAGCCAGTCTTTTCCTCTCTCTGGAGAGATGCATTCCTTTGTGTGACTGCCACTTCTCCCAGCTGTCCCTCAGCTTTCATCGCATTGCCCCAGAAAGCTGAGTACATCCTCTGGTTACCGAATGTGCCTGCCCAGTTTATTTCCAGCTCTCTTATACTGATAGTCCAAGTTATTCGAAGAGATTAAAAACAACCAGGGAATGATGGACTTGGCATTTTTTTTACTCTCCTAGTATCCTCTTTCAGCCCTAAATGAACTAATACCTCTGCCTGAATGAGAACCTGCTCCTTTACCTTGGAGAGCACTCCCCATGTGTGATCAGGAGAGCTGGGAACAATCCTTTGTCTCACCATCCGATTACCTCACCCAGTTTCATATTTCTAGGGTCCTTCCCCCAGCTCAATCAGGGTGTGAGCCACCTAGCTTACCTCCTTCTAACTACAGAAAGAGGCATAGCTTTAACACCTAATACTGTTAGTTCAGACTTGATGTTGAAATGAAATGAGGCAAATCATTGAACACTGCAAGGATATCCAGTGAGGATACTTAACTTCCCTAGGTACAGTCCTCCCCTCATTTCCATAGGGAAATGTATCTGATCAAAGAGACTGATAAAGTGACTCGTAAGTCAGGTTTTGGAAGGTCCTAGAACTAAGAATGATTTTTACATTTTTATTTATTTTATTTAAAAATATAAAAACCATTCTTAACTTGTGAGTGGTACAAAAGCTTTCAGTGATCCAGATTCAGTCCTCAGTAGCCCCTTCCTTAGATGACCAGGAAGCTGTCAGGGAATGCAGAACCATTCAAGGCCTTGGGGCAGCTTTGTCTTTTAGGTAAAAACTTTCTGGTATGTGGGTGAGAAGAAAGACTCTGCATCAGGAAATTACTGGTCATGTCAACTTTACTTATTGCCCATAGAGCCTTTATATAATTTATCAGGCTATTTTAAAGGCACATATTTTTACAAATATCACTGAACTAAAATTTAGTACATATATAGGTTGGTACCTGCTAAAAATATAAATATGAAATTTTACATTTTCAAGTATGAGAGAAGTCACTTTTCAAGTGAAAAATTTCATACCTACACAAGCCTGTTTTCTCTACATGTATTTCATTACATCTGTCTTCCATTTTCTCCTTATTTTGTTTTTATTTTACATTAATAAATAAAAAACTTAATCAGTTCTTCCCTCTATGACCTCTCCTCCTGCCACTGAGCAAATCTTTTAAAAAGCATTTCCCCGTCCCTAGAAAAAAAAAGCCTTCAATACATACTTGTGTAATTTGGCAAAAACAACTCTGACATTAGCTATGTCTGAAAATATGTCTCTTTATGCCTTTTAAATTAATTACTTTTCTCAGGAAGTAAATAGTGTGTTTCATCTTCATTCTTTTAGAGTTAGATTGGTCAGAGTTTAAAGTCTTTCAAAGTTGCTTTTCTTTATAATGTTATCATTTTTGATTGCACCGTTTTTTTGGAGCTTATCCTACCTTCCTTTTTGCAGCTTCTCTCCCTCCTAGCCTATACTGGTTTCCCGATCCCAGCTCCGTTTGCTGCTGGGAAGGATTGCTCACATAGCCTCTTACCAAGAGACTTTAGGCCCCAGACCTCTTTTCCTGAGTTCAGCTGGCTTATCTGATGCGACTCTTCCCCTTGTCTCTTCTGGGATGTTTTTATCTGTGTATTTTTTTTTAATATAGTTCTAGACTGGATGAGGGAGCTTACTTCTCTTTCTCTTAGGTTTTCTTTATCATTGCTCTATCTCAGGTCCTTTTCAGATATTTATAGGAATTTGATGAGAGAGCTGGGCACCTCTACAGCCTTTCACTTTGCCATTTTAACCAAAAGTTCCATAGGTATTTTGATGACAGGAAGAAAATGATAATTGATTACCCTATTGGTTTATAGAAATCTTCCAAGGATGGTGATTATGGGTGTTCCAGTTCTGTGAGGGAAGTAAAGAAAACTTGTATGTACTTACTGTTTGTATAACATTGTGGGAATGTATCATATCAAGGAATATCAATGTGAATATACCATTAGTTTAACCATGAAAATTATGATTATGTATCCAGCAGTCAACAAAGTCAGGAACATTTCAAAGGAAATCAGAGAGCATGATACTAATTTATAAGTTCAGTTCCAATTTTTTGTTTGCTTTTGATAAATTTTAATTGACATTTGTGTTTATGTACTGTGATTTGTATATAGAAAGCACTTTACAAAAGTGTATATTTAATTGAATTGCATGAATAAAGCCTCAGTGTGAACATTTGTGTTTCTACTGATTAGGATTAACAGTTTTACTAATAAGTGGGTCTAGTTGGAAGTGAATGAATTTAACCGTAGGTGGGACTTTTGAAAATCCTGTGGGGAAGTGAAAATCCACTTAGGTTTAAATATTTTCTGAAAGAATGCTAATACTCTGCAAAGCACCATTATTTGCTAGAGGTAGAAAAGACCTTTTTGGCTTAGTTTGAAACAGCAACAACAACAATTAATAGCTTTTTATATCTGCCTAAACCTTTCCTTTCTCGGAGGGTGACCTTTAAAATGGATTTGCCCAAAGAACAATGTGGTGTTCTTAATGAATATTGAAACACCATAATCTGTGAGTTCTGTACATAACAGAGCCAAGGTCTAAAACTTTGACCCCCACGGGCAATAGATGATAATACAGCCGCAGGTTAGAATGTAATTTTCTTTTATACGTAATATTTATCAATAATATCATGTTGTATGTAACATTTATATTCACATAAATCACTAACATGGATGATTGATAGAATGTTCCTAGATTATACAGTTATACTATTAATAGAAATATCTTTATGAAATAAAATTTCTTTCTTAAAAATAATTCTCATTGTCTGGGTCTGATAGCATGTGCCTATAATACCTGCTCCTAGAAAGGCTGATGCTTGTGGATCACTTGAATCTGAGAGTTCTAAGCTAGTCTGGCATCTGTACTGAGTGGCACCAATATGGTGAATCCCTGGGAAATAGTGGTGTTGTTGTCAGGTTGTCTAAGGAGGGGCAAAATGGAGTAGGTCAAGTCTTCTGTGCCTGTCAGCATTGCTTACTGACCTGCTAGCCGAGGTGAGACAGAGAGACCCAGTTATAAAAAAATAGTAAATAATAATGTTATCAATATATTTGGTAATTGACTTATTTGTCCCAATGTCAAGACAAAGGTTTGACTTCTAATAAGTCAATAAATTGTTTTCTTATTGATAGCCTTCATAGGAAAAACTACTAGGAAGTCAGAAGTCTACATTCCCAATAATTAATCTGTGTCAGACTGAACTTTGTAAAGAGCTTTCTAGATGCCTTACCAGGAAGTGTTAGAGAAGGGTTCTGTGTGTGCCTTTCCCTGTTATTTATTGGTGGGGAAGAGGAAGAAAAAGAAAATTATTTCCAGTCAAAGTAAATGAAGCATGAAATATGTCTCCCTAAGCCAACCAAAGGTACTTGTATTTGTATGAACATGTCAGGAGCATTGAACTCAAAACTCTCGTTTTGAAAAATGAATTTTACCAACTTAGTCTCCTGCCTTGAGTAGAATTGACTAAGTTATGCCCGTCACATGTCTGTCTTTCAAGGTGAGTGCTGTTAATAAGTTAGAATAAGTTATAAAGAGGCTTTAAAATTAGCTAATATTATCAGAGTCACAGATTCCTTCTTCAGATATTGACTGACCTTTAGAAGTTACTGTGATTTGGAAGCTTCTCTGTCCTGATATACTTAGAGTGCCTTTTAAGGGTTTTGTATATGCATGTACTTATTTATGGCACATTTAATTGGTTAGATAACTAGTTATTGCTACAAAGCCAAATGCAGAAGTATATACTGCTTTCTTTTAAGCCAATGAAACAGCAGTCTCCCAGAAAAGGGACTGCATTATGGATGGGGCCCTTGAAAGCGTCAGAGGTAGGTTTGCTATTCAAATCTAACTTTAAGAAGATAGAAAGTTGGGAATGTTAGGACCTTTGAGAAAAGCTTAGTTCTGTCCCCCTGACAGAAAAATTAATGTAATTTTACTTGCTAACAATAGTTTTTAATAGTTTTTGGCATACTTGGCATCTCTTTTTATTTTAAAAAAATTTATACATTATTTCCAAATAAGAGAATGTCCACAGTATAATAGGCTCATAGAGTATAGAATATAAGAGCTGGAAGGGACCTTAGATATCTACTGTATCAGCCCTCTCATTTTTTTTAGTTAGGGGAACTGAGGCCCAGTTAAAAAGAATTGTCCATGATCATATATCCAGTTATAGGTATCTAGGTGGCTAGATAGAGTGCTGGCTGTGGAATCAGGAGTTCAGATTCTGTCTCAGACACTTACTAGCTATGTAACAGTGGCAAGCCTCAGTTTTGTCATTTGTAAAATAGAAATAAGAATAGTAATACTGTTATCTGCTTACCTCAAGGGTTGTTGTGAAGATAAGATGATATATGTGAAACACTTTGCAAACTTCAAAGCTCAATGTAAATGCTACTATTGTTATTTTTTAGTTGAGTTACTATTTTATCCACATAAAAGTTCTCTGCCTCCGTCCTGGTGTCTCTTCCCTTATTTGTGATTTCATTCAGAATAGGTCGATGAGGGTGGAAGCTCACTCTGCTGCTTTAGATTGACAATCTATCTATAATTTATACTGTTGGAGAGTTGCCTGGAGCATTAATTAAATGACTTGCCCATGGCTGCCAGCATTATGTATCAGAGGCAGAACTTGAACTCAGGTCTTCCAGATTCCGAAGTTGACCCTTTGATTCACTATTCCCTACAGCCTCTCAGCATACATAAGCCAGCCTTCCAAACCAAAAGTAAGTTTTCATTTAAGGAAGCAGGCCAGTTAAATTAATCTGCGAGTAAAGGTAGCGCATTTCTTCCTCCTGCTCCAAGAATAAATGAGAAAGGACAGAGCATGGGTCTTATTAGTCTACTTCTCTGATTATAACAGTTTATATATTATAAATGGGTTAGCTCATTATTGACAACACAAATCAGTAATTGTCACAGAATCATTGTCATCAGCTTAAATTACTCATTGAAAATTGATTTAATGGGGGAGAAAAATAAATGCTTGGCAGTTGAAAAAAAGAAAATTCATTTTACAAAGGGAATAGGTTATAGGGATAAAGGAGAGAAATTTGTTGTTATTATCACACGCGTCAGGCACTTCTGAAAGATGTAGGTATGAGTTAGAGACTTAGTCTAATGATTCCACCTCTCTGCTCAGTCGTTTGTGGGAAACTTCGTAATGGAGAATTCAAATTCCATACCAAAGTGGAAAAATTCTAGCTTGTGGGTCAAGCGGAAAGTTTTTATTACTATAACTGAACTTGTTGGTAATGTTTTAGTGGTCTTTTGTGCCAGGCATTATGCTAGCTGCTGGGAGCACAGAGACAAAAATCCCACAGTCCTGCCCCAAGGAGGCCCTTAACCCCATTTCCTCTTCATGTTTTCAGCAAACTATGCAAATTGTCCCCCCCACTCTCCCTGAAGTGCGGTCCTTCCCTACGTATCAGCACCTTTCTTTCTTCCCTTCAACACCCCTCTCCTATCTTTGTCTGACCATCCATGCTGTTTTTCATCCTTTCATCCATTTTTACATCCTCCTTCTCCTTTATGGCTAAATTTGAGCCTGCAGTCATTACCTCTACACCCTCTCCTCTCATTCCGTTCCAAATCCTCCGTAGTCTAGCATCCACTCACATTATGGAACCGAAGCTGCTCTTTCCAAGTTGCTCATTATCTTTTAATTGTCAGATCTATTGACTCTTGCAGATCTGTCTGCGGACTTTGACCCTGCTGATCATGGTCTTCTCCTGGATGATCTTTTCCTCTCCAGGTTTTCATGACATTGCTGTCTTCTGGTTCCCCTCCTACCTCTCTGGTGCCTCCTTCTCAGTCCTCTTTGATGGTTCTTCAGCCTGGTCATGATACTAAGTGTGGATATTCCCCAGGGCACTGTCCTGGGCTCCCTTCCCTTTCTGTACCTTTTCCCTTGGTGATACATCACTGACTGCCTTTTGTACGTCTCAAATTGGATGTCCCATAGGCATCTCAAACTCATTCTATCCAATACAGAACTCATTATCTTTTGCTCAGAGCCTTTCTTATGATTGCTGAGGCCCCACCCTCCTCCCACTCACCCTGGCTTACAAGACTTTGTGCTATCCTTGACTCTTCACTTATCACTTCACATTTCTCATCTGCTTTGTCATTTTTACCTTCACAACATCTATTTTTCTCTACTAACATTCTCTCTAGTAAGATAGATGTCACCCTGGTGGAGGGCAGCATCTCCTCACTTTTCTCTTAGATTATTGTAATAGCTTTCTGTTTGTTCTTAAGCTTCAAGTTTCCTCATTTCAATCTATTTTCCATTCAGCTGCCAAAGTGATTTTCCTAAAGCTCTCTGAGCTTGTCAGTTCACTATTTGATAAGTTTCAGTGGCTCCCTGTTACCTCCAGGATCAAATATAAAATCCTGTTTAGCTTTTAACGTCCTTCACAGATTTGTCCTTTCCTACCTTTACAATTTTCCTCCATACAGATCACTTCTTTCTGTGTTTTCTACTCTCCAGCATCATGGTCTTTCTGTTCCTCCCTTACCTTTTTCATTGACCATTCCAACATTACTGGAGTGCTTTTCCTCTTCACCTTTGCCTCCTGACTTCCCTGGATTCCTTCAAGACCCAGCTCAAATCCCACCTTCTGCAGGAGGCCTTTCATGGTATCCTCACTGTCAGTGCCTTGTCTTTGGATTTACCTCTCATTTACACTATAAATACCTCTTTTTGCATGTCATGTTGCCTTTCCCTCTAGAATGTGAGCTCTCTGGGGACAGGAATTGTGTTTTTCCTTTTTTTTTAATCTCCAACTCTTAGCATACTACCTGTCATGTAGTAAAGGCTTAAAATGCTTGTTAATTGATTGAATGGGTGATATGACATTGAAGCTCTGGAGAGATTAGGGATGGATGTATAACTCTGTGACTCATCTGTATAGTGAGCATAATCAAGCCCACCAAAGCTGATAAGGTCATCGAATGAAAATATATTTAGGGAGTAGCATAGAGGGCACAGAACAGAGTCCTGGAGAACCCCTGTAGTTAGAGGTCATGAGATAGATGGAAAAAAAATAGTGATAACTAGAATTTCTAATCCTTTGAAGTTTGCCGAATGCTTTACAGATATTACCTCATTTGATTCTAACAACAGCCCTGAGAGGTATCTTTAATTATTGTCTCCATTTTACAGGTGAGGAACCTGAGATAGACCGCGAAAAACTGAAGTTAACAGCTAGTCAGTGCCTGAGGCTGAATTTGAACTCAGTTTTTCCTGATTCTAGTTTTAGCGTTCAGAAAGACCAGCTCAAACCAGGTCTGGTCAGGTCAGAGAAACACCTACAAATAGCTGTGCTATGAAAACTTGAAGAAGATAGGCTATTTAGAGTAGAATGATGGCAGTCAATAGTGTTAAATGCAGAAAAGTCAAGAAGGATGATTTTTTTTTTAAAGGCCATCAAATGGCAAATTAAGAAATTACCGACAACTTTGGAGAGAGCAATTTTAGTCAGATGGTGAGGTCAGAAGTCAGATTGCATAGAGTTTAGAATTGATCATTAATGGTTTTGAAGAGAGCAGTTTCACTTGAGTGCTAAAAGCTGGAAGCCAGATAGCCAAGGATTTAAAAGGAATATCTGCACTCCTTATGGCTATTTATTGGTCTGAGTGTGTATATATATATATCTTATGAATGGAAACTAACATGTTGAGGGCTTGAGGGTATGTTGTATTAACAAGGTGTGATTGAGGAACTTTTAAGTGCTGTGTATTGACTGAAACATTCTCTAATGAAAAATCTTAAAGAGAATTTCAATTGACAACAAAATCATTCCCACTTATGGTACTTTTATTAGTTATTTTAAGGAAATAATTGAACATTAGTTTTGTAAATTCATTTTTGTAAACTAGTTTTTCTGTGACTGAATAGTAATAATTTTTAAATAAGATAATAACTTACTGATAATCACTTAATATAATTTCTTTATTCTTTGAATTAAATAGATACCACTTCCTATGAGGCCTTTCCTCATCTTTCTTGTTATTACTGTTCCATCCCTTCCAGCATTATCTTTTTTTTTGTTTGTTTTCCTGCTGTATCACCTAGTAGAATGTAAACTTCTTGAAGGAAGTGACTTTTTTCTTTAGGTGACTGCCTTGAAAGTAGTAGTTGAGTCTTGTTGATTGATTGCTTAGTATACTTTAGTTATTTCGCTTTTATCCTTTTTGATGAGCATATCCTTTTTGGTCTGCTCTGGTTTGAAGGAAGTCTGTTTCTTGGGAATGGTTTGCTACTTTCTCTTTTAGGCCTTTTATTTTCTTTCCAGTTCTTACTAATAGAGTTTTTTATTTTGTTTGGCTTTCTGATCACCCTGGGGCTTTCTTTGTAAGGGAAAGGGGTGAAGGATTCCTTTGGCTTTGCTAATGATTTCCTTTCCTATTGCTCTGAGCTTTCTAGCTGACTCTTGCAGTTATGCGGTATAAGTCATGAGCTGTTGTCATTGGATTTCTCCATCATTATTTTGTTTGGTGCAAACTTCAGGGTTTTGCTGGAGTAAGTATGTTGGAGTGGAGTTCAGGCAGGCATCTTGGCTAGAAGTATGACCACATCTTTTTAGAGCTGTGTAATCTACTTCTGACCATGAGGGGAAATATTCTCATCTCTGTCTTTAGTAAAAATGAGTTCTTTTAACCTTCCTGTCTGAGATTTAGAACTTTGAACCATACTAGATTTCATTTATTTAAGTTGAACCTTGACACATTTTTTTTTTTGAGGAAACTTGGCACATTGAAATATGAGTACTTCTTTTCAATCTTTGGGAATTTAACAGTTTTGAAAACAGATAATTAAATTAATTTTTATTTTAAGGAGTTTAAGCCTCAGTATGGTGGATTTGGGCAAACATCAAGGAGTATCCCATGTGCAGAACAATTTTCTAATAGAGAGACTCTGAAAATTGGTAAAATGTGTAGTGAAGACAAGATGTTCATTTTAAGAATCAGGTGCTCATTCTTTTGTTGTAAGTGTTCAAAATGGTCAAATTGAAAGGAAAAACCCCTTGATGATTTAGGAAGCTGTATTTCTTTGTATTAAACATATGTCTATGTTAAACATACTCTTCCTGAATTATTATATTTTTTGACCCATTCAAAATAAAAGCCCATGTCAAATAAAGACAGACTTGTTAGTAGCTAATTGATAATTTCTGTCTTTGTTGATGAAGGTAAACTGGATATTTGGTTTGGAAGCCATAGTGTGTATTCATCAGTCATTCATTTGAATTTACTTGGCTGTACCTGGAGGACGGAAACAGTTCTATTTTTGTCTTCGTGTCCCCATTACCTAGCACAGTTCCTGCACCTTCCATTTTTAATGTCTTGGAATATCCTCTCCCCCTCCTTCCATCTTGTATCAATTTTGTATATACACACATACACACACACATACACACACATACATACACACATATATCTCTTGGCTTGATTCTAAACTTCTCAAGGGCAGTGACTTTCACTTTTGTGGTTGTATTCCCAGGGCCTAGAATAGTACCTGAAAATAAACACTTAATAAATACTTATTGATTGATTGATTCAGAACCTATGTATTCTAGTTAGAACTCAATGCTTATTATCTTTTATGGGGGTCAGGAGGCAGAGATGATGAGGGAAGCATAGGGACTCCAGGCATAGGGAATCTGGAGATAAAATGTCTTATGAGAGGAACAGCAAGGAGGCCAGTGGTGACACTGGATCCCAGAGTACTCAGGTTGGGTGTATTAGGTTGGTGTTGGTGAAAGAAAGTGAGGGGTCTAAGGTGATACCTAGCTTATCAGTTTGGGTGACGGAGAATGGTGGTACCTTTGATAGCAAGAAGGCAGTTCAAAACAGGGGAGGGCTTGAGAGGATAGACAATGGAGGTCAACTTGGGACATGTTGAGTTTAAGATGTCTACCAGACATGTAGTTTGAAATGTCTGATGGTCAGATGGAGGTACAAGACTGGAGGTCAGGAGAGAGGTTTGGTCTGCTCAAATACTTCTGAGAATTTTAGCACAGATGTTAACTGAAGCAGGGGAGCTGTGAGATCACCAAGTGAAACAGTATAAATGAAGAACAGGACAGAGCCTAGGGGGCACTTGTATTTAGTGAGAGCGTGGCCTGAATGAGATCTAATGAAAGAGACAGAGAAGGAGGTCACAGAGGTAGGAGGAGAACTGAGAGAAAGCAATGTCATGAACATCTAGAGAGAAAAAGGTATTGAGGAGGAGAGTGAATCACAATGACTAAAGACTGCAAAGAGGTCAGGAAAGATGAAAACTGAAAAATGGTCATTTGATTTGTCACTTAGGAAATGATTAGAAATTTTGCAGAGAGTAGTTTCAGTTGAAAGATGAAGTCGGATTGTAGAGAAGTCCAAAAGAAAGAGGAGGAAAGTGGAAGCACCGGTTATAGATGGCTTTCTCAAGGAGTTTGGCCACAAAAAGGAGAAGAGGAGATGGAATGAGAGCTAGTAGGAGTGGACAGTTCAAGGGAGTGTTTTGTTGGTAGCAGTAAGGAAGCAGCTGATAGCAGCAGCAGCGACAGTGCTCTTAGGAGCCCCAGGGAACAGTGGCAGGGCTGTTGCACAGTGCAGGTCTCCTGCATCACTATTCCAGCCCAGGGCAAGATCTCAGGTCCTTAGAGTGGCAGCTGATGCTGGCAGAGTATGCAGTAGGCAGATAGGGGGCAGACGGCAGCAGACAGAGGACCCAGATGTTGGCCCTAGTGATAGCAGGAGAGCAGCAGATCATCTTTCACCAATAGCTGCATCCCAGTGGCAAAGGAATAGGCATGGTAAAACACAGTGGCAAAAGGCCAGACCTCATGTAACCTATTGCTTACTTCAGTGTAAAACTAACTGGCTCCTTCATATTACTGCCAGTATATTACCAGTTGGGCGTTGCTCAACTCCTCCCCAGGAATGGCTTAGAGGAACATGGGTAGAATCATTGCAAGGGTGCTTGCTTTTTGGCAATAAAAGAGATGTGAAAGTGCTTACCCAGTTCCCATAGAAAGGTCACAGTTCCCCAGAAGCCTCTAATGGGGTGGAGATTTTTAATTCTCTTCCCCTACGCTCTCATTCCCCTGGGGAACTCAGGAAGCAGTGATCCTGGCTGGCAAACTGAGAAACACTAAGTTGGTGGTGGTTTTATAAGGCTTCCAAAGCTCTGGTGATCTGTGAGTATGCAGGAAGTGTCATCCTTTGTATTGTAACTGCGATATTCTTGGTATTGTTCCTGCTAATGGTCACTTTTTGTTTTACATGGAGAAAACCACTATCAATTCCAAAGTGGTGTCACTTACCACATACACCTGATTATTTATATCTAGGACTGCTTCCTGGTACTCTCCAGATTCAGTCAGGCCTTCAGGAAATTGCTATATTGTTTTGTTTTTGCTCTGTTTTTGTTTTCATTTTTTACTTCCTCCTTTTTTTTTTGTTGTTCGCTTGTTTCAGTTGTGTCTGACTCTTTGTGACCCCATGTGGAGTTTTCTTGGCAAAGATACTGGATTGGTTTTCCATTTCCTTCTCTACTTTATATATGAGGAAACTAAGGCAAACAGGGTGAAGTGATTTGCCCAGGGTCACACAGCTAGTAAGTATCTGATTCTGGATTTGATCCCAGGTCTTCCTCACTCCAGGTCTGGCACTCTATTGACTGCATCACCTATAGCTGCCCCTTCTCCTCCTTTTGTGCTGCCTGTGTCGTTATTATAGTTTGTTCTCTGTTCTTGAAGAGGACCATGACATCTGGAAGATGATACAGTGACTTGCAAGTGAATTGGATGTAAGTGAGGGAGGGCTGTGCAAGGAAGGTCATTACCTTCTCTTTCTCCTCCAGAGCCATCTGGGACAAGTGGCAAGAGGTAGATCAGGACAACTGAAGATGGCCCTTAGTGCTGCTTGTATCAAGCCTCTTGAATACCAGAGGTCAAACTTGACCAGTAATGGGCTTGAACTCATTTAAGTACAGAACAGAAGTGTCCTACACACTGCCTCCAAGCTGTATGTGGCCGAGGTCATTCCTGAGTGTACTGAACCAGTTTAAAAGGTAGTTGGGAAATATTTAGCAAAATAAATAAAAATACAACAAAACAGCTATTATATTTTTAAAATAAACCAGTGTGCAGTCCACAGGGATCCTTATGAGTGGATTAGTGTTTCTATTTGAGTTTGGCAGTAATATTCTGTAATACCGTAAGAACCTTACTGCCAAGGAGTAGTGTGGTAACAGCAAAATACTAAACTCCCCCCACCCCTCTTTCATGTAAGATAGATTAATTTTTTTTCTTAGAAGATATTTAGGATATCCTAGATTCTTGGTTAGCTCAGGTTAGGCTTTGGACCTCATTTCCTGGTTACCCAAGTACAAAGGAACCATGAGGAGCTCCAGGTACCGTATCTGATTCTGGCCTGGTGGGTCAGAATGGCAGGTTGGGCCAGGAAGCTTTGCTCAGCTGAATCAACTCAAGTTGTGCTTAATGCCTATTTTTGTTTAGTATTCTCCTTCTTTGACTAAGGAAATCTCTTTTGGTTAAGTATCAAGTGACCTATGAGTGTCTTATTTTGTTCCTATATT
This sequence comes from Potorous gilbertii, assembly GCA_028658325.1. Classification (NCBI taxonomy): domain Eukaryota; kingdom Metazoa; phylum Chordata; class Mammalia; order Diprotodontia; family Potoroidae; genus Potorous; species Potorous gilbertii. Next base: position 344,872,061 of record CM053771.1, on the reverse strand, counting down.
GAACCTAAACTGTCAGGGCAGCCCAGAGCAGCCATGCCCTCCCTGCCCCCTTCCCTATAAGTTTAGTAGTATATGTATAACATTTTAAAATAAAGATGTATCTTTTGAGAGTATGTGCTCAAAAACATTTTACTGATAGGGCTGTATGACTAAAAAGTTTGGAGATCAATGTCTTTTACATTATAATCCAGAAAAGCTGGATCTATCACCAACCCTATTTTTACCCTATACTTTCTTTCTTTCTCTCTTTCTTTTTTTTTTAACTCCATACTTTCTAATTTCTCTGTCTTTGCAAGCACCATGTGTCGTTGGGTGAGTGAGTTGGTTGATCTGAAATGTTATCATAGTGAGCAACTGTGTTTTATTGTTTTTTTCTATTTTTATTTTGGATTAGAAGTAGTCATTGGTAATTTTAGGTCACTTCTGATAGATCAGTAGACATTACTTTTTTTTTAAGACTTCCTTCATATCCCACCTCCTCTGTGAAGCTGATTCTTCAAAGCGGAACCTCTTCAAATTTTTCCAGAATACTTTGTGTCACTCTACTGTCCCTATCACTCTCCATCTCATATTATACTTATTTGTATCAGATTGTAAGTCTGAATTGTTTTGTGAGCTGCTTCTTAGGAATGACTGTCCTTATTGGTGGAGAGAATGATGCCTAAACACTTCCTGTCTGTGTGAAAGAGGGGGTTGACTTGGGAGCTTTGAGGTGCTGCCTCCTCTACATGTTAGTGGTTTCTTAAAGTCTTTTTTCCTTTTCTCTACCGGATCTCTCCCTAAAGAAAATCTAGAATCATACTTAGCCAAAACAGAAATGAAAAAAATTTCTCCTCTCCAAAACTCATCCACTAACTCCTGACTACCTCAATCAAGCAAGCATGCAGCCTCACCATTCTCTCCACCAGTAGGGAGAACCAAGACTAAACTTCTAATCATCCACAGAAGCTTGTAGACCTCCTCAGGACAAGGAGTTTTATTTTTTCATCTTTGTATCTTTAGCATCTAGTCCCAATGCCTTGCTTTGTAGTAGGAAACTTTAATAAATGTTTGTTGAATTAAATTGAATTAGCATTATTAGATAAATACATACTTAATATTTCAAACTAAAATTTTATTTCTAAAAGATAGGAAGGAAGTATTTTTGTAATTCTTTATTTTAAAGTCCCAAGATTCCACTGGATCAGAATGGAAAAGGAAACAAAATGTTGTGAACGTAACAGTGCATAATAATGTAGCATAAACATACTGCCTAATGTGTGAGCTTGGTTGTGTGCAACATGCTAATTTACTATAAGCTTCTTACTGGATTAGAACAAAGATGTTAGCATACAGTAATGTCTGTGGGGGAAGATATTTCCCAGTTTATTACAAACTTCCTAACATTAATCCATTGAGACCCTTAAAAATGGACTGATATTTTTATAATTTGAAACTGATTCTAGTTGAAGAATGGTTAACATTTCTACTACTCTCTAGCAGTTTTGATGAATTATAGCAACAATAGCCCTTCCATATTTTACCCCCACTAGTACTTTTGTCATAATCCCTTCTCAAGGAGACTTGACCCATGTGTCCTTCTAACAAATAACTGTTCCCTCTCTTTCATTTCTCAGTCCTCTGTTTCCATTTCTTTAAAACAGCAGCACTGTCTCACCACTGGACTTCCCCCTACCCTCAGGATTATAAAGATGTTGGCCAACTATTCTGTCTGTTTATTTTCTGCAGTCTGTGCTACCCTGTTTGTGATGGCTTTAGCCTATTACCTTTACTGGTAAGTTTGATTTAGTATGATCTATATGTGCTCATGTTGTTGGTTTTCCTAGATGTTTCATTGTTATTGAGTGTCTGCCATGCAAGCTGTTGTTTTCCTGATTTTATTGGTTTTCTATCTCCCTGCTCCACCCCCACCTCACCTTTCCCCATCTTCCATTTCTCCTTTTCAACATTTCTTTTTGTAAATCTTGATACATTTATATGGGCTCCATGTTTAGTGATTCAATATTTGTTTTATTTATTAGAATAAAATGCAAGCTCTGTGGCTGACATTTGAAGCCCTTCCCCCTTCATTGATAAAACTCTGTATACTATACAGAGAAATAATCTGTTGAATTCTGACCCATTTTCCTTCGATACCATGTCCCTGTTACTTTCTCATTTTTCCCCTCTGAGGTGATATGCTGATATGGAAGGAAGGTTAGTGAAGGGAACAATGGCCTTGAAGACATGTGTTTAGGTTCTGGCTTTGACTTAGAGCAAATTGCTTCATCTCTTTGAGACTTGGTTTCTTTATATGTAAAATCGGGTGATGCACGACCTTCTTCACAGGTTGACATCAAGCACTGTTTTCATTCTGTTGTACTTCTTTGGCAATGTAATGAAGCCTGGGGACTCCTCAGAATAGTGTTTTAAAATGTGTAAAATAAAATACATAGCTATACAAAGGAAACTAATTACAGTAAAATGCAGTTATCAAAATGCTTATTTTTGAAAAGTTCACTGACACCAGGCTAAGAACCTTACAAGTGAAGAAACAACTAGAATTGAAATCCTCGGATCAGAGATTTAGAGCTGAAAGGGATCTTATAAGTCATCTAATCCAGTTCACTTATTTTACAGATTTGCTCAAGGTCACATAGGCAAAAAGGAGCAAGAATTTGAACCCAGGTCTTTTGTCTCCAAATCCAGCATTATTTCTGCTATGCATCACTTTCCATATAGTCTTAGAACTGACAGGGGCACCAGAGGTTATCTAGTACAGTCCATATCTGAACAGAAATCCTCTTTATAAGATTCCCTAAAATGATCATCCAATTTCTACTTAAAGGCCTATAGGTACAGAAAATTCAAGCTCTCTAAGGCAGCTTAACCCTCTTTTGGAAAATTATATTAGTTGTCAATTTTTTCGTTAAAACTTACTGAAGCCTTTTTATCTATTTGTTGCAAAATAGTACTTTCCACCTAATTATATATAAAGAGAATTTTTAGCATTCATTTTTATAAGTTTTTGAGTTCCAAAACTCAAAATCTCCCTCTTTCCCTCTTTCCCTTAGTCTCTTCCTAAAGTGGTAAGCAATTTGATATAGTTTATATATGTGCAATCATGTAAAGCATATTTCTATATTAGTTATAGCTGTGAAAGAAAAACAGGCCAAAAGGGAAAAAACCATGAAAAAATAAAGTACATGAAAAAAGTATGCTTTGATCTGCATTCACAGTCCATCAGTTCTTTATTTGGATGTGGATAGCATTTTTCATCATGACCCCTTTGTAATTTTCTTGCATCATTGTGTTGCTGAGAAGAACCAAATCATTTATAGTTGATTATCACACAATGTTGCTGAGCTTTGTATTGTCTACATTGCTTTCCTGGTTCTGCTCATTTCACTTTGAATCAGTTGATGCAGATCTCTCCCAGTTTTTCTGAAATCTGCCTGCTCATCATTTCTTCGCACAGTAATATTCCATTATATTCATATACCACAACTTGTTCAATCATTCCCCAATTGATGGGTATCCCTTCAATTTCCAATATTTTGCCCCCTGTGAAAAGGCTCCTATAAATATTTTTGCATATGTAGGTCCTTTCTCCTTTTTTATAATCTCTTTTGAGATACAGATTTAGTAGTGATATTGCTGGGTCAAAGGGTTTGCACAGTTTTTTTTTTGTTTTTTTTAGTTGCATGCACATTTCATTGATCTGTTCTTTCTCTCTTTTGTTGATCTAAGAATTTAGACAAATAAAATTTCCCCCAAGTAATGCTTCAACTGTATCCCATAAATACTGGTATGTTGTCTCATTGTTGTCATTCTTTTTTAAAAATTGATTGTTTCTATGATTTGTTCTTTGACCCACTTATTCTTTAGGATTAGATTATTTAGTTTTCAATTAATTTTTAATCTATCTTTCCACTGCCCTTTGTTGAATGTAATTTTTTATTGCATTATCCAAAAAGGATACATTTAATATTTCTGCTTTTCAACATTTGATTTTGAGGTTTTTATGCCCCAGTACATTGTCAATTTTTGTGTAGGTTAAAAAAAAGGTATATTCTTTTTTCTTCCCATTCACTTTTCTCCAAAAGTCTCTCAAATCTAACTTTTGTAATATTTACCTCCTTAGTTTGTTTCTTACTTAGTTTTTGGTTGGACTTATCAAGTTTTGAGAGAGGAGGTTGAGGTCCCCCACTAATATAGTTTTGGTGTCTCTTTCTTCTTGTAATTCATTTAAACTTCTCTAAGAATTTGGATGGAATATATATTTAGTTATTACTTCATCATCCATGGTACCTTTTAGCAAGATGTAGTTTCCTTCTTTATCTCTTTTAATTAGGTCTATTTTTGCTTTTGCTTTGTCTGAGATTGGGATTGCTATTTCTGCTTTATTTACTTCTACTGAAGCATAGTAGATTCTGTTTCAGCCTCTTACTTTTACTCTGTGCGTATCTCTGCTTCAAGTGTATTTCTCGTAAACAGCATATTATAGAATTCTAGTTTTTGATCCACTTTGCCATCTACTTTGATTTTATGGGAGGTTTTATCCCATTAACATTCACAGTTATGATTACTGTGTATTTCCCTCCATCCTGTTTTTCCTCTTTGTCCTCTTTCCTTTTACCCTTTCCCTCCTTACCAGTGTTTTGTTTCTGTCCATCACCTCCCTCAATCTATCCTCCCTTGTATTAGTCTCCCCTCCTTTTTATTTAATCTCCTCCCTTCCTACTTCCCTGTCGGTTAAGATAAATTTCTACATTCTACTGATTGTGTATATTATTCCCTCTGAGCCAGTTCTAATGAGAGTAAGGTTCAGGTGATGCCCACTGCCTACCCTCCCAGTCTTCCTTTCCATTGTAATAGGTCTTTCACACCTCTTCATGTGAAATAATTTACCATGTTCACCTCTCCCTTCCTTCTGCACCCAGTGTACTGCTCTTTTCTAGCCCTTAATTTTTTTCATGTCATTCCTTCAAATTCACCTTATACCTGTACCCTCTGTTTATGTATATTCCTTCTAGTGCACTGTTATTGGTACAGTTCTCAAGAATTACAAGTATAACTTCCTATCTAGGAATGTAAGTAGTTTAGCCCCTTTGAATCCCTTATTTTTTTTTCCTTTTTACCTTTTTATGTTTCTCTTGAGAAATGATATTGGAGACCAAATTTTTTTTATTTAGCTCTGATGTTCTTTTGAAAGCTTCAAATCCTTCTATTTCATTGAGTTAGCATTTTTCCCCCTTGAAGTATTATGTTCAGTTTTGCTGGATAGGTGATTTTTGATTGCAGTCCTAGCTCCTCTGCCTTCCAGAATATCGTGTTCCATGATCTGCACTCCTTTAAGGTTATAGCTGCTGAGTCCTGTGTAATCCTGAATCTGGCTCCTCAATATTTAAATTGTTTCTTTCTGGTCTCTTGCAGTATTTTTCCTTTGACTTGATAGTTTTGAAATTTGGCCATAATATTCCTTGGAGTTCTTATTTTGGGATCTTTTTCCTGAAGTAATCAATGTATATTTTCAGTGCCTATTTTGTCCTTTGGTTTCAGGATATTGGGGCAGTTTTCTTTGATGAGTTCTTGAAATATGTTGTCTAGGGCCTCCTTTTGATTATGACTTTCAAGTAGTCCAGTGATTCTAAGGTTAACTCTACTGGATCTGTTTTCCAGGTCAGTTGTTTTTCCAATGAGGTATTTTACATTTTCTTCTATTTTTTCATTCTTTTGATTTGTTGTTTCACAGAGTCATTAGCTTCCACTTGCCCAATTCTATTTTTATATTTATTTTTCTTTCTTAATATATAATTAATTTATTTTTCAGTTTTCAACATTAATTTCCACAAGATTTGAATTCAGAATTTTCTCCCCATCTCTCCCCACCCAAGGACAGCATGGACCCCATCCACCCTTTTATCCAGTCTGTTCTCCCTTCTGTTACTCCCCACTTATTTTATTACTCTCCCTTCTCTTTCCCTGTAGGGCAAAATAGATTTCTAAACCCCATTGCCTGTACATCTGATTTTCCAGTTGCATGCAAAAACAATTTTTAACATTCATTATCAAAGCTTTGAGTTCCATATTCTCTCCCTTCCTCCCTCCCTATCCATGTCATTGAGAAAGCAAGCAATTCAATACAGGTCATACATGTGTGGCCATGCAAAAATCTTCCATAATAGTTATGTTGCAAAAGACTAACCACATTTCCCTCTGTCTTGTCCTTCCTTCCGTTTATTCCATTCTCTCCCTTGACCTGTCCTCTCACAATAGTGTTTGCTTCTGATTATCCCTTTCCCCAATTTGCTGTCCCTTCTATTATCTTCCCTCTCCTATCCCCTTCCCCCCTGCTTTTCTGCAGGGTAAATAGATTTACATGTCCAATTGAGTATGTGTTATTCCCTCTTTAAGCCTAATCCCATGAGAATGTGGCTCACTTTTCCCTTTCATCTCCTCCCTCTTCCCCTCCTTTGTGAGAGCTCTTTCTTGCCTCTTTTATGTGAGATGATTTGCTACATTCTACCTCTCCCTTTCTCTTACTCCTAGCACATTCCACTCAACAGTAAATTTTATTTTTTAGGTATTCTCCCTTCATATTCAGCTCATCCTGTGCCCTTTGTCTATATGTGTGTATAGGTGTACCCACCCATGCACATGTACATACCCACACATATATAATATACACATACATACCCATAGACACCTACACACACACACACACACACACACACACACACACACACACACACACACATATATTCCCTCTAACCGTAATACTGAAAAAAGTCTCATGAGTTACATGTTATATCATCTTTCCATGTAGGAATGTAAACAGTTCAACTTTAATAAGTCCCTTATGGCTTCTCTTTCTTGTTTACCTTTTCATGTTTCTCTTGATTCTTGTATTTGAAAGTCAAATTTTCTATTCAGCTCTGGTCTTTTCAACAAGAATGCTTGGAAGTCCTCTGTTTCATTGAAATTCCATTTTTTCCCCTGAAGTATTATATTCAGTTTTGCTGGGTAGATGATTCTTGGTTTTAATCCTATCTCCTTTGACCTGGAATATCATATTCCAAGCCCTTCAATCCCTTAGTGTAGAAGCTGCAAAACCCTTTGTTATCCTGATTGTATTTCCACAATACTTGAATTGTTCCTTTCTGGTTGCTTGTAATATTTTCTCCTTGACCTGAAAACTCTGGAATTTGGTTACAATATTCCTAAGAGTTTTCCTTTTGGGATCCCTTTTAGGAGGTGATCAGTGAATTCTTTCTATTTCTATTTTACCTTCTGGTTCTAGAATATCAGGGCAGTTTTCCTTGATGATTTCTTGGAAGATGATGTCTAGGTTCAGATCGTGGTTTTCAGGTAGACCAATAATTTTTAAATTATCTTTCCTGAATCTATTTTCCAGGTTAGTTGTTTTTCCAGTGAGATATTTCACATTGTCTTCTGTTCTTTCATTCTTTTGGTTTTGTTTTATAATATCTTGATTTCTCATAAAGTCATTTGCTTCCATCTGCTCCATTCTAATTTTTTTCCTTTTGTATTGCTAATTCAAATTTTTTATTAATTTATTTGTTTTTAGTTTTCTACAGTCACTTCCATAAGTCTTAGATTTTCTTCCCTTTCTTCTCTCTCTCTGAGGTGGCATGCAGTCTTATATGGTTTCTACACATACATTCTTATTATACACATTTTCTTATTAGTCATCTTGCATAGAAGAATTAAAATGAATGGGAGAAACCATGAGAAAAACCCAAACAAAACAAAACAAAACATAACACAAGAGAAAATATTCTGCTTCATTCTGCATTCCAGTTCCATAGTTATTTCTCTGGATGTATGTGGCATTTTGCCTCAAGAGTCCTTTGGAGTCTATTCTAATTTTTAAAGAACTATTTTCTTCAGTGAACTTTTGGACCTCCTTTTCCATTTGGCTGATTCTGCTTTTTAATGCATTCTTCTCCTTATTTTGGACCCCTTTGGCTATTTGGGTTAGTCTGTTTTTTAAGGTGTTATTTTCTTTAGCATTTTTTTGGTCTCCTTTAGCAAGCTGTTGACTCTTTTTCATGATTTTCTTGCCTCGCTCTCATTTCTCTTCCCAATTTTTTCTCTGCCTCTCTTATTTGACTTTCAAAACCCTTTTTGAAAAGCCTGAGATCATTGCATATTTTTTTTGGAAGCTTTGGATGTAGGAGCCTTGACCTTGCTGTCTTCCTCTGGTTGCATGCTTTGATCTTCCTCTGATTGTATACTTTGCTTTTTCTCACCTTGGTTCTCTTCCCACCTGCCTCTGACTGCTTCTTCAGGCTCTTCTACTGGATCATCATCCATATTATCAGTCATTATAAGTGTTTCGCAGGGCTCTGTGCTGGGCCCTCTTCTCTCTATACTCTCACTTGATGATCTCATCAACTCCTTTGGGTTCAATCATCTTTTCCAGGAAATAATTCCCACATCTGTATTTCCAGCCCTAATCTGTCTCCTAAACTTCAGTTTTACATTAACCAATTGAACTGGACATTTAAAAGTGATGTTCCATAGAAATTTTAAGTGCAACATATCTAAAACAGAATTCATTACTGTCAGCATTTCCTTGTTACTGTTGGGGGCACCGCCATCTCTCCAGTCACCAGGTTTGCAATCTAAGGGTAATCCTGAACTCCTCCCTGACTCATTCCACATATCTAATCAGTTGCCAAATCTTATAATTTCTTTCACTATTGTTATATTCTTCTAGTTGGTCTCCCTGCCTCATGTCTTCTCCTCTTCTAGTCCATCTTGCTCACAACTCCCAAAAGTGATTTTCCTAAAATGTAGCTCTGACCATGTTATCCTTTCTACTCAGTCACCTCCAGTGGCTCCCCATCACCTTCTGTATGAAATATAAAGTCTTCTCTTTAGTATTGCAAGTTCCTCACAACTTGCTCCCTTCCTAATTTTCCTTCATTTTACTTACCTACACATATCCACAGTTGGTCCACTTGTTCTTAAGGAATGATACTTGATTTCTCAAATACAGGCCTTTGCATTGGCCATCTCCTATGTTTAGAATGTTCTCCCTGTCAGTTTCCATTTCCTTGAATCCATGCTTTCCTTTGTCACATCTCAAATTTTATCTCCTCCAGGAATATTCCTGGTTCTTTCTGCCTCTTTCCTCAGCTTCTCATGCTATCCCATCTAAGATTACCTTCCATCTATTCTACATTTATCTTGCATGTTATAATTTATATATTCTATTTCCCCCATTAGAATGTAAACTCCTTGAGAGAAATAACTGCTTTTGTTTTTTATTGGTATCCCTGATGCTTAACACAGATTCTGGCATGTGATAAGCACTTAGCATGTTTGTTGACTAATTGATCAATTTCCAGTGTGGTCCATATTCCTCATTCATGGCATCTCTCTCTGCTTTTCACGGACAAGTTTATTTTGTCATTTACCGTGGGACCATGATAGGTCATTACAATTCATTAGAGTACCTTTTAGAATCGTTTACATTATTGTAATAATTTTGTATATTGTTCTCTTAGATTTGTTTAGGTCTTCCTGTACTAGTTCATGAAGATCTTTCTATATTTCTCTTCCTGACAAACTTCATTTGTCATTTCTTATGCCACAACAATATAGCTACATAGTATATTTGCTCATTCATTCCTTAATTGCTATTTACTTGTTTCCAGGTTTTTCCTACCCCAGAAAGTTTGGACAGCTCTGCAACTTTTGTATTCTGATGTTACTGTACCCATTATTTAAAAAAAACAAAAACCTAATCTGTCAAATACTGAAGCAAAACAGGAAATGGTGGAAATAGGATTAAGAGAAGACAAAATGGGAATGAAGGAAATAAAAAGGAAGATGTGTGTGATATTTCTGAAAACTAGAGACAGTATTCCTGACCTCCCTCCTGTTTCCTTCTCTTTCCTTTCCTTTGCTCCTCTGTTCTTTTCTCCTTTTTTTCCTCTCCTTTTACCTGCTCTTTTCTCCCTTATTTCCTTTTTTAGTTATGAAAACCTGCCTCTGGTAAAACTTGGTCAATTTTTGATCCTTGTGTGCATGTTCTACTTGCATTCTATGTAGCTGCTGCTTTTCCTTAGTCCCCAGATTCCCAGTTGAATAACAGTATCTGGACTGGCTTTCCAGGTAGGCAGAGTTAGCAACAGTCCCTGTCTGCTGTCTGATCCTTAAAATGTTTTAATATGATAAGAATGAATTTTAATTCTGCAATGAGAGCTAAAATTAAAAATGGGAATACCTTGGGGAGAGGTAATACATTGACGTAATTTGCTTTTTGGAGATTTTTGTACAGGGAATGATAACGGAAACACTACAACTCCTAAAAGTGACTAGAAAAGGAAGCAACATGAAGAGTGCCAAGTGAACTGACAGCTGAAGACAGACTTGGCTTTCTCAATCACAATGCTGCCAGAATAGACAAGCTCTCTACCCTGCCTGCATAAATAGGAAAGGTCATCCTCTATCTGTTATCTTCCAACTTCATCTGATGCAAAAATTCTACTAAAACAGTAGTTTTAAGAATAGAATTCTTAATGTGAGCATTCCATACTGATAGTAATGAAAATATCGCTCAAATCTAGGGAAAGTTACTAGGACTCCAGTTTTAAGTAATTCTATCAGGTTCTAGAAAACAAATCTAATTATAGGTCAACCTACATGTTATTAATATTTCTGTACTTCATCAGATTTGTGATTTATCCTCCAGTGATACAGATTATAACACATATATGCTTTTTCATACTGTATGGCTCTTGTCTTTATCCTCCTGTAAATCCTCAGCAGACCCACACTGGTACCTTTCTCTAAGTCTCTTAACTCATTAAATAGGTACCAAGGAGGCACATAGGCTAAAAGAAGAAGTATCAGTGAAGCTTATTTTTTTTTAAGTTTGTTTTTATTTGGGTAAGGGAGGTATCATCTTTGCCAGTTTGCTGAGGGTGAGGTGAAACCTCAGGGTTCTTTTATTTGTATTTCTCTTTTAATAATGATATGATTGTAATAGTTTGTTTAAGGACTGCTTGATCATACTCTTATCTATTACTTACTTATCTATTGGGAAATGGCTGTTAGTTGAAGTATATAGCTAGTTCAATCCAATAAGAAAATTTCCACTCAATTTAGCATTTTTTGACTATCCTGTACCAGCAGGTCATTTCCTCTCCTTTTTCAAGTAGTTCAAAACCTGACTCACTACCTCCACAACTCTTGCCTTTATGTCAGGGGACTTTAAAATTGATGTTCCCTCTAATTCCCTAAACCTCCCAACTTCTCAGTCTCCTTATATCCCATGACTAATTCTTTACTCCACTTTATCAGTACACATGGATCATTCCTGCACCTCACTATTACCTAGAAATATTCTACTCCCTTAATCAAAACTCAGATAATTGTTTATGTGATTGTAGCTTCCTCTCATTTTGTATATCCTTTTGCATCAGCCCCCTCCATCACACTGAAATCTCTAATTAGCTCAGTATTTCCTCAGGCCATAATGCCTACTCTGACTTTATCTTTTTTTACCTTTTCAGTTTCAACCTTGTAGTTAGTCATTTCAATCCTGCACCATCCTCTACTCTACACTTTTTCCTTTGTCCCCTTATCCTATCCATACCCGTCACTTACCAGATCCCAGCCATGGATTGTTGCTCCCCTTCTATTCCTGCTGAACAAAGCTAGGTGAAGTCACACAACTGTGCCCACTGGGGAGATTCATTTTTCATGTAGGCCTTCACTTTCCTCCCACCCTGATTGCTATCTCCCTATAAAAACTATTCTGAACCATCTCTTCTCTCCTTCCTCCCACACTTTCTTTTCTCCTACTTTTTCTCACTTGTCGACCTTCTTTACTGAGAAAGTGGAAGCAATTTTATGTGAAATCCTACCTGCTTTTTCCTCCCTCTCTTCTTAAATCCTCTTGATATCATTCTGTCCTCTCTTCCCTTTTCCTCCATTGCCTGGCAATGAGGTACTTCTTCTCTTTGTTAAAGCAACCTATCTATTTACTTGATCCCATCCTCTCCAACTTGTCTTTCTCTCTCTCCTTCAACCTCTTCTTCAGTACTGGCTTCCTTTCAACTGCTTTCAAACATGCTGTATCTCCCCCGTCTGAAACCTTAGCCATCCACTTAAATGTTGCCCTGTATGTTTCTTTTGTTCCTTAACTCCTCATCTCTTCTCCTGTCTCACAGTTTGGTTTCCATTGTCTTTACTCCGCTGAAACTAGTCTCTCCAAAGTCGCCAGCAATCTCTTGCTTGCCAAATCTGATGGTCTTTTCTCAGCATTTTACCTCATCCTCTCTGCTGTCCTCGATACTGCCGACCACCCTCTCCTCCCAGATACTGTCTCTTCTCTGGGTGTTTTTGTGAATGATCGGTGGATCATTCTTGCTTCTCCTTGGCCCAGTGGATAAAACATTACGCCTGGAATCAGAAAACCTGAGTTCAAATCTGACCTCAAATACTTATTAGCTGTGTGATCCTGGGCAAGTTATTTAACCTCTCTCTGCCTCAGTTTCCTCAACTATAAAATGGGGATAGTAACAGCTCCTACCTCCCAGAGTTGTGAGGATTAAATGAGGTACTTTCTTAGCATAGCTCCTGGCATGTAGTAGGTACTTAATAAATACTTGTTTCAATCCTTTCCTTCCCACCTCTCTGACCCTTCCTTCGATGGTTCATTCTCTATATGAGGATTTCCTGAGAGTTCCTCAGGGCTCTGTTCTAGGCCTTCTTCTGTTTTGTGTCTATACTCTCAATGACCATATCAACTCATATGGGTTTCAGTCAGTCAGACATTTATTAAGTGCTACTATATGCTGGGCACTGTGCTGAAAGGTTGAATTATCTTCTCTGTGCCTATGACTGATGCATCTTTATATCCATTCACAGTCTCTCTTTGGAGCTTTAGTCCCACATCCCCACATCACAAACTCTCTTGCGTTCATCCACTTCTCTTCACTCACCCAGTTGTCAACTTAGTTGAGGACCTCATAATAACATTGAGTTCTTACAGTGGGTCAGGCATTGTGGCTAAGTGCTAGGGATACAAAGAAAGCCAGAAACCCCTCAAGGAGCTTACCTTCTAATGGGGGAGACAACATACAGAGTACTTTGTTCATATAAGATGTACACAAGGTAAATGAGAGATAATTTCACACTGGACCAGGAAAGGTCTCTTAAAGAGGGTAAAATTTTATGTGACTATTTAAGGAAGCCAATAGGCATAGATGAGGAGGGAGAATGTTTCAGGTACTGGGGACAGTCAGTGGAGACATGGAGTTGGAAAGTGGAATGTGGTGTGCAAGGAACAATAGGAAGACCAGTGTAGCCAAATTGGGGCATGTGAGGATGATAGCAGAGTATAAAGGTAGGAAGGGACCATTTTGTGAAGGCATCAGAGAGTTTATATTTGATCCTGGAGATAATGAGGAGCCACTGGAATTTATCAAGTAAAAGGAGAGACGTAGTCAGACCTGTGCTTTAGGACAGTTACTTTGATAGCTGAATGGAGGAAGGACTGAAATGAAGGGGCTTGAGCCGTGAGGATAACCAGAAAGCTACTGCAGACATCCAGGCATGAAATATTGAAAACCTGCACCAGAGTGGTAGGAGGCTATGTGAATCGAGAGGAGAGGATATAGAAGGGAACTGTTTTGAAGGTAGAAATGAGATGACTTCACAGCACATTTGGAGATGTGGAGTGAGTGCAAGAGGAGTCACAGGTGATAGTAAGGTTGCAAGCCTGGGTAACTGCAAAGGTGATGGTGTCTTTGGCAGTAATGCAGAATTTGGGAAGAAGGGAGAGTTTGGGAGAGAAAACAATGAGTTCTGCTTTGGACAAGAATTTGAGATGTCTACGGGGCATCCACTTAAAGATGTCCAATAAACATTTGATGATCTGAGACTGAAAATCAGGAGAGAAGTTTGGGCTGAATTAATAGATTTGAGCATCATCTGCTTAGACATGATAATTGCACTTATGGGAGTTGATGAAGTCATTAAGTGAGATACTGTTGAGGAAGAAAATGAGGGCTCAGGATAAACTTTTGGAGGAGGGACATCCATAGTTAATGAATGCTATGTGGATGATGAAAAGAGATTGATGGGAGAAGACAACACATAAAAAGAAGCCAAGAAGTGGTGATTGAGGGGGTAGAAAATACTTGGCACAGGGTTGTAATGGAGAATTTCAAAGAAGTGCAACAGGGTGGGGAATGAATTTTGTATCCAAAAACGTTTTTGTTTTAAAGACAAAGTCTTTTTATGCACCTGTTGATATAATCATGTCACTTTTGTTTGGGTAATGTATATGATCTATTATGCTTATGGTTTACCTAATTTTGAATTGATCCTGCATTCTTAGTTTAAATTTTTTCAGGTCATAGTGTATAGTTTATTTTTATATGTTACTATAGCCACTTTGGTAATAAGTTACTTAGATTTTTTTTGTGTGAATTTTCATCAGATATTAATCTATTCTTTCTCTGTTTTGTCTTTACCTGGTTTGAACAACAAGACCTTACTTGTATCACAATTGGGTAGGATCTCTTCCTGTTTCTGCAAACAGTTTAGGTAATATTGGATTTGATTGTCTTTTGAATATTTAATAAAATTCACTTTTGATCCATATAGTCCTTCCTTTTAGGAATTCCTTTAGAGCTTGTTCAATTCATCATTCCCCGCCCCCCCCAACCCGGCCAAGATTTGGGCATTTAATTGCCTATTTCTTCATCTGTTGATGTGCATGTTTTAGATTTTTTATATTTATTTATCTGTTTCATTTAAAATAGTAAGTTTTTTGGCATGTAATTGTAGAAATATTTTCAAATAATTACCTTTATTTCTTTATTTTTTCTATTTCTACTTTCCCTTCTTGTTCTAACACTTCAGGACAGTTTTCTTTAATTATTTCTTGTATTATTTTATCAAGGTTCTTTTTTTCATTGTAGATTTTTACTTCAGCTGAAGCATAATAGATTCTGCTTTAGCCTTTTGTTTCAATTCTGTTTGTCTCTTGCAAACAGTATATTGTTGTATTTTGTCTTCTAATCCATTCTGCTGCCCCCTTTGATTTTATGGGTGAGCTTATCCCATTCATATTCACAGTTATGATCACTAGCTGTGCATTTCCTTCCTATTTTCTTTTGTATTTCCTTCTCTCTGTCTTTTTATCCATTCCTCAAATCCATTTCTCAAAATTCTATTTTGCTTCTGATCACTATCTCCCTTAATCCACTCTCCTTTTTTATCATTCTTTCCCCTTGCCCTGATAGCTTTTATTTCCTTCCCCTCCTATTTCCTACATTTTACCTCTCCCTTCTCCCTTCTCCCAGGGCATCCTTCTTTCTCACTTCACTGTTTTTTAGATCATCCCAACATAACTGACTCACACTCATGCCCTCTGTCTATGAATTGCTCTAAAGTTCTTAGAAGTTACATGCATCATCTTCCCGTATAGGAATGTAAACAGTTTATCTTTATTGAGTCTCTTATGATTACCCTTTTATGTTTACCTTCTTATGCTTCTCTTGAGTCTTTGGTTTGATAAATATTCTATGTAATCCTTAGCTTTTCATCAGGAATGCTTGGAAGTCATCTAATTCATTAAATATCCATTTCCGCCCCCCATCAGGGTATATTCACTTTTGCTGGGTAGGTAACTCTTGATTGTAATCCTAGTTCCTTTGCCTTCCAGAATATCATATTCTAAACCCTCTACTCCTTTAATGTGGAAGCTGTTAATTCTTATGTGATCTGGACTGTTACTCCATGATATATGTGTGTGTGTATGTGTGTATAATGTATATATTTTTCTGTATCAAGGGCTTTTATTAACAATTTAACATCACCAGATTCACTATGCATCCAATGCCCTTCCCAGAAGAAGGAACTATAACTTCAGAGACATGTTCCATCATGGATGCTCCAAACTCACTGGGGTTTGCTCATCATGGAAAGTCCTGCTCATGTGGGAAGGCTTCTCACTTAAGCCAGCTAGTTCTTAAGCTCCTCTACCACCTGCCCAGATTCAGGAAACTTCAGTTGTTTCATGGGGGACCCTTTTTTAATCTCACCCCAGAGCTCTGCCTGGCTACCGTTGGGGCGCTTTAGTGTCACCTCGAAGCTGCTCCGGTGGGGCTTAGTGGCATTTGGGCTTAGTTGGGTTCAGCATTACGGGCAGCTCTGGGTGGGCCATGTGGCATATGTACATGTGTTAGCTCCGGCAGTGCTCCATGACCACATGTGTCTCTCGTGCATCGCTGCCCTGGGCCAGCTTCTCTGGCTTCTCAGTGTCCTTGTCTGCCTCTACATCTGCCTTGTGCTTCCTCCTGTGAGGAGCCATGGCACATGGAGATGACAAGGCATGTGTAGATTACCAGCTGGAATGCTCATGCTGCCGAGCTTCCTACTCCATGATATTTGAATTGCTTCTTTCTGACTACTTGCAGTATTTTTGCCCTGACCTGGGAGCTCTGGAATTTGACTATGACATTCCTGGGAGTTTTCATTTTGTATTCTCTTTCAGGAGGTGATTAATGGGTTCTTTCAATTTCCATTTTACCCTTGGTTCTAGCATATCAGGACCACTTTTTTTGATAATTTCTTGAAAGATGATGTCTAGGCTCTTTTTTTGATCATGGTTTTCAGGTAGTTCAGTTATTATTAATTATTAGTTAATCTTAATTAATTTCTCTTCAGTTTATTTTCTAGTTCAGTTATTTTTCCAGTGAGATAGTTCACATTTTCTTCTATTTTTCATTCTTTTGACTTTGTTTTACTATTTATCAGTGTCTCATGGATTCATTAGCTCCTACTTGCCCAATTCTCATTTTTAAGGAATTACTTTCTTAATTGAGCCTTTGTGTGTCTTTTTCCATTTCACCAACTTTGTGTTCTTCTCTTCAGTGGATTATTGTTCCTCTTTTGCCAAGCTGTTGACTCTTTTCTCATAATTTCCTTGTATTCCTCTTTTTCTCCTATAATTTTTTCTCTACCTTATTTTTCTTTTGAGGTTTTGCTTGTAGCTGCTTTGATATCATTGTCATCTTCTGGTTTGATCTTCCCTATCACTGTAGCAGCTTTCTGTGGTCAGGTTCTTTTTTTGTTGTTTGTTCATTTCTATTTGTTGACTAACTTTATGTTAAAATTGTGCTCTGCTCCTGGGGTGGAAAGGACTCTGTCTTCAACCTCAAGCCTTTCATGCTGCTGTTTTCAGCTTGCTCTGGGGGGTCTGTAGGTTTTCAGTGCTTCCAAGGTTGTATGATCTAAGAAGTGTGGTCACTGCTCTTCTGGTTTGTGTTCTGGTCTTTGCCCAGAAGGGGATCTTGTTCCCTTTAACCACCAGTGTTAGTACTTCTCCTTGCCAAGGGACTGTGAAGAGGGCCCTCATTCTCCTGCAGTTACAATTCCTTTTGCTCACCTTTGCATCAGAATTGCTCTTCCATGAGCAATCACAAGCACTCCTCTCTGACTTGAAACTTCAATCTGGACCCCTGCTCTCCTGTGTCGCAAGTGCTATTTCTCCTCTTGGCCTTGAGACTGGCACCCAGAACTGCATATGGGCAATGCAACAGGGTTCTGAACCCAGTACCAGCAAATGGTCACCTGCAATCTCCTGACAAGTTTTAAAGTCTCCCATTTGTCTGTGGGCTGAGAACACCTGAAGCTGCCTGTGCAGCTTAGAGGTAGACCTCTAATGGTCTACCAACACTCTGGTGAGACAAACCTTTCCTGCTGAGCTCCTAAGTTGTCTTGGGTTGAAAAATTGCTTCAATCAACCTTTTGTTTGTTTTGGCACTACATAATTCAATTTGAGGTGTTATTTTAGAAGGGAATATTGGAGAGCTCAACTGAGTACTTTTCTATTCCATCATCTTGGGTCTGCTTCCCACTCTCATTGCTTTTCCCAATTTTATCTCGACCACTCTTATTTTTCTTGAAATATTTTAACAGTTATTGTTGGTTCATGTCCAATTAACATTTTTCTTTGAGGCTTTGCTTGTAGCTGTCTTAACATAATTTTCTTCTTCTGCATTTATGTCTTGGTCTTTCCTGGCATGGTGTCCCTTTTTAACATCAAGTTCTTTTTTTTTTTTTTTTTGTTATTGTTGTTGCTTGCTCATTTTTCCATCCCATTTCTTGACTTTGAATTGTATGTTAAACTTGGATTCTCTTCACCACCGCATTGCTGGGAAAAGCTAAATTAACCATAGCTGATGATTGCACAATGTTGCTGTTACTGTTTACATGTTCTCCTTGTTCTGCTCACCTCATCAGTTCTATCAGTTCAAAGCGTACAGATTTTAGATAATGCCCCAAGTCATCCAACTATACTCTGTTAATTGTGTGAGAACGTGGGCATGCAAATTCATTAAGATGTAGATACTGCTCTCTGTTTCTATCACCCTGTTTATGAAGATTTAAAGAAAGAGAAGATATTTAATCTGCTTTCCTAAAATGTTTTAAACAAAAATATCATTTTCCTCATATGCAGGCTTATCTTTAGAAATGGTATTCAGGAATTTTTTTTTATTTTTAAGATTTTGTTTTCTATAACGATTTGGTCACTTTGTAATAAACTTGCATCAGAAATACATTTGCTTATCTTTTCCTCTTACATTACATTCATAAAAACTTAATTTTTAAAGAATTTTCACTGTTTCCATTGCATTGGAACTAATTGCCATATCTTACATGCAGTTATAAGTTAGAACAGTCTGAATTTGAGTAATGTGACCACTTCATTGGATTCACTATTGCATTAATTGGTATGTAGTTGTCCATTAATGTGCCAGAATTTGTTCATCTGTTCCACAACCAATTTTTTATGAGGTCATGTGGGCTTGTTGTAATATCTGCTTCCTTTTCTAAATATTCTTGAATCATTCCCTTATCAATATTATCTGAAGTTTTTCCAAGAATAAAAGTCAAGTACATTGGTCTATAGTTTGTAGACATTACTTTTTTCTTTTACAAAGAGTAACTTTTGCCTTTCTTGAGTCTTGTGACATTAAACTTGTTCTGCTTGGCTGCAGCTGACAGAGATTTGACCAACAAGTAGAAATTATGGAGAAGCAAGTTTGGAACTGATTTAAGAAAAACCTTCCTAAAAATTAGAGCTATCCAAAAGTGAGATGGACTACCTTTAGATGGAATGGGTTCTCCCTCACATAAAGCCTTCAAAAGGCTAAAGGACCATTCATTGAGCATGTTTGCAAGGACATGCTATATTAAGCACAGTTTGGACTACTGATCCCTGGGATTTCTTTTAACTTTAGTGTGATTCAGAAAAAAAAAGAAATGTGAATTAAAAGTGACTCCTGAGATAATACCTTAAGCCCATTAAATTTGAAAACATGATTTTAAATTTTCAAATTCAGATCTAGCACAGCTAGGGAAGAATAATTGTGCTATTATACCACTTGTAAGACTACTAATTGACATGGTCATTTTAGAAAACCTTTGTTTTTTAAATTATACAATGAGAATTATAAAGCTACTTATGTCCTTTGATGCATCATTCCTACTCCTGAAATGTGCCCTAAGGATATTATTCACCAAAAAAACCCCCAATAACCTTTTTGTAGAAAAGCATTCCTGGTGGCACTATTGATAATACAAAAAATTGGAAACAACTCATGTTTCCATTCACTGGGGGAATGGTTGAATGTGGTGTATTACTGAAATGGAAATTATTATGCTTTTAGAAATTACAAATATGAAAAATACAAAATATACAAAAACTTGTGTAGAATATGCAGAGCCAAGAGAATAATTTACTCACCAGTTGTAACTATGGCACTAATGTCTATTAGTTCAGAGGGGAAGAGTTCAGAGGCAACTCTTACAGCATTCCTGCCTTTGCTGTCAAACAAGTTCTCCATTTTCTCATTGTTCTTAAAAACTTTTATTTGGGCCTATATCAGGGTTCTATCTGTATTTCAGTTCAATATCTGTCTCTGTTTCCCTCTGAATTGTATATGTTTTAGCCCCTCATTTTAACTCTATATAAATCTTTATTTCAAGCATATTTTTTTTTTACAAAGAACGTATTGTGGATTCTTTTTTTTAATCTTCTGTTGTCCTCTTCTGTTTTATGAGTGAGTTTATTCCTTTTATGTTCATGATTATGAACTCTTTATTTCTTTCCATCCTGTCTTGTAACTTTTTCTTCTTTCTATTTCTGCCTGCCACTTGACAAATAAGAAGAAAGAGGTAAAAGAGAGGGAGTTTACTTAATTCTTGCGATCTAGAAATTAAATGGCCTGTTTTTGCCTGTTGCAACTCTTCTCTGCCTCTTGTCCTCTTAACTCCTCTCCCTCCTCCAATATTCTAGGTTTTCACTCTTCTTTTATTTTAAACCCTCTTTAGCAGTTTTCTCCCTGACATTGGAGTTTGTTTGGCTTGTGAGTATTTCTTTACATATTCTGCCCCTTCTCCCTTTCCCTTGTCCTTGCCCCTTAGAGAAAGTTAATGGTATAGTGTATTCAGCACTGGGTTTGAAATCAGGAATATCCAAATTCAAATCTGACCCCAGACACTTAATAACATTGTGACCCTGGGCAAGTCACTTAACTTCTGTTAGCCTCAATTTCATTGGCACATGTGTTTTAATACTTATTCTCCCCCTCTTCCCATTTTCCTTTTGAGTTGAGTGTATTTCTATATTGTAATATTTATCTGTGTGAATGTGGGTGTGTGTAATGATGTTCAGTCTTTTATTTAGTTCAGATGAAAGGGAGTGAAGGCTTACTTTTCCTGCCTCTCCCCCTTTTCCTCCATGTTTAAACAATTTATGCACTTCTATTATGGGCTACAATTATCTCTCTTTCCTCCTACTTCCTACTCTAGTACAGTTTTGTGTCCCCACCATTTCTGTCTTCTCCTGAATCAGAACAGAACTATCCATCCTGTGACTAAAAAAGCAGTCTCTTCTATAATAAATACCTCAATTTTATTCTCTCCTATATGCCACATATCCTCAACTCTTAATATAGGTTTCTTTTTTTAAGCAAAGAAGGGTAAGGCCAGAGGGGACCAAAGACATCATCGAGTCCAACTCCTTCGTATTACGTATTTGGAAATGGGGACCCATTGAAGTGAAGTAACTCACATAATCTCTGAGGGGGGAATCTGAATACATGTCAAGTTTTAAAAATAGAAGCAAGTTCCATAGGAAAAAAGAAAGAATTCTCGAACGTTTGGAGCTTAGAAACATGTTTGAGGTTCATCCTAAGGAAAAGAGACCTGATTGCTTTAAGAAAGAAGCAGTTGCTTGTTTCATAGTCATGATAATGTAGATACACAGATGCCGTCAGATCCAGTAAGAATCAGAGCTAGGTAGTGATTGCTGGTGATTCTTTGCTGAAGGATGGTAAGGCAGCTATTTCTTGAAGTGAGAACAGAAAAGAGGGCTTCTGTCTTTTCAAGGGATATATCCAAGATGTGGCAGCCCTTACTTAGCACAGTGTTTGTCACATAATAGTCACTTGATAAAATTTGATCAACTGGCTGACTGGCAGAAAACCTTCTAAGACTTGTCAGATGGATAGCTTCTGCATCTGATGAATGACACAGGTACAAATTGTACTGCCAAAATGAATTGAGCAAGCATTGTTAAAATTACGTGGTCTTGGGCAACAACTTGATTTTCAGGGCCCAGATGATGTTTTCATCCCTGCTACCCTTGGATGGCAAGAACAGCAACAACAACTGACATTTAAATAGTACTTTAAAGTTTGAAAATCATTTTACTTACACTCGAAAGGCAGACTTTAGAAATGACCCATATTTAAGAAGGTTGTACCTAAAAACAAAATTGATGTTTCTGAACTACCCATTTTTGGCTCCAACTTTCAAATTGATAAATTCTTAGTGGGAAATTTTCTACCATAAGTCTGACCAATTTGCAAGCTGTCTCATTTTTACACATATTTGTACACATGTATATGTTTTCATATATGTGTGCATGTATATATGTGTATATACATGCATATACATGCCCACACATACATACATATATGAAGCATTCCATCCTCTACCATCTCTTCCTCCTATACCTTGGAAGGAAACAAAATACCAAATAGAGCATATAGAAACCTTTGACATAATGTTTTGCTCTGTGAGATTAGGTTGAAGGAATATAATTTAAACATTAATCATAATACCTCACATACAATTTTCATTTATTGAGTATCTAGTTGTTCCCTAATTCATAGCCATATAGCATCACTGGGAGAATATCTCCCTCTCTAACTCATCTTTACTTTCCTTTGCTGAGTCATCATCATCTTTTACACTCCAAATAAGGAAGTCTCCCAATACTTCTGTTCTGTATTTTCTTCTCTTTACCCTCATATATTGTGTCCTTTAGTGAGGTCATCCATTCCTATGGATATAATTTTTATGCAGATGACTCTTGGAGCTGTATATCAATTCCTAATCTATACTCCTAACATCACAAACTGTCTATCCAAATGGTCTTAACATGTCCAAAATGGAAATGAATATTTTCTCCTCAACAAACCCCACTCGAAAACCCCACTCCTTATTTCTTTTGAAGGCATCTTCCTCCTCTTAGTTGCCCAGATTGGTGATTTATGGGTCATCTTTGACTTCCTTTTCCTTTGTCTCCCATAAATAATTAGTTGCTGAATCTTGTTCAGTTTACTTTTATATAAAATAAGATCATAGGTTTAGAGCTGAAAAAGGTACTTTAGAGTCCGTTGAGTCTAATCTCCTTATTTTATAGATGAGGAAATTGAGCTTTCTGGAGATTAAGTGACTTTCCTAAAGTCACATACCAGTCATCTCCAAATCTAGCACTCTTTCCATTGCACCATGACTACCTACAAAAGGGACCCTAAAGAAACTCAATACTGGTTCAGGATCACTCGGCTTGTTAGTGACAAGGTCTCCTTACCTGTGCTCCAAGGTTCTCTCCACTGTGGTACATTAGTCCTTGTATTCTGTGGTTGCTGCTGTGTACAAAGTTCTGGTTCTGCTCCTTTCACTCAGCATCAGATCATAGAAGTCCTTCCAGGCCTCTCTGAAGTCTTCCTGTTCATCCTTTCTTATAGCACAGTAGTGTTCCACTACATTCATAAATCACAACTTGTTCAGCCATTCCCCAATTGAGTGATAGCTTTGAGGATTCTCATCTTATATTCATTCTTCAATTCCCCCTTTATTATTTATTCTAGTTAACTTCTATGGTTGGGCTTGCAGGGATGAAGGAAACTTGGGCTATTAAAGAGTAATCTGAATGTATATTATCACTTAGAATTAGAATGTATTTTGTTGGTTAAAGTTATAGGTTTTTCAGTTTTCTCCATCTTCTTATACATTCTCTTTTAAAAAAAAATAGAATTCATATACTTGAGTTTGTCCCAACATTTTCTCTTTTGAAGTTTACATGACATTTTCATGTTTGTAGTATAGCTAAAGATCTATCTAAAGACTATAGATCACTTAGCTGGTTCTCCTTTACCATTCAGTTCTTCATCTTAATAGTTGGCAAAGCAACTAAATTTTGTGTGCTTATGAAAATGACACATTTTGAACCAGCTGCTTGTTTTTTAAAGTATAACTGATAGCCAAGGGGAAACCATTCTTCTCAAAGAAGGTAGTAGTGGTTGTAGCTATTTATATACTGTGTCATCCCATGAAATCTGGAAGTTCTTAGTTTTGCATTCTATATCGAATTGAACTAGAACAACAGATGCCATGCTTTTAGAATAAATCCAGTGTGATAAAAGTTAGACTTTAGACCAACACCTGACAACTGTATTCCACAATACAATCTAACTGGATACATGAACTTAGTTTTCCAGATCATTATATAAAAACAAAGGAGAAGAGAAGCAGATTATTTACCTCTCATAACTATGGGTAGGTGATGTATTCTTAACCAAACAAGAAATATGAAGTAATTACAAAAGATAAAATGGATAACTGAGTTCATGAACCTGCAAAGGTTCTGCACAGACAAAATTAATGTACCTAGGATAAGAAGGGAAATGGAAGGATAAGGAAAATTTTTTGCAATAAACTATTCTGATAAGGGTTTCAAATCCAAGATATCTAAACAATAAATATTTATGTGTCTATGATTAAGAACCATTTCGCAATAATTAAGTGGTCAAAGGATATGAACAGTTTTTAAAAGAAGAATTTCAAAGTATCTACAATCTCATGAAACAATGCTCCAAAGTACTAAATGATAAGAGAAATGCAAATCAAAATAATCCTAAGATTTCACCTCACATTCTACAAATTTGCAAAGATGATAAAAAAGGTAATTATGTAATGTTGGAGGGGTTTTGGGATGGTAGGCACAGCAATACTTTGCTGATGGAGCTGTGACCATTTTGGAAAGTAATTTGGAATTATGATATAAAGTGACAAAAATGCCCATACTCTTTGACCCAGACATTCCTTAAAGTCATGGGCCTATACCTGAATGAAGCCACTGACAGGAAGAAAGTCTCTATATACACCAAAATATTTATAACAGGACAAAGTGCTATCATGGCACAAATTTCAAAGAACTGGAAACAAAGTAGATTGTCATCAACTAAGAATGACTAAACAAATTTTGGCACATGAATGTAATGTGGTATTACTGTATGAAATAATGACTGTGATGAATCCAGAGAAAGATGGAAAGATCTACATGAACTGATGTATAGAGAGGTAAGCAGAACCAGGAAAACAATAGATACAATGATGTAAATAAAAAGAACTACACACCAAAAAAATTGCCTTATAGGATGGCTCTCTGGAAGGAGTAAGGGAAGCATATTTAGAATAACTATGATGATGTGAAAAACAGATGACATCAATTAAAACTTATTTTGAAAAGATAATAAGGTGTGAGGATTTAATTATTTAATGATGAAAATTTTAACATTATGGTTTCCAAATTAATGTTAATTATAGTCTGTGAATGATGAAGCCAAAATACAAAGGTGGAATGATAACGTTTTGCTGATTGCCCTGCCTATTGATGCTGCTATAGTCCCACCTCCTTAAGATTAGATAAACCACCTTATTTATCTTAGATACATAACCTAAGGTTAGATGGCACAACCCTTAATGCATAGGTAGTAGAGGAAAAGGGGTAAGCAGGATTGCTTCAGTCCTCAGGATTGAGCAGTCATCTGGTTTGTATGAATATATAGTTGTAGAATATGAGAAGCAGGTATTTGTTATTAAAAAGTTATGAAAAATTATTGTCCTTTGATTTGTATTTCCAGTAATGTCTAACCATTCTCCCTTATTTCATTCAGTGTGCTTTATGGCCAGCACACACTTACAAAGTCTTGGACTTTGGTTATTGGTTATTAAATTTTTGTAGCTTCTTAATGTTTTGTAATCTTCACACACACAGGTGGAAAGAAGCTAATGGATGACAGAATGAGGATCTAAAAATTCTTGACAGGCCCAATGAACGATATTAAATCCAAAAGAGAAGATTCTCTCCCTTCCCAACCCTCCCTCTGAGGAAAAATACATTAGCTTCAGGTTCCCAAAGGAGACCCAAGATACTACCCTCCAGCCTCTCTACCTTGGGCTATTGATCCATGAAGTAGATGCTCCCTGTGGCTTATGCCACGATGGTGACTGCTACCCAGAAACCAACTGGAAGAGTGTTATTTATTGGCAGCCCATAACTTTGCAAATAATGCTTCACTTAATTGGCATAGACTTGAAGAAGGCTCTCCTGACACAACAGTTGTCACAAGAGAAGAGAGCCTCATGTAATGCAAAACAATGTAGACTGTCTGTGGGATGGAATTGAAATCAGACTATTTGCACATGTACATGTACATGTATAAGATCATACATGGTTTCTGCCACTTGTTTGATGGTCAGGAAGTTTGTTGTGTGATGCTTGAGGGTGGTATAAATCCTTCAGGTCATGTGATGACAGCCTATTCTGGCTTTACCTATACTTATGGACTTGCATGGGAGAAGTTCTGGCAGAGTTTTCAGGACAAAGAGAAGATTATGCTAAAGGAAAAGGAGGCTTTATGCATATGTATGCTAAGAACTTCTAATGATAGCAGTGGCTTTGTTGGAGCTCTGATAGCTCTGGGAGCTAGTATTGGCCGGGCCTATAAGTGTACTGGAACAGATGAGGTCTGTTTGACTTTGTACAGAGAATGTGTTCCTAATAAAGGTCAGATATTTGAAGCTTACAATATGATAGCTTGTATTTTTATTTGTGAGGATAATCAATATGGAGTGGGAACATCTGTAGAAGCAGCAACCATAAAAGCAGCCATAAAAATTAAGAATAAGGGTTTTAAGAATAAGGGTTCATGGTATGGATGGTCTGTGTGCCCCTGCATCAGCAAAATTTGCAGCTGCCTGATACCTGTCATGAAAGGGCCCCAGGCTGGTGGAACTACAGACCATATCGTTATTGTGGATACATCATGAGTGACCCTGGGTTCAGTTATACTAGGGAAGAAATTCAGGAAGGAAGGAGCAAGAGTGACCCTGTCATGCTTCTCAAGGATGACAGTGAATAACCCTACCAGTACTGAGAAATTAAAGGAATGTGATGTTAAAGTAAGGAAAGAGATTGAGGATGCCTTCTAGTTTGCTACAACTGATCCAGAGCCACCTTTGGAAGAATTAGACTATCAGATCTACTCCAGAGAAGCACCTTTTGAGATTTGTGATGTGTATCACTGCAGTAAGTATAAATCTGTCAGCTAAAAGTAGGGTGTATGTGTGGAAACTTAATTATAAGGCCATTAATAGGACATTATCTTGTCAACTTCAAGAAACTAATTATTAGCTTTAAGTGTTCTTAGCTTTCTTAAGGAAAGGATGAAAGCTACAAAAATAAAAACATTTTAAACTGTCATTAAAGGATACTAATTATATTCATTAAATTCAAGGGATACCACTAGTTACATACCTGCTGTACTGTCCATTGTTTTACTAAAAGAACCTAACCAATTAAAAAACTTCAGCAGAGAGAATTGTAAAATCCTGTACTTGGTTTAAAAAATAAAAAAGTTAATAAGTTCAGGAGTTAGGATTAAACAAGCAGTTCATTTGAAAAGAATCTTGAAGTTTTGGATTTACCAGTTAATGTGGTAGTCAACAATGATCACTCTTCAACTCTTTTGAGAGGCATGTCATCCAGACCATAGGAAATAGGGAGTAATGTGTTGCATTTGGGGCACCATATTTTTGGAAGGTCATAGCTAAGTTGAAGAATTCCAAGAGGATAGTGGCCAGAATGATCAATCAACAAACATTTATTAAGTGCCTATTATGTGCCAAGCCATGGGAATATAGATTCAGAGAATGAAATAATCCCCACTTAATAGGAGCTTACATTCTAGAGGAAGACAAGAAGTACATTTAAATATATACCCATTAAATACAAAGAAGGGAAGAAGAAACCTGGTATTTGTGGGATTAGGAAAAGATGTTGTAGAAAATGGTTCTTGAACTTCATTTCTAAGGACGAGAGGGATTATATGAATTGGAAGTGAGGAGGGAGTGTATTCTAAGGCATGTGCGATGCCCAGTGTGAAAACAGATGAAGTTTATATGTGAGGAACAGAGAAAGGGTGAATTTGGATGAATTCCAGAATGGGAAATTGGAAGGATAGTTTGGGGCCAGAATTTGACGCATTCTGGCCATTCTCTTTGTCTCTTTGCTTGTGGTCCCTTATACACTGAGCCAAGACCAGGCGCATGTTGAATTTTTACCTTTCATTGCCATTTCCAGATTCTTCTTCATGCTATTCTCTGAGCATGGTCACTCAGCAATCTTTTTTTCCTTTGAATTACATGAAAAAAGCGACCCTTTCCCTTGCTAAGGCAAACCCCTACTACTTCCACAGGGGATCTCATTCCATTCATCCCCACTAGCTATCATCCCATATCTCTCTTGCCTTTTGTGGCTAAACAGCTTGAGAAGATTGTCTACTCTCTGTTTCTACATGCTTTCCTTGCCCTTTCTTCTTTACTCTTTACACTCTGACTTCCTACCTCATTCATTTGAAACTACTCTCTCCAAAGGTATGAACAGTTTTTTTTTTAGTTTTTTTCTTTAGTTTTCAACATTCAATTTTATAAGATTTTGAGTTCCAAATATTTTTCCCTCTTCTCCCCAAGACAGCATGCAATCTGATATATGCTAAACATATTAAACATATGTCCACATTAGTCATGTTGTGAAAGAAGGATCAGAACAAAAGGGAAAAACATGAGGAAGAAAATAAAGAGAAAACAGTGTGCTTTGATTTGCATTCAGCTTCCATAGTTCTTTCTCTGGATGGGGTAGCATATTTCATCTGGAGTCTTTTGAGATTGTCTTAGATCATTGTATTTCTGAGAAGAGCTAAGTCTGTCAAAGTTGGTCATTGTACAGTGTTGCTGTTACTATGTACAATGTTCTGGTTCTGCTCACTTCACTCAGCATCAGGAACAGTTTCTTAATTGCCAAGTCTCATGACTTTTCCCCCAGCCTTCTTCCTTCTTGACGACTATAGCCTTTGACGTGGTCAGTCATCCTCTTCTTGATATTATTTTCTTCCTAAGTTTTCATGACACTGCTCCTTCCTTATACTCTTTCCACCTACATGATCACTCCTTAGTCTCCTTTGATGAGTCTTCATTCAGGTTATACTCAATAACTATAAGGCTCTGTCCTAAGTCCTCTTCTATTCTCCCTTTATCTTACTTTGTTTGGTAAGCTCATCAGTTTCCATGGATTTAACTGTCAACTCTATTAAGATGATACTCAGAACTATATGTCTAACTGTAACCTCTTTCCTGACGTTAAGACTTGCATCTCCAGATACCTATTGGATATCTTGAACTGGATGACCCAAACGCCTTTCCAAAACTGGACTCATTTTCTTTAGTCCCAAATCTCTACCTCTCCTGAGCTTCCCTATTATTGTGGAGTATATTATCATCCCTCTAGCCACCCAGGTTGCAACTTAGGTACTGTTCTTTATACTTCACTCTCACCTCCTCCCAAAATAATCAGTTACCAAGTCCCATTGATTCTGTGTTTGTAATGTCTCTTGTACATGCCTTCTCCTCTCCTCTGAAACTTCCACCACCATAGTGTAGGCCCATGTCATCTCACACCTGGATTATTACTATAGCCTTCTATAGTCTACCTGCTTTAAATCTCTCCCCAAGTCAATCCATTTTTCGTTCAACTACCAAATTCATTTTGAAGTCTGACCATGATATGTAATCATACGTCACCTCCCCATCTCCCCCATTCAGTCAACTCCAGTGGCTCCCTAATGCCTATAGGATCAAATATAAAGTCCTCTGTTTGGTTTTTGTAGCCCTTCATAACCTGTTCCCTTACTGCCTTTCCACCCTTTTTATACCTTACTCCTCCATACATACTCTACAGTTCTGTGACACTGGCCTCCTTGATGTTCCTCAAACATGAAATTTTGTCTCCTGACTCTGGACATTTTCATTTGTCTCCTCCATGCTTGGGATTTTTTTCCTTCCTGTCTTTACCTCCTAGATTACTTGACTTTCTTCAAGTCTTAGCCAAAATCTTACCTTCCACACAAAAACTTTCTCAGTATCCCCTAATCTTAGCGCCTTATTTCCAAGATTATCCGTAACTCATCATATATATATTTTATTTATATATACTTATTTGCATGTTATCTCCCCCATGAGATTCTTAGTTTCTTGAGAATAGGAAGGACTTTGTCTTTAAAAATATATATACATATATATATATATATATGTATATATATTCCCAGCTCTTAGCGAAGTGCTTGACACAAACATTTGTTGACTTAACTTTCACTCCGTAAAGATATAGCATCCTGCTTAGATCTTAGTGATTGTTCTCTATGGGCACCTGGTCATATTTCTAAGAGGAAGGTCTCAAAGAGCTTAATACCTGACTCTTCACCTTTTTATCTACCCATAAGCTGAACCCTCCTCTGTATTTTCTTTTAATTAAAATATATGCCCTTTGAGAGCAGGTACTATCTTACTTCTATTTGTATCCGTAGCACCTATCACAATTCCTCATATATATTATAGACACTGAATAAATATTTGTTGAAATATTTCTGGA
The DNA here is from genome assembly GCA_028658325.1 of Potorous gilbertii. Lineage (NCBI taxonomy): Eukaryota > Metazoa > Chordata > Mammalia > Diprotodontia > Potoroidae > Potorous > Potorous gilbertii. The sequence goes on along the minus strand of CM053771.1, from coordinate 344,841,958 downwards.
AGGAACTAAATCAATATAGTTAATGTGATAATATATTCCAAATTAATGTACATAATTAATGTAATTTGAGTCAAAATATGAAGAACTAGTTAAAATCATAATGAAATGATACTGTGTATATGGATAAACACAAAAGTTAGTGAGGGTAGATTTGTACTCTAAGACTTTAAAACAAATATATAACATAATTAGTTGGCACATTAACCACTTATCACAAAATTTTCTGGGCTAGAAGAAAAATAGTAAACTAGATAACTGTAGCAATGAAGCATTTTTTAGTTAAAAAACTTTGTACATAAACAATGAGATCTTTACTAAAAATAAATTTTTTAAAAGAAAAAAATTTCTTTTTTAAAAAAGAAAAGAAAAACCATCTATGATTCAGAGTTCCATACAGAAGTAGAGGAGAGGCTTTTGGCTGTGGTGGTAGTGGGGATACATACACATAAACACACATAAAATGAAGGGAAGGGATGCTGAATTGACAGGGTTCTTGGCTTAGACAACTAAAAGTGTTAGTGAAGTGACTATAAATGAGATGTTACAAAGGTAGAATTGACAGGACTTGGCAACTTGATTACATGTGGGAAGGGTTGCATGAGAGAAAGTAAGAAGTAAAGGATGATACAGGTTGTAAGACGATGTGACTGAGAGGATGGTAGTACATCCCATGATGATAGGGAAGCTGAGAAGAAGGGAGAGTTTAGGGGTAAAGATAATAAGTTTAGTTTTGCGTAAGTTGAATTTAAGATGTCTGTGGGACAAAGATGTCCATTAGGCAGTTGAAGATGTAAGTCTGGAGATCAGGAGAAAGATTGGAGCTAGACAAATTATTCTGAGTACCATCTGTTTAAAGATGGTAATTGAAACATGGGAGCTGATGAGCTCACCAGATGAAATAGTGTAGAGGACCAAGAGAAGAGGGCATAGGACAGAGGGTTAGGAATGTCCATGGTTACTAGGTATGGCCTGAATGAAGACTGTCAAAGGAAAATGAGGAGTAGTCAGATAGAGACTAGGAGAAGAATCAGGAGGGATCACTGCCGTAGAGATCTAGAGAAAAGAGATCATCCAAGAGAAGATAGGAATAAGAGGAGTCTACAGAGAGAACAAGGAAGATGAGGTCATTAAGAGATGGTTAATAACTCTGGAGACAATAGTTTCAGAAGACAAAATTCAGAAAGGAATTAACTGACAAGTAGATACCTTTATTCATTAAAATTCTTTAGATACAGGTAGCTGCAGGGGATAGGGACAGGTGCTAGATCTCTAGCTAGATTTCATTGGTATTGGAACTTCCTCTACCAATGTAGATCAACACCTTCTCTGCAGCTTAAATTATTAGTGTTTTAATGCCCTCCAAGTGACTTGCCCACCATCACACAGTCAGTATGTGTCAGAATCATCTTCCTGGCTCAAAGGCCAACTCTGTTCACTAAACTATATTGTATTGTGTCTGCAATGTGTAGTAGCTGCAAAGGATATTTAATTGATTGTGTTTACATTTTATTATTGAGTCTATAATATTTTTTTAAAAGAACATGATAATTCAGGATCATTGTCCTAAGGTGAGTTGAGGCAATAAATTTTTTCATTGTTTACACACTAGCCTTTCAGCTGAAAGAGTCCTAACTTAGTATAAGAAGACCTGGGTTCTAATCCAGACTATAATTTATTAGCCATAATCGTATGCATAATTGCTTAATTTCTCTGACCTTCATTGTTTAACTTCTGAACTTTTTTCCTCAGTTGCAAAATAATAGTCTTAAATACTTCTAATAAAGTTGTTGTGAGGAAAGTGCTTTGTGAATGAATTATAAAGTTCTACTTAAATATGAGCTACTTGTATTGGTAGTTACCTGTCATTGTCATCATTGTGATGCCCTGGAAGACATCACTAAAACACTTTCCTTTTCTTTTCAGGACATCTGTGCTAAGTGAAGGACCCTGCACCCACTACTAAGTGATTACCATGGGCCTACTTGCATTTCTGAAGACTCAGTTTGTTGTACACCTGCTCATTGGGTTTGTCTTTGTTGTAAGCGGGCTTATCATTAACTTCATCCAGCTATTGACCCTTGTCCTCTGGCCCATCAACAAGCAGTTTTACCGAAGAGTAAATTGTCGCCTTTCTTACTCACTATGGAGCCGTGAGTATTTTTTTAAATTGTGGAAAAGCTAGACATTTTAGAGCTAACATAACTGTTGAATTGTTTACAACTGCAAATAAACTATTTTCCAGTCTTCAGCATGTGGAGATTCCTTGAACATAATTTAAAATGCTGAATATATTTTCATAGAACAGAAGCTATAAAACTCTGGCCAGTAGAGATGTCCTATGGCTTAATAGGGTTTAGTTAGTGAGTATTATAAGTTGATAAAATGTATTCTGCAGCTTAACAAGTCATTTTATTCCTTTAAAGTTTGGTTTATAACACCCTCCTTGTCATTCTCTCCACCATAGACTTGCAAGCAAAACACTTTCCTCTTTTGTCAGTGACTTCCACATCTGGACTATCTTTCTCTTCATTGCATCCCCTTCCATAATCTCTTCAGGAATCACATTTGTGACCCTGGCCCCTCAACTTCTTAATCTCTAATTCCACACCTCCATCTCATTCTGCCTCAACTAGATCTTCACCATCACTCAAAACTCTTCCTCTTCCAAGATTCTGAACTTCAAAATCCCCTTGACCACAATTTCTTGTCCTTCTGCCTCTCATACAGCCTCCTTCATTTTGCACATGTTGTTCAACATCATTGTGATTGTCTGGTTCCTTTGTTCTCCCTGCCCATAATTCCTATGCTGGTGTCACCTTGTCTTCTTCCTTCATGTTTTGAAACAGTAATTACTCCACTTGAGCTCTCCTCTCTTCATTCTCCCATGTACTCTTTCTAATACCTGCTAGCACCCAAGTCTGTCTTACACACCATCTACGTTCTCTGCTATCATGCCAGAGTTATGCTAGAGAAAGTCAGCAAAGTGTTCTAAGTCCAGTAACAGTTTGTACTATATAGGCTGTATATACCTACCCTAGGGCAGCTAGGTGGCTCAGTGGATAGAGTACTGGGCTTGGAGTTAGGAGGACTCATTTTCCTTGAATCCAGATCTGGTCCCAGATACTTACTGGATGTGTGACTGAGCAAACAACTTAATCCTGTTTGCCTCAGTTTCCTCATCTGTAAAATGAGCTGGAGAAGGAAATGGCAGACAACTCTAGATCTTTGCCAAAAAAGCCCCCAATGGGGTCATGAAGAGTCAGAGACAACTGAAAATGACTGAACAACAAACTGTACTTAAGGATTTCAGTAGACTTCCTAGTGACTTAGTTTTTAAAATGTAGTATTATATATGTTTTATTGTATTTATTAGGGTGATGGTTAAAGAACGAGTTATTGGAGTTTCATGTGAGGGGATCACCACCTCTCTTCTAATTAGGAAAGGCTTTCTGGACAAGAGTGATGAGTTTTGTAATTGAATAATAAAAGAATGAAAGCTTGTGGAATTAAAAAATATGGTGTGGGAGAAAAAGTAGGTGTGAGTGGTTTGATAAGATGAAAGAAGTCATTGATTAGGCCAGGATTTTTTATTCTTCCAACTTTTTTTCATTGAGTACTTTTGCTAAGTGAGTTGTAGGAGAAAAAGGCCATTGTCTCCTGGCCATTTATGGCATGAGGTGTCTCAGAATTAGCAAAGAAATTTTAATTCCCTGTAATATAAAACAAATATATATTATTTGACACCTACATGATAGGGGGAAAGAGGATTTTGTGAAATTAGATTAATAAGAAGTTGAAACAATCAATAAATTATTCTGCATTTATTAAACATCTACTATGTGCCAGGTACTGGAGATATAAAAAGAGACAAGAGACAGTCGTTTCCCTCAAAGAGCTCACAGTTTAATGGGGGAGATAACAAATGAATAAGAAATATATACAATCTACATACAGGATAAATAGGAAATAATTAACTAAGGGAAGAAACTGGAATGTTAGGAGGGGATGGAAAACGCTTTCTATTGATGGTAGCATTTTAGTTGGGACTTAAAGGAAGCCAGGGGAGTCAGCAGGTGCAGGTAACAAGGGAGAACACTCCAGATCTGGGGGACAGCCAAAGAAAATGCCCAGGGCCAAAAGATAAGAGTGTATTGTTTGTGGAACAGCACTGGATCAAAGAGTTGGCGTTCAAAGCCAGTTTTCTAACACTTTACTCCTTGGCCTATATTCTTTGAGAGAACAATTTTGATGGAAAGATAAGGTTGAAAGCTAGTTCATTTGGGGTTAAGAAAGGAGTGAAAGGAGAAAAAATGAGGTACTTATTGTAGACAGCTTTTTTTGAGGAGTTTAACCATAAAAGGCAGGAGAGATGTAGGACAACAGTTACTGGGGATGGAGGGATCAAGTGAAAAATTTTTTAGGATGGGGAAGACGCAAGCATGTTTAAAGACTGAAAATAAGTGATAGAATGGGGATGTCAGAGGAGGTAGTCTGTTAGAGGAGACAGAAAGGAATGGAATCACGTGCAGATAGAGGGATTTGCCTTGATAAGGAGTAAGGCCACTTCATGTGAGACTGGGTAAAGGAGAAGATAATGGCAGAAGGCACCTGTGTGATAGGAGATGAGGGAGAGGGAGCTTCCTTCTTTGTTAAAGGTCTGTGAAGAAAAAAAGATAAACAATTTTTCAAGGTTTGAAGCATCTGGTTGACAGAGGTACTTTTACTACAACCTTAGCTCATTTTCAGGATCCTTCAGGTCTGTACAGCTTGTTCCCATGAAGGGCATCATTCCACATGTTCTTTTATTTATCTTTTTATCAAAAAAACTTCAAAGAAAATCTCTAAAAAATTCCTTAATTCTGTCTATTTGTAGGGTTTTTTCCCATGTTTGTTTATTCAAGGTTCTGTTAGAACTAAAATGTCTTCTATCCCTATAGGTCTTAGCTCATCTTTAATGTACTACTTTGTTGCTCATACTTCTGTTTTCTGCAAGTATCTGTTTCTCCTTCCTCTGCTGTTCCTACAGCCCCAACAGGTCTTAATTTTTCTTCTTCATTTTTCTAATTAATCTTGTGATTTTCCTTCATTTTCCCATATTTCTGGAGTCTCTTTTGTTCTTGCAGAGCCAGATTGCTACTGTAACTCTCCTGTTTTGTTCAGCTGCTTCTAGAGCTGATGTTCTCTATTAGTTTATGGATTGATTAGGTAGTAAACACACATGGCCATGTGGATGTGTATGTAACCCTCTATCTTGAAAACTAGTTGCTATGAGTTGAACAGAACAGGTAACACACAGAGAGACAAAAGAATAAACCTCATTTTCTGAGGTGGAGATTCCTCAAAAATTATCTAACAAAAGACTTCTAATTGAATGACACTCAAGAATACTAGCACCTCTTTCCTATTTTTGAAACACCTTTAGTTCAACACAATGTGTATTATATTTAATTCCATTACTGTAGTCACCAGCACAAGATCATGGTATACCTGGCCCACATGCCATACATGCCTATGTTCTCCATGTTGGAGAACATATTTTTATATTACCCCATGTCGACCTGAAAGTTTGGTTAAAAAAGGCATATGGGCTAAATGCATATTGTTTATTCCCTTAAAGCTAGTGGTTACATGATCATGGAGCCAGAAAAACTTCTGACTGACTAATACAAGAATGACCAGGCTTGAATCTGTTTAGGACAATCCAAGGTTGTCTGTGTCCTTCAGATTTATGGTCTCCATGAGTGATTAACTATAACATGAGAAAGGAATTTCTTAATTGGATAGGTTGTAAGTACAGTAAGATAAGAGAGTTGACAAAGTGTCGATTGAAATTATAACTCAGAACATCTGTGTTTTCTTTATCACCAATATGTCATAACATAGTATATGTCCACCAGATTTAAAAAAATGTCCCATTATTCAAGATAGCGTCTAGGTTTAAGGGTCTCATAAGGAGTGCTAAGTCAGCCCCACCTGGCCTTGTTGACATACCTTTTTGACAAGATGTATTCTCTGAGTTTATTTCAGAGAACAAAGAGACTGTTAGAAGCTCTTCTTCTGATTAATTCAAGCTCTGGCCCTTATTAAAGTTCAAAAATGATATTAAATATTATCACCTGCCAAATACATCATATGTAAAAATTAAATGAGGATGTTTTATACCTGTCCAACTGCCCAACATGCTTCCAGACATACACAAACATCTTATGATCACTCCTATGTTGAGCATAGTTGACTCAGGTCAGTACTCTGTTAGTTCAGGTTTGGTATTGGAACAAAATGAGATTCTCATAGGTCATCTAAAAGTTGACAAAAGGAGGTTCACTTAGCTATAGCATAGAAAGGAGCACGAATACTGTAGCACTTAGCTTGGGTAGGCACAGCCTTCCTGGTCTCCACATGGAAAGCTTCTGATCAGCAGGGCAGGGTCTGGTGTGAGATGTTGGGAAATTTGCCAAGTCTCCATCTGGGTGGGCCTTTTTATGCCTACATTATGACTAAGAATCACCAGGTAGCTGAGTTGAAGGAGGCAAGTTTAAGCCTTAACTCCCTGGGACAGTCAAGGTCAGCCTTTTTGGAAAAAGTAAGTCTTACCTGTGAAGGGTAAGGGGATACCCTGGTATATAGTGGTCCTATCCCAGGCCCATTTTGTGTAATTTGTACATTGGATTGCACTGGCTGTGCATACTGAGGCAGACTGGCTGCTGAAGTGTTTAGCAACGTTTGCTTTGGTTTGATCCTAGTTCCCAGCCAAGCTCTCACTATCTGTCTGCCCTGCTGTAATCAATAGCATCCCTGTAATCTCTCTGCTAGCCAACTCCCAAACTTTTTCTAGCCAGAGATAGATTAGAGTTCCTTCTCTAACAAGGCTTGTACTCCTCCAACCTCTGCTGGCAAAACATTGCTGAGAACTCATAACTTATTCTTTATATGACCTAAATACTCCTTCACTTTGGACATAGAATCATTGTGATTGTAATTTGCCCTGAGAATCACATAATTCTGCTGATAATGTTAGTCTAGTCCAGTGAAGTATCCAACTGTGCATATATCAGTGATGGAAAATGCTTTGCAGTGCAAATTATCACTTTCTCTCTTCAGTAGCTTTTTGTTCTTAATACTTTGGTGCATTTAATTTCCCCTGTTTTAGGAGTCCTGTTATTGCAGAGTATAACTTCATGCCTTTTTATCCTATAGTGTTCTTATTCCTGTCTTTGCATAAGTCTTTATAGAGGATCTATCCTTGAGAAGCCTTCCTTTGTTCTTTTAATTTCTCAGTTATCAGTATACCATCAGTCTGTGAGTCTGTTGTTTTCTTTCAATTTCAGTACATGGCCCGGCCCACCTCTTTTTCTGATTGTACATACCTTTGATTACTTTCTGTTTAATGTTGCTAAATAGTTATCTCTCCCCACTCCCAAGTATAGCTGTTGTTCTGGGGAGCACAGAGCAACTAGGACACTTTAATCAATCAATCAGTTAACATTTATCAAATGCACTGTGCTAAGTACTAGAGATATAAAAAGAGGCAAAATGTTGTCCCCTGTGCTCAGAGAACTTACATTCAAATGGTAGAGACAACATGCAAATTTATATGAAAAAAGAAGCTATACCAAATAAAAAAGGAAATAATTAAGAGAGAAATTACTGGAATTAAGAGGGATTAGGGAAGGCTTCCTATGGTATAGCTTTATTTATCACTCTGGATCAAACACAAATTCCTAATGCTATTTCTACCTAGTGATTGGAGTATCACCTTTTTATATGATCCCTAAAATTAAGTTTCCTTAAAAACTGGCAGAAAAGACAAAATAGACTATGAACTGTTTATCTTTTGTTTTTGTTCAGACTATTTCACAATGAAGAGTCTCTTTTCCTTTGAAGTTCATGACCATTACCTTATTGCAGTACTACGAAATCTATGTGTGCCTAATCAATATTTATCTAATTCTAACACTCCTCCACTTTTTATTCTGTGACTTTGTTAATATAAGTACTTACCTTTTCTTTCCCTGTTTGGACTCCAAGTAGTCTCTTTGATGAGCCAGGACCGTGATGATTCCTCTTTCCATTATTACAAAGCCCAGTATTATTCACCAGGCCTTGTAGACCTAGAACAAAGGATGAAGTAGAAATACCTGCATAAAAATCCCCATCCAGTGCTCTGTTCTCTGTAGCCCAGCTGCTTTATTTCATAGCATTCCATGGGAATTTTTTTTAAACTTATATTCTTACTTATCCTTTTTTTTTTACTTCTCCATCAGTGTGTCCTGGTATCCATGATGCACAAACCAGCCTAGGAAAAAAAAAGTCAGTATTTTGACTTTGTTCCAGATATGAAGGAGTGGTTCCCTTTGACTTGCGACAGATGTAGAAATCAAGTCCTCCCATCAGACATTTACAGGTCACAAACCCTTTCCCCATACAGGTAGCTTCATATGACCTACCACCCATAGTCATTTCAGCAATTTGAGTTCATGGACAGGATCCTAAAGGATGAGCACCACAAAGAGAATCCATTCTAGACTCAGGTAGAATCTGTGTATGGAGAGCAAGACAAGGCCCACACATGGTTGGATCCCCTACATGTGTCATTTAAGCACTTGGGAAGAGTGTGAGTTATGTGTCAGTGGCATTTATACGTCCCCTTTCTTAAATCTATGAGGGAGACTTCCTATGTGTTTATTTGTCATTGATTTGACTGAATAAATGAATTAAGTAGTATTGTCATTTTTATTGTAACATGATCATCCTCCCCATGGGCAACTAACATGTCTCCAGATATTTTGATCTGTATTTCTGTAAAGCATGTTTTATAATTAATTTATAATTATGTAAAAAATATACATATAAATACATATTTATAATAAATTTGTATAGTTAAATTCATGTAGTTCCTATATGTGTCTTGGAGGTAGACTCCCAAGTACTTTATATATTCTGTGGTTATCTTTATGGAACTTCTCTTGTTGGCAGTGCTGATGGTTTATGTGGGTTTATTTCATGCTCTGTGACTTCACTTACATTACTGTTTGTTTCAGTTGGTTTTAGTAGGACTCTCTAGGGTTCTCTAAGGCATGACATCATTAACAGAGAAGTGATGATTTCACTTCTTCTTAGCTTATGCTGTTCCTTGAATTTCTTGTCATAATGTCATATTATACTGTATTAAGTAGTTGTGGTAACAGTAGACGTCTTTGCTTTATACCTGATTTAGAGCTCTAGTTTATCCACATTAGATATAATGGTAACTGCTTACAATGTGGAGGGAAAGGGTCACTGAATTCTTATATTTTAATTGAATTTTTATGTTTTTAGTAGAAATGCATGTGTCTTGTCAAAGGCTTTTTACATATATATTTATATCACCACATGTGATTTTTGTTATTCCTTTTGTTACTATATTTTAAAATTTTCTTATCTTTCTTGATAAGAAAATTGAAAAGCCCAGAATTCTAGAACACGTTGCCTTCAAGCAGGAGTTCTTAACCTGGGTCTGTGAACTTGCATTTTCTTTTAAAAATTTGATAACTGACTTTCAATGTAATTGGTTTCCTCATAATCTTATGTGTTTTATTTTCTGCATTTAAAAACATTCTGAGAAGGGATCCATAGGTTTCACTAGACTACACAAGTGTGTGGGAGGGAGTCACTTTAAAAAAGCTTTAAAGGGCTGTTACTAGCTGTACTCTTATAGAGCAAAGAGGTCAAGGGCAAAGACTTTGTGTAATTCAACCATGACTTGTATTAATGAACTTCCTTTCCTTTATATTCTCTAGAGTTAGTCATGCTTCTGGAATGGTGGTCAGGCACAGAATGTACTTTATTCACAGATCAAGAAACAGTGAACAAGTTTGGAAAAGAACATGTGGTCATCATCCTTAATCACAACTTTGAAATTGACTTCCTATGTGGCTGGACCATGTGTGAACGATTTGGTGTGTTGGGGGTGAGTAACTTGAAAACTGAACCAGGAAAAGAGGTTTCAAAAATAATTTAATTTAAATGAACAATAAGTAAGTAAAAATGTCTGCTTCTGAGAAACCCTCAGAATTCTATAGGTTTTCTCCTTTAATGCTTATTTGTCTCATTCTCAGAAGATAGAAAGCAGGCATGTGATTGATAATAAACGCTAGCATTTACATAGCACTTTAAGGGTTGTTAAAGCACTTTACATATGCTAAATGCTTTACATTTGACTCTCACAATGACTTGTGTGGTAAGTACTTTTATTTTTCCCATTTTCCAAATGTGGAAACTGAGTTTGAGAGAGATTAAGTGAATTGCCTAGCTCGTAAATGTCCGAATAAGTCATGGAGCTCGTGTCTGAGGCAGAATTTGAACTCAGATCTTCCAGACTTCAAATCCACTACTCTACCCACCTAGCCTCATTGCTGCCTCTACATTGAATTGAACAAGTCATTGTTCTAAGCGTACTTTAGGTTTTCTTTTTTAATATTTATCCCCTTCATTCCCAGAAGATAGGAAGTAGACATATATTATTGAATTGTAACTACAGTAACTTTTCCAACACTATGTTAAGTTCTGGGAATACAAAAAGAGACAAAAGATAGGTCTTGCTCTGAAGGAGTCTACAATCTAATGGGAGAGACAACATGCAAATAAATAAATACAGTTGAGGAAAGTGAGGCAGACAGGTCAGGTAATAATAGATTAAATGACTTGTCCAGGGCCATATAACTAGTAAATGTCTAAGGTTGGGTTTGAACTCAGGTCCATTTTATGCCAAGCCCCTGTGCTCTGTGCTGTTCTACCATCTGTGCCACCTTGCTGCCTCTGTGGATTGATTTGTCAAGAGAAAGAATACTGAAAAAGAAACAAGATAGAGGATAGGTAAAAAATATCAACTAGCTACGTAGGCAAATAGTAGATGTAGGAGAAGAGCAAAGAAGGAGAATAAAATATGAAATCGAACTGAGCATTCTATTTTAGAATAGAGAGCATCAAAAAAGATAGTTGTCCTATGTTGCAGAGAGAGCACAGAGGATGAGAGGGCACACCGGAAGTCACTGGAAATCCTTAGAGAAAACAGTTTCAGTGAAGTGGTGGGGATGGAGGCTGAGTCGCAAGTGAGGAGGACAGTGCACTTGCTCAGCAAAGCACGAACTGCTTCAGAGCCTCTTCTGTTCAGAAGATGGGTGAGAAGTTTGAAGGGGAGTGGAATCAAAAGAAAGAGTTGTTTTAGGATGGTGGAAACAAATGTATAGGTAAGAAGGGAAGGAGCTAGATTAGAGGAAGGAATTGATGATATAAAAGAATGAGTAATGGGTTGTCAGAGATGAGAGTAATTCAAATGTGTCATTCCTTCAAAAGGGCAGCTTGGTGACATGATGGATAGAACCTTGGGGCTAGAGCCAGGAAGACCTGAGTTTAAATTCAGCCTCAAATACTTACAGGCTGTGTGACCCTGGGCAAGTCACTTAACCCTGTTTGCCTCAATTTCCTCATCTGTAAAATGAACTGGAGAAAGAAATGGCAAACCACTCCAGTATCTCTGTCAAGAAAAGCCCAAATGGGGTTGCAAAGAATCCGACACAATTGAAAACAACTGAACAGTTCCACCAATAAACCAGGATCTAAAAAGCAGGGAAGAAGGTAATTTTTAATGATAGACAATAGTCATTTATTAATAGATACAGGTGAAGAACATTCTCCCAAGCTTCATCAAACGGTAGTCCAGTACACAAAGAAAAAAATTCAATTCAGCAAGTATTTATTAAAAGTTTATTATACACAAAGCACTATGCTAATCCTTGGAGATACAAAGACAAAAAAAATGGAGACACTTTCTGCCTTTAAGGTTCTGGCAAAGTTTGTTGGAATTTATTACCAACTACTGTCCTAGTCCAGTCCCTTATCACTTCTCATGTAGACTATAGCAACAGTCTTCTAACTGATTTCCCTCCTTTAGCTCTCTTACCCCTCTGATTGTTTATTTGCAGTGATTTATTTGATGTGTAGGTTTGACCATGTCACTCCCCTACTCAATAGAGTCATGGCTCCCTATTACCTCCAGGATGAAATATAAAGTCGTTTGTCATGTAAAGCTCATTATTGCCTGACTCTGTCCTACCTTTTCCATTCTTATACTTTACTACCCTCCACATATGCTACAATCCAGCTTCACTGCCCTCCTTTCTGTTCCTTTTATATGACAATTCATTTCCCATCTCCATGCCTCTTCACTGACTATCCTGTATAACCAGAATGCTTTCCTTCCTCACCTTGCTCTCTTAATTTCCCTGGCTTTCTTTCAAAATCAGCTTGAAGTCCTTCTTCAGGAACCTTTCCTGGTTCTTCCAGCTACTAGTTCTTTCCCTTCTGAGATTACCTTTCATCTACTCTGTATTTATCTTTTATTTATTGTTCAATCATGTGTAACTCTTTGTGACCCCATGTATGGTTTTCTTGGTAGATATTGGTGTTTGGTTTGCCATTTTTTTCTCCAGCTCATTTAACAGATTGGGAAGCTGAGGCAAGCAGGGATAAATGACTCTCCCAGAGTCACATAAGTGTCTGAGGCCAGATTTGAACTGCACAAAAATTAGTCTTCCTGACTTGTGATCCAGCACTCTATCCATTGTGCCTTCTGTATGACTGGGTATATCTTGTACATACCCGTTAGAATGTGAGCTTCGTGAGGGGAGTGACTATTTTTGTTCTTCTTTGTGTTCTCAGAACTGAGCACAGTGCCTCGGACATAGTAAGTGCTTAATAAAGTCTTTTTTGACAAAATGTCTGACTCATGTGGGTGCTCACAGTCTGCTAATTACTTATACCTGTGTGCACCAAACCTAGGTACCTCTGTGTGGTTCACCAGATACATTGATGGAGCAGCATCTTGGGGGAAAGTGGTAAGATATGGAATCAAAGACGTAGGTGAAGGAATTAACTTTGGTAAAGAGAAGAACTCTGTTTTCCAAGATGGAAGAAAAGGGAAAAAAATGGCTGAAGATAGATAGCATTTTTGAAGTGCAGAGGAAGGGAAGTTGAAGGACATTACACATTACATTAATGGTCCTGATCTCAATAGAGTAGAAGGTGCCCATCTGTGGTCGGGTGGACATTTGAGAAGTGGGGAGGGTGCATATTGGCAAAGAATATGCTGGCAAAAGAACGTTTTAGTCTCTTGGAGTTTATTGTAATAGAATTTAGTCTACATCTTCTATAGTCTCTGTCCTTTTTTCACTTCATAGTTGACATTTGACACAAATCTAAAATATTATCACCTTGTATTACCAAGGTTATTTCCAGACTTAAAGCATAATTCATAGATCTCCAGACTCTTTATGAGAAAGAAGCCATTTTTTAATTTCTTCAAAATATTGAGTTCACTCTGTCAGGTTAAGGACTCTGAAACTAATGGACTGGTTGATGATGGGGATATCTTTGAAAAGTTTAGAAGCAGATTGACTGCAAGGGAAGGAGGTAGATAGCAGTCCCTAACTACAACTCCCATTACTCCTAGGAAATCTGCCAAGCTGCACAGGGTCATGGTGGCAGCTTATTGCCTTGCCAGCAGTCAGCTTACAATCAACCACCAAATAGTCAATCAGGATCTACAGGCTGAGGAACCATGTTCTGAAACAGATTATTAGCCTTTTTTTATGTCATGGATCCCTTAGTAGTCTGGTGAACCAAATGGACTCCTTAGAAAAATGTTTTCAAAAGATATAAATTCAGACATAAAATTGTAAAGGAAACCAGTTATATTGAAATTCAGTTATAAAAATATTTTTAAAAACAAGTTCACCAAACCCAGGTAAAGAATTCTTGCTCTGAAAGAGGCCTGCACTCCCTGCAGCCCACAGGCCACTTACGGCCCTCAGACTGCTTGAAGCACGCTGAACGATTTCAGGTGGCCCTTGAAAAATGTAGAGGAAAACATCCTTTGTATGTAAAGGAAATCCATGGGCCACAGGTTGTGCAGGCCTGATCTGAAGGGACCCTTATTCAGACCAATAGAGTGGTATCCTCATTTTGCAGGGGAAGAAACCGAGACATAAAGAAATTATTTCTTGCCTGATATTGTAAGCAAATTATTAGAGAGACTAGCAAATGTTTTCCGATTACAGTTCTAGTAGTGTTCTGTATTCTAGGTCACCCTACCTGATCTCAACGTTGAATTTATTGAGAGTTTGTGACTTTGCTCATGCATATCCCTTTTTTCTCCTTTTCTGCCTCTAGAGCTCCAAAGTCTTGGCTAAGAAAGAACTGCTGTATGTGCCCCTCATTGGCTGGACGTGGTACTTCCTAGAGATTGTATTCTGCAAAAGAAAGTGGGAAGAAGACAGGGAGACTGTTATTGAAGGGTTAAAGCGTTTGTCCGACTATCCTGAGTACATGTGGGTGAGCGCTTTCAGAGTTCACAGTTCTTGGTCAGCTCGCTGCTAGATGACTGGGACATTTTTTAGTGAGAAAGCAGGGTCTTAAAAATAATTTATGTTAAAGTTCAATATCTTAGCTCTTACATGTGGTAGAAGTAATCTACAAATGTCATTTAAAAGCAGATTTATGAAAGAGTGTAACTTCATTACATAGGCATATAAAATTGGTATTCAATATTCTATAACAAATATAAAAATCCTACTGTAAATGAAAAGGTAAACTATGTTTTCAGGTACATCATAAAATGTAATCACATGTCTGTAGTAAGCAGAATTAAAGCCCATCCCAATTGTGGAAAGAAAACAATAGTTATTTGCCTTTAATTTTATTTAAAGTTTTTGATATAAGGTTTCCGGTTTAAAGAGTAAACACTGAACAAGAACCTTCTAATCACCCCACTTAAAACAAGTTCTTGTGTAACTTTGGGCAATGCTTTCCAGCTCTTAGTATATCACATCAGTAAACCATCCTTGGCCCATGCTTTTCCTGCTTGACTTGTGTACAGAATTTGGTACAGCTAACCCTAGGGCTACTAGGGTACATGTGGCAGGACAGGAGGAGAGAATTTTCCTTTTCCTTAGAGAGGAAAAGTGCCTCCTCTTGAGAGTTTTTGTTCCCAGCACAGCTCTGGAGGCAATAGCAGCAAGAAAATGGATAAACTAAAGGGTTTTATTTTGCGGGGCTTAGTTTATTTTAATCTCTTTGAGAAAGATAGTTGATCAACATCACTGCCCAAGTGACCCAGCTAAGATTATTCTTCACAGATAGCTTCTCTTTTTAATGGCTTTATTATTAGAAAGGAAAAACATACTTTCCTATCTACATAGAGGTCACCCTTACTCTGCACGTATGATTTTTAGCATCCCTTTGAAGAGTTTGATGAGGAAGGAGATTGACTGAAAGTCGTTTGAGGGAATCATTTGTGGCGTAGATTACTTGTAGAGTAATCCATACTCTATCTGATATGGTAAGAACACCACTAGTCAGAAGGTGAACTGGATGTCTTTTAAAGCCACAGATTTAATTGAGCTGTGGCATTTCTAAGTCTAGAGCTGTTGCTAACCAGTGGAATCCTTTTGTATTCTTCTTACATAACTAGGAAAAAAGTTCCTTTCCAAAGAGATATCTTGAAGTCTCATGTCTTAGGGTCATCAATTTTGAACTAAACAAACTTTTAGCAACAACCTAATCCAAACTCCTCATTTTTCTGGAGTAAGTAAGACTTTGATCCACTCTCTGTAAGACTATTGCAATAACCTCCTAACTGGTCTTGGTTCTTTCCAGTCCATTCTCCACTCAATTGCCAAAATAACCTTCCAGAAACACAACCTCAGCTGGTCATCATGATACTGTCCTTCCCAAATGGTACCCTCCAGCCAGACTGCTGCGTTTGCACAGGCCATTCCCCCCACCTTGAGTGTTCCCTCTCTTCATCCCTCTCTCTCAGAATCTTTGACTTTCTTCAGGACAAAACTCAGGTGATATGTACTCTGCAAAAACTTTCCTGATCTTCCCCTGTCCCAAGGTAGTGCTCTCTCCCTTACTTTACCTTATATATATTGCTTACTTGTTGAAATATTGTACCCTCTCCTCCCTGCCCCAAAGAGAATGTAAGATCCCTGAGGGTAGGGACTACTTTATTTTTAATTTTGTATTTTTAATATCCAACATAGCACATTGTACATGATAGAGCTCAATAAATATCAGTTGAATTGAATTGAGTTGAAGTAGAAGAAACTATTGGATAGAAATATATAAAGCATATCTATAAGACCGATAATGTGTGATCCCCAGCAGTGCAATGATCAGAGGATAAGAACAGTTTTTGAAAGAGGAAAAATAAAATGATACTTCTCTAATAATTTTAGATACATTTTTAAGTTTTCTAATACTTTAGATGTTTCTAACAATTTTTTAAAATCAAATTAGGAAAACTGTGTGTAAGAAAAGTTGTATTTACTGGGTTTCTCTTCTGTATTCTCTGTCCTAGTTTCTCTTGTATTGTGAAGGAACTCGATTTACAGAGACAAAGCATCGAATTAGTATGGAAGTGGCCGAATCTAAGGGCTTACCCAAACTCAAATATCATTTGTTGCCCAGAACCAAAGGCTTCACCACTGCAGTCCAGTGTCTCAGGGGAACAGGTAAGGACAAGTTCCTGTTGGCTGATTTCTTCAGGTTACACAGGGTTTTCAGGCTTGCCCTTCCCAGCTCTAAGCAGCAGGGCCATTTCTTTGGCAGACTTGGACGTTTGGATGAGGTAGGATGACTATGTTAGTAGAGGGATCTCCCAATGAAGAACTTCCTCTGCCAAAGCAGGTCTGCACCTTCTCTGCAGCTTAGGTCCTCGAGTGACCTGCAAGGAGCACCACGAGGTCAGATGAGCTGCCCAGTGTCTCACAGCTAGTGTGTCAGAGGCAGGAGTGGAAGCCAGGTCTTCTTGATTCCAATGCTCGTTCTTTATTCACTTTGCCATGCTGCTTGTCAGGCATCAGGGTTAACATGAAAGAATTTGTGTGAAAAAAGTCTTAATCATATTTAAAAGGAAAGAAAAACCATGATGATTGAGGGTGAATTAAATGTTTGGATTTGTTTGACTTTTGACTTTTTCTGTAGTGTTATTTAAGGTTTGTTTAAGGGCAAAACCAGTGTCCTGGCTGTTCTGCAGCAAATTTACTCAATCCTTCTTTCTAACTACAGTTGCAGCAGTCTATGATGTAACACTCAATTTCAGAGGAAACAAGAATCCATCATTACTAGGGATCCTTTATGGAAAGAAGTATGAAGCAGATATGTGCGTGAGGTGAGCGAGATGGGTGCATGAGCGTCGGCAGGCCCATCAGTTGGCCGTTATTCTTCCCTCCCACCGCACCTGTCCATCCATTGCCCCTTCTGTTTCTCTTTGAGCTTCTGCTCCTTTATCCAAGATGTCAAGATTTATACCAGCCTCAAGACTTTGTCAGTGGCCGGAAACAAAAGAGAAGTAGGGACTGAAGAAGAGTCACTTAGAAAAATGCTGAGGTGTATACATCTTTTCAGCAATCTCTTTATTGACCAAACCTGAAAGCTGGAGTGTGTGTCTACTCCATTTCAAAGGAGATTTAGCCTGTCTCTCATCTCTTGTACTTTCTGCTTCCCAAGTGCCCCTCATTTTCTAATTCCCCCTACATATGTGTCTGCCATTTGATCTTCTAATTCTTTTCACATAATTAAGCTAGCCCTCTTTCCTGGGATCTGTGTAGATCCTTAATTTCCTACCTCTCCTCAGTCTACTTCCTCTCCTGCCTCACACCAAGCAATCCTTTATAAAATCTACCTCATATACTCACACACAGGGAAGGCAAAAACATAAGACAAAGGCTACACTACAGAAAGAAAAATTCTCTGACCTTCGTAATTCTCTAATGAGTAAGACACACTTGATTTTGGTTGTTACTAATATGATGGTGACTTAGTCTGTTTAATTATATCACCCTGTACTACCACATTTCTAAGGAAAGGGAGAAATTCTCGACCTAGATGTAGATTTTTTGGTTCATTGATGGTTTCCATGTTGCCATATTTCCTTCCATCTCTCTTGCTAACTCAAATCGTCAAGACTTCAGAGTAAGGTGTCCAAAGCCATATTTGAAGGTCCTTTTGGCCTTTATCTGAAATGCACTAAAATCATCACAGATTGTTGTCTTACCAGCCACTGGTCAAATGCTTTCATTTTTCACTTGCCCACATAGCCTCTCCCTACCACAAAATTCATTTTAGACATTGGAGGGACAATGATGAAATATGCAGTCTTCTAGATAAATCTGCAGATTAGAAGTCTATAGGAATGATCCTGTGAAAATAATAAACTATGGATTGCTTTTTTTCCCTCTGCTGGACTTTGTGATGTATTTCCCCATAGGAATTACATTAATACAATCCCTACCTTTTTCTGAGACTCTAGTTCGAAGGATGTGGAATCATTACCAGCTATTAAGTGCTAAAAGTATTTATTTTGATCTTTGGCTGTTCAAGTTGGCTTATGTAGAAATTACCTGGTCAATGTCAGATGTGGCTGCTATTTGTCTTTGATGATAACAGGCAAAGACGAAATTCAAGCTAAAGCCTGAAAAGTCTGTTTTGTCCTTCAATTCATATTTACCTGTTTTGAAAACATTTTTATAGGTATAAAATTAGAAATTTTTAGGTTTTTCAAGTTTTCATTGTGTTTGAGAAAAGCAAACTCTCAGATCACAAAACCATTATATTCTCTTACACAGTCTGTTTTTTGGTTATTTGTAGTATTACATGATATAGAAAAATGAAACACACTAATGATCCAAACATTTACTCATTGTCGTTTTAGCTAGTAGTTTCACTCTTCCAGCACCAAATCTCCAGCACCTAGTGCCTTACACTAGTATAATTTAGTACATGATTGTTGAGTTTAAATGGCTGTATTTTTTTAAATAGCAGAGCATTTAATTAGAATATACTACAACAGTAAATAATAAGGGGAAATTACATTCTGAAATCATTTTCTGCCACGCACTGCCACATCTACAGGAAGAGGTACAATTTTCTCCTACACCAGGGCAAGAGGAAGCACTTCCAGCATAAAGGCTAGACTGCCTCTCAATTTGCTGCTTCTCTGCTATGCTCCTCCTGCCATCTGCTGGAGCTGTTTAGTTTCGTTAAAGCTATTGAAACGTGTCAACAATCACACCTTCACAAAATCTATGTGAAAACTAGGTTTATTAAAAGAGAAAAGAACATGCATGTGGAAGCCAAAGACTTCACAATCCAAACAGAAGTCTGCATTTTTATAACAGCAGGACAAAGGAAGGAGGAGGTACCAGAAATCTCCACCTGAAGGGCTGTGGCATGGGAGGGGACAGGAAAAGGACAAAATCCTTCCTGAAAGGGAAGAGTAAGGCAATGGCAAAAGCCAAATTCTTTTCCCTTGGGAACTGCTGAACTATGAAGATAGAAAGATCTACTTATCTACAAGGGTCTCAGATGCACAAGCAATGTCCCAGTCTAGTGCAGGCTGATTGATGCCTGTCTTGACTCCCCAAGGACACACAGGGAGTCCAGTTTGGGATGCAAACAACAAATTATATCAGCTGGGGGGATTTTATCCTTGGCACATTCAAGGCCTTCTGCATGTTCTGGGACCACTGTTTCTGGAAAATATGCTAATTCCAAAAGACAAGTTTAAGGGACCTCTTAACAGTCCTTGACAAAGGTAAAATGTCCTCTTTCGATTGTAGGTAGAATGGACCTTTCTCCTTTCTGTGTACACTACAGTCCAGATAAACTGGCTTTTTGGTCTTCCTCATGGCATTACATCTCCCATCTCAATGTCTTTGCATTGGCTCTCCCCAAAGTCTGGAAAATGCACTGCCTCCTGACCTTCATATCTCAGAATCCCTAGTTTTCTTTGATGCTCAACACAAGTACCACTTTCTACATGAGGTCTTTCCTGATGACCCCCAGCTGCTAGTGTGTAGCCCTCAAAATCACCTTTTATCTATATCTTTTTTTTTGGTATATGCATTTTATGTATCTCCTGGATAAATTCTAAGTACCTTTGAGGGACTGTTCTGTTTTTGTCTTTGTTTCCCTTTTGTTTTATATATTTTGTCTTTACATACATAGCACAATTCCTGGCACGTGGTACGTGTTTAATAATTTTTTATTGATTGAGTGATCATGCTTAAATTCCCCATCTTACAGATAAGGAAACTGAGGGCCAAAGAACTCAAGTTACCTGCCCAGAACCACACAGGAGCAATTAGTTTGGAAACTTTAACTGGATTTGAAGTTGGGGACCTTGGTTCAAATTCCAGCTGTGTTACTACTTTTGTGACCTTGGTAAAGTTGCTTAAGCTGGGCCTTCGTTTTATTATCTATAAAATGAAAGAGCTGGCCTAGATGACATCAATTCCCTTCCGTCTCTTAAGTGTACAGTACTATGAGTTTTGATCCCATAAGTGTATTCTGGTATCAGGCCTCTCTGGAGAATGTCTCTCATAAGATCTTGGCTCATGTTCCCATGTAGGCAAAGCCAAAAGATATCAGTATCTCTTAAATTTTGCTCTCCTTAACAGGTGAGAAATCCCTACAAACCCTTAGGCTAAGACATCAGAAATAGAAAACGTCTTATTTTTGTTACAAAAAAATAGAAAAGAATGTTGAAGAACCCATAGAAACACTCAAGAAAATTCTCCCTCTCATCTCTGGGATAATGGAAAATACTTCTTTCCCAGCCTCTATCTGCTGTCAACAGTCAAGAAAACTCTTCAGTTTCTTCTGATTTCATTGCATTTTTTCCTATTTTCAGCTCCAGTTCGGTATACACAAGATGGATAACCAAAAAGAAGAAGGAATAGAGGAATAGCTCCCATACATATAGTGCTTTCAGTGTTCACAAAACACTTTCAGAATGACACCCAGGGGCCTTCTAGGTGCTTGTATACTGCTTCTATTTTAAACTGGTACTTTGGGCTATCTCTTCTGGGCCAGATTTCTCAGTTACTTTCCCATCTTCCTGTGGAACATGATGAAGGAACCTCTTTCTGGATGACCAGTCTGGATATCTGGCCAAGAAAAATATCCAGAATGTCCCCAGATCCTCAGATTCCATCGTTACTAGGGTCTTGTGAACATTACAAAATTAGCCTGACTTCTCACCTTGGTAATTAACATAGAGGCAACCCATAGTCACCTCTTTCTTAGGGTTAATTGAAAAATGAATGCTTGAATTTTCCATTTTTTTGGAGACTGGTAACTGTTAAATTTGTTTAGCTACATCTTAGAACATCTTAGACTTTAAAATTTTGTGAATTTTTCAATTCATGGTTGTTGTTGTTCCAGTTATTTCAGTCATGTCCAACTCTTTGACCCCATTTGGGGTTTTCTTGGCAAAGATACTGGAGTGATTTGCCATTTCTTTCTCCAGCTCAGTTTTACAGATGAAGAAACTGAGGCCAATAGGGATAAAGTGACTTGCTCAGGGTTACACAGCTAATGAATGTCTGAGGCCAGATTTAAACTCAGGTCCTCTTGACTCCAGGCCCAGCACTCTGTCTGGCTGCTCCCCCTTAGGCGATTATTCTTAGCCTTTAAGTAGGCAGACAAGTTCCTACTTATGCTAAAAAGAAACAATTATTCTTTAAGTGGAACTATAGGTAGGACTTAATGAATTTGATACTAATTATTTCCTTTGATCAGATGCTTTAGACTGATATATCTATACATATATACACACCTAGACACATATTTAAAGCCCAATTTTGCTTCAATACTTTTAAAATACTTTTTGTTCTGTATAGTACACACGTAAGTTTCAAGGAATTGTAGGTGGGGAAGATTCACTTTGTTTTTAACCTTTCTAACAAACTAGGAGATTTCCTCTGGAAGATATCCCACAGGATGAAAAGGAAGCAGCAAAATGGCTTCACAAACTTTATCAGGAGAAGGTAAAGAATTTTGTTTCCTAGAGTAAAAGAATTTAAAAGAGAATGTCCAAGGCAAGGGTGGGGACCGTGTGGCCTTATGGCTGCGTGTACCTTCTAGGACCTTAAGTGCGGCCTTTTGACTGAATCCTAATTTTAGTCCTGTAAAATTCAGATTTAGTCAAAAGGCTGCACTTAAGGATTTAGAAGGCCACATGTGACCTTAAGGCCACAGGTTTCCCACCCCAGTCTAGGGAGAGATGAGTTTTAAAGGGTCAATAATCAAAATGTTCTTTTCTGGGAGATGTAGGAATACTATTTTCATAATCAAATAGTTCTTTCTCATTTGTCATGGATGTAGTTCTAGTCTACAAACTTGGACTGAAGTCTTTAACCCTTGCTTTATTCTGAAGTAACTGGTATCATTTGTGGGAATTTGGAAAGCTCTTTTTCATTTTAAAAACTTAAAAAATAATTCATTTCTCTCTATTCTTTCCTCACTGTTACCCCTGTTAGAACTTCATTCATCCTTTTAAGACTGATACTACAGTACTGTAAAGTAGTGATAGTTTGAAAGGTCTTTGCATTTATTGATGTGGATACACCCTCCATGTTACAAACCATTTCCACTTTTTTATCCTGTGTAGATCTTATCTACATCCTCCTATAAATGCTGTTTTAAATAGTTTGCAGATACCAGTCGAACACATGGGCTGATCTATTTATTCCTTAATCTCATTTTAAAGCAGACTGATTTATAATCCACTCTCCATAAAAGTCCTTCTCCAGTGCTTCACTAGACATGACCCTGGATTCTCAAAAAAAAAATATCCCTACAGAGGCTGTAGCAGGTTTCCCTATGCTGAAAAAGGTTCAGATAAACTCCTGATGACAGGTTTAAGACTCTGAACCCTATCAGATGTACATCTTTGAGACAGATAAGGCAAAATCACTCGTAGATCCCAGACTAAATTGTTAGAGTTGGAAAAGCCACAAGAGTCATTTAATCTCTCTCCTTATTTTACAAATGAAGAAATTGAGGCCAAGAGATGGGTAAATATTTGCCCAAGGTCATACAGGTGATTATTTTCAGAGCTAGAACTAGAACTCATGTCCTTCTAACTTATAATTCAATGTTCGCTTTTCCATATTATGAATGCTGAATCTGAAGCCAGGTTTTAGTAAATGGAGGAAAGGAAGAAAGTGTATGGGCACTGTGGGATGGGAATGAGATTTAGGGTACTTGAAGAGGGTGAAATGGATGCCAAAGATTGGCCTGCATTAATATCATATATGAATGAGTCATTTTTTATTTATTCTAAGAAAAGGGGCTTAAAATGTTCCAGAATAAGTTAGGCGCTTGAGTCAGAGCAAGACTGCACTGAAAAATCCCAGAGGTGAAGTTTTTAAAGACCAAAGTACAAATCTCATCTTAGATACTTACTAGCTGTGTGATGCTGAGCCAGCATTTAACCTTTATCTGCCTCAGTTTCCTTATCAGTAAAATAGGATACTAATAGTACCTGCCTCCCAGGGTTATGATGGGGATCAAATGACACAATATTTGTAAAGCAAAGCATCTGATAAATGCTGGTGGCTGTTATTACTGTGACTATTAATAAAATAATGTTTAAAATGTTGTGGGAGCCAAAAAAAAAGAGTAGAAAAGGAGACTGACTGCCTTTCCCCCAAGGTGGGGAGAGATGAAGATATGTTGTTGAAACTGGTTTGTGTTTGAGGGGTTGGGAGGAAAGTTTTTCATATGATTTTTATACTTGATTGAGTAGTCATTCCATTGTAAGATTAAACTAAAAGAAATTTGTAGTCACAACAAAATTCGCTCAGGGGAAATATTCACAATGAGCATTTTTTTCATTCTTACTATTTGTGATATATTGAATATTAGTGATTCCAGGATACCACCTTTCATAAACTTCACTTCTTAAGCTTTTTAGCTACATTTAAAAAAATTCACATGTCCAACACATGACAAAGTATGTGAATATTTATAATAGTAAAATAACTATAAAAACAGCCTTATTTCTTCCCCTGATGTTCAGGTGTTTCTATCATTTTTATCTTCAAAGCATATTGGAGCAAATGAGTGTTTTGGAATTTGTGTTAGAGAGGTTTTTTTAAATGATTATTTTATTAAGGTCAGAACTTCACTTAGATGAGTCATTTTTCTTTGCCAACATTTTGCTGTTGTATTTAGAGGATGAATTTTATCTGTTTTATCAGTTTATTTCTTAACTTGCAGGATGCTTTACAAGAGATGTACAACCAGAAAGGTGTGTTTCCAGGGGAGCAGATTAAACCCGCCAGAAGACCGTGGACTCTCCTGAATTTCCTTGGATGGACAACTGTCCTTCTGTCTCCTCTCTTCAGCTTTGCATTTGGTGTTTTTGCAAGTGGATCACCCCTTCTGATAATTACATTCTTAGGATTTGTTGGAGCAGGTAATAAAAGATGGGTCAAATAGGAATATAATTAATTGGAAATGGCTTCATGTTGCCATTCAGAGTTTGTCATAATGTGTCAATGAAAGTGAAAATTCCATGATAGTGACTGAAGCTTTTGTTATCAAGATGTTGAAAAAGTAAAGAATGAGGTGTGTATGGGTTTGTGTGTGTGTGCATGTATATGAAATAGAAATCCTTTGAAAAGTTATAGAAGTTTGTAACTTTCTTGTGGGCTTGTGTTTTTCTGTTTTAAATTTTTTATTAAATAAGCCACTATTTAAACCTAATAATTTAATAGGGTTAGAATAGGTATAAATCGAGGATCCCTGTAATGAATTTTCCCTTATTTGTTCCCATGATGAAAGACATGCATCCCTGGGGTAATCAATCAATGCCTTTCCCATATCATAAACCAGCCTGGTATATAAAATAACTTGTTCAGTTTCTGTCTGGATCTCTCAATTCCTTTCCCACCTCTGTCCAGCTCACTGTCAACTAGAAAGAGGAACAGAAAGCTAGTGGGGGAAATATGTGGAGATACCTTACTAAACTTGGTCAGCATGGAAAACTACTAACATATATCTGACTGTTCTGTTGGATCATATGTTTGAAGGCCATGGTCCTTTTGCTCTGTCCATTCTTTTAACAGGTATCAAGTGAAATTACAGACCTACTTATTGCCTTATTAATGTACATGAATGTTTGACAATATGGGGCAAAATAATCTGATTTGTTTCCTTTTTTCTTTTCTGTTGTTTTTTTTTTTAGCTTCCTTTGGAGTCCGTAGACTGATAGGAGTAACTGAAATAGAGAAAGGTTCTAGCTATGGAAACCAAGAGTTCAAGAAAAAGGAATAATTAATCGCTACAGATTGAACATGTGTAACCAGATGGTGTGGTATCAAATTAACTTAATTAAAAACAAAACAACAGAAAAAAACACTTAGAAACTATCTTTTTTCTTATTAACTGGTGACTAATATTAATAAATAAAACTTGAGCCAAGAGTAAAGAAATTGGAAAGCTTGACAGAAGAAGAACATCAACTTTCTACCTGTGTTCACGGTGTAAGGATCTCAGTGTAATTCAAACTTTGGAAGAAAGTTTGGGCTTAAAAAACTGGTAATATTTTGTTTTGTTGATGGAAAAGGGTGACGTCGGGGGATTTGAATTCTCCAAATGACCAGTCTCACGAATATGTGTTTTTTAAGAAGCCTGTGTTTATAGGAGAAAGTTTGTTGGATGCTTTCTCTTAAAGCTAATGTAGCTCTTTAAAGAAAAAGAAAGAAAGGGCAGGGGAGTGGCAGCATCCCAGCAAATTTTTCTGCTCTCTCTCTTCCTCCTTTGATCCTCCACAAGCTTTTCCCCAGAGGAAAAAAAATACTTCTTTAAATGAATCAACAGCTATCCCTTTAGTGGAGTTTTGAATAAAGGGTCATGGAAACAGAGAGTACCTGGCTTTTTCTGCTCTGATTTACAGACAGTACTTGGTAGCTTTTGTACTATGGAAGGCGCCTATGAAGAAATATCTCTCCTAGTGATAAGCACATTTTGATCGATTGAAACTGAGTAGTCTTCTTTTCTTTCTACTTGTCTTAGTTTAATGACTTTATTTTCTAGAGCTAATGTTTGCCCCATTTTCTAAATGCAGAAATGCATTTTCTAAATACTTATGCCATAGATAATGGTGTTTTTGAAGCAAGATAACCTTGGGAACTATATCTATAAAAAGAGAATTATTTACTCAGTAGTTTTGCAGCCCTTCTTTTCCCATTTCTCTGTTTGTCACTACTAGAATCCCATTTTTCTCTATCATAGTACCCAGGAGTAGCTACTTTGCATGGATTTCCTTTATCAGTCAGCAAGCATCATAAAGCACCTTATTTACTTTTTTCTATCTATTGTAAAGTCTAAAGAATCACACCTCTACAGAGATTTTCTATTATGTGCAGTGGAGGCATCCTTTGTCCCTTCTGTCAGACCTGTAGGATGCCCTTTCAGTGGTTAGGTCACCATTGAGCTCCTTTCTATCATAGGTAGATGGAGATACTGAAGACTGGTTTTTTTTTTTCCCAAGGTTTTTCTTTTAACTTGTGAAACCAATGAAAATGTTGATGAATTTTGATTTATTGCTGAAAATAGAAGGCAAAACATTTGGCTTTTTGAATTTATTCTTTTCCTTTATCCATGCCCCAAACAAGTATGACATGTTATGTTCTTGGAGGCAGCCCCTCATTATATTTACGCAGGGTACTCATTAATACACTATGAGTGAACAGATGCAAATAGCTTTGCAGCATTGAAGAAATCGTGTCTAAATTCAACCTAAACCTTTATCTCAGTTGCAAAAAAATTAGAATCCTTAATGTTCTAATTGGCGTTGAAAGATAATAATGAAATATTTTACTTTTTTCTGTATCATCCCAAGTCATATTTCAAAGTATTTACTTTAACTTGTGGCATTAGGTAAAGATTTTAGGTCATTAGGTAAACTGTTCCTCATTGGAGTTGTTCATTTCACCACCCAGTCCTAAACTATGAAGTCTCATGGAGGTGATGGGGAGAGATTGTCTCAGAATAAGTGTATCTCACTCTTCCAGCTAATTCATTCCTCCCTGGCTAAGCACTGTGTTACCAGTCCTGCCTTTATTTACCTATTTTTCTCATATTTTCTAGTCACCTTTCCTGTTCCACCTTAGATATTGTTAACACATTCTCTATCACCTTTATAAGGAGAAAGAAAAGGTGTTTCTTGTGATATTTCAAACCAGAATTCAAAATGAATTGAATTTTCTGGGAAAGCAGAAGGTAGAGGGAGGGGGAAAATTAAAGCAAAGTGATGAAACAATTATACATTGGCCAATGCTGTGTGTTAGAAAGATGTTAGTGAGGTTGTATATTTTCTTTATGAAGAAGATATTAAACCTATTTATATTTTCTTGGTAACTTCAATGGAAGGAGGCAGGTGTAGTAAAGGTTGCTTACCAACTACATTTTAATCTTATTCTCAAGCTGTGGTTTTTTTGAACAAATTTTTTGTTAAGGTGAAGGGGGAAAAATTAACTCTTTTTCTTCTGTGCTCCTCTATCTTAACCTATTTCTCCCTTATTTTTCCTCCCAACTAAACTGGCAATACAGTACTGTGAATAAATAGAGAGCATTTTTAGTTTTTTAGATTTTCTTTTCATGATGCACTGTTTCTGTGTGAATGTATTTAAGATCTTTATGTTATTATTTGCTAATTCTACCCTTCTAAACAGTCATATCTGGAAAGTTTTAAAGAAAAAGATAAGACTAAAAAGTTCAACCATGCAGAATATATTACGCAAGTTAAAAAAGCAACTTGGTATATTTTCTATTTAATTGACATTTCTTATTCCCCAGATAGATGTTTTTTCCCCTTTACATTAAAATACTGTGTAAATTGACATTGATTCAGTAAATGAATAATGAAGATTAGGAGCTTGGATTGACAATTGCAACAATGGGCGTAGATTTTTATATCTTAGACTATTCTCATTTAATAAAACCTGGCTTGTATATTGGACCGCCAAGCCCTCTAAAAGCAATAATAAATAATATCACGGAACTATCTTTTAGTCTTTACTTTTCATCCATGGGTTTTCAGGGTTTATTTTTGTGTATTTAAAATAGAATTAATCATTGTTAAGACAATGGGGCAGGTCCAATACCCTCTACTTCTTTCCTTTTTCTGATTTCTTTATACTTCTTCAGTGATTATTGGTGTTTATACAAAGATTTGGTCTTTATTTGTGTGTCTAGAACAAAGGTTCTTAACCTAGGGGTCCATGAGCCTGATTTACAAAAATGATTACTGTATTTCAATAATAGTTTTCTTTGTAATCTTTTATTTTAATGTCTTATTTTATACATAAAAATATTATTCTGAGAAGAAATCCATGACACAAAAAAGGATAAGAGCTCCTAGTGCACAGGAGGGCTTCTCCAGAGTTTCCATAGTTTTGTGCTCACAGTTTCAGGTAAGAATCAGGACTTTAATCTGAAAAACCTCTGAGCTTCCATTCTAGGCCCAGGCAACCTCTCTGATGATCAGAGTACAAAACTGAGTGTTTCTGAGTAGCGGTGGCCTGTATCATCTCTGGCCAAACAAGGCACCTGGTTATTGAGAGAACAAAAGCAGAGTGGTCTGCAGTTAGGATACTTGACTGGTATCCTTGAGTTTTCTGAGCAGTCCCTTCTGAGCAGTGTTTGCACATTATTTTGCCACTGTGGCTTACATGTGTGCCAGCTCAGAGCACACAGTCCTCGTCTGTCCTTTGTTTTCCTCTAGTTCATCTCAGAGGCTCCTTGTTGCCTTGCTCCAGTTCTCTCTCCCCACCTGACTTTCACAAGGTCACAGTTATACTGTGTGATTGCCAGAGATCATCTTGCCCAAACCCTTGACTTAACAGGTAAGGAAACTAAGACCCAGGAAGGTGAAATACCCACGCATGGCCAGATAGCAAGTAAGTAACACAACCAGATTCAAAACCTGGTTCTCCAAAGTCCCAGCCCAGTGTTTTTCTCATGGTACCATGCTAAAATGTATGGACATTATTATTTGCACAGTGGTGCCATAACATCTTTGTGTGCTCAGTTTGCCTGTGGTAGTGTTTAAAGACCATTCCATTTGGATTGACCTCCGATGGATTTCAGGGGCTTTCCAAGTCACCTGTTGTAAAATTGTGTTTTTGTTATGGGTACTACAGACATCTGCAAATTTTGGCTTAATTCTTTGGACAATTCTTTCTGTTGTTACTGAATGCCAGAACTGGAGGCAGTATGTGAATGAAGAAATTTTGTGGGAATATAGCTTAGCTGTTGCAGAAAGAAGAATGTTTCCATAGGAAAGGGTTGTCATGAGGTTGAGAATGCTATCATTTTAAGCCTCTCTTTTCCTGAAAGATAATCTTAAGAAAGGATCAAAACAAAAAAAGCCAAATGTCTTGAGTTTGTAGTACTAGTGAAAAATTAAATGACTATCAGTTATGTATTTAGTGAGAGCTTCCCTATTTTGGGCCAGAGATCATGCTAGGTAGCAGTGGAGATAAAGGGAAATATGTGTGAGACCTGGTCCTTTCCTTTAAAATACTTGTAATCTAGTTGGGAAGATATGGCACAAATATATGAAAAGTTAAATAACAATCCAAAGTATGAGAGCTGTTACAAGTCTATACATAGGTCATATTACTGCCAGCTAGATTGATAAGCTAATAATTTTTTTAATAATACCCTTTCATGTTTCTTTCTAGTTGAGACAGGTCAGAATTTATTCTCCCCAACCCTGCTCAGCTTCACACAAACCGTCCAGCTTGGTGCATAAGTCTACTCTATGGATTTCCAAAAATAGCTAAAACATTTTCAGGGGAAGGTTTTCTCTGGTATGTACCAATTAGTGTTAATGAGAGTGTGCAAAATTATGGCTAAATCCTGCCATGTAAACTAGACCTTGGCTTGAAAGTTCTTAGGAACAGATATTAAGCATTTTCCATTCCCTTCTTTCACCTTGTCACAGGGGCAAATATTTGGGTGTATTGCATGCCTCTTCTCCAGTAACATCATGTACAAATTGTCCTCAGGTTATGGATATTTCAGACCTAGAACAGGGCATAATGTGAACTTCTGCCCTGTGACATGACTTCTTATTATAGGCAGATTATATCATGAGACGTAAGTCAAAATTTCATCTGTTAAAATTGTTAAATAGGCTCAAAAGGGTGGGAATATACACTATTTTTGTTCCTGAAGCCCCATGCTAGGAGATTCTTCATAATTTACACATTTATAATTATATACTTTTTTAAATAAAATTTTCACAACTGTAAACTTTCATTTGTTGGAAAGAAGATTGGAAAGAATTAAGTAAATCACATTTTTCTTCATAATTTGGAAAGAGAAATGATAGGATTCTTACCAGGTAGTGGGAAGAAAATATTGAACACTTTGGGGTTGAGACCTAAGAAATGAAAATCAATTAGGAATTGGAACAGGATAAACAGGCACCTCACAAATCAGGTTTATATTCTTCAGTCTTGTAAAAGTCTAATCCACTCAGATTTTGTTTTGTTTTTGACATATCTGACTTTTTAATTTCTTTGTCTTGCAGAAAGATTTGTTTAATCAGTAGGTTAATTATGAACGTGGTATTCAAATGCACTAAATTGTATTAAACTGAACTAGGATCAGTTATTGAAATGGAGAAATGTCACTCATCCTTATACTATTTTTAGCATCTCAAAATTGTAAGTTGTGACAATCAACTGTTGCTTGCCTAAGTGCCAGGAAATTCAGATGATTTTTTTTAATCACCAAAATTGCTAAAAAAAAAATGTATAATTGTAAATGAAAATATTTATTTTTGGAAAAGCTATGCCATTAATCTAAATCTTTTAACAAACTTTTGTGGGTTTTTTTCCTCATGCTATTGTTGATCTACCATAATTTTGCTGTTGGGCAATTCAAAAAGGAGATAACACTGTATACAGGGTAAAAATGTATCATATGTATATGTCCTTTTTGTGATCCTCATTTTTAAAATTTTGCTACTTACACAGCTTTATGTAGTTTAGGAAAATAATGTATTTATAGGGAAGACAGTTGAAGGGGAAAAGCTCATAATAGAGTCTGAAAACCAATATCCCAAACTATTGTCTGGATTTTCGTGTGTTAAATGTCATTTATAAATTTAAATCTGCTTAGATGATGGTGAATACCCACTGAATTTTCAAAATACAAATGATGCAGGCGTCATACTTGTTTAAGAAAATTACTGTGAAAAAACATGATACAGTAAACATGAAAAATTTGCACATTTGCATAGGGCAAAGAGTTTTAGAATCTTTAGTGTGGACTAAACATTTTCTTTCATCTTCACAATCTCTCAAACCTCTCCAAAGTAAGAATTATATGCAAGAGGTAAAGTAATTACGGCTATCTCCATAGTCTACAACACCAAGAGCCCTAATGAGGTTACAACCTGTTACCTCAAACGGCAGAAAGGGCTATTTCCTAACCCCTTACACACTCAGAACCTCTTCCCTACCAGTTCCCATGCTCTGGCAGGACTGCACAACAGAACTTACAGGTTCATGCTGTGGGATCCACTTGGCCAACTGCCTTACTGCTACTGCAGTTTTTGACAGCTACTCCTTCCGGCTTGCCCTTATCCCACTATACTGAGGCAACAAGCAATAGATTTGTCCCAATTCACTGTGTGAATAGGAAGTGGAGGTACAGGAAAGTGTAAGCTCACTCTGTGACACCAGCATGCTGTACTACGGCAGTGGTCAGCTAGAGAACTAAGCAGCAGAGGAAACTGGGGCAGGGACTGCACTAGGCCTGAAGGAAAGGGAGCTGTTATCCAACCTGGAAGACCCTTAGGGCAGACACTCAGGCTAATGAGAGGCAGCTAAGGCAGTGTTCGTTGAATAGTGTTGAAGTTTGCCCTCAAAGAAGGACTTAGAAAGTGAACAGCAAAGAAATGTGAGGGGAAAAGATTGAATTGTTAAAGGTCTCAGGAAGAAGAAAGCTCAGTTATCCTGACAGATAAACCAGCAAGGAAGAGCTTATTAATGGAAGGGAAAATGGTCTCTAGGTCATTGACACTAACCCAAGCATCACTCAGTAAATATTGCCAAAGAAAATAATGCTGAGGAGACTGAAGACCTTGTGAACTCTCAAGAGAGCATGGGACTGTAGCAGGATATTCCCAAGTGGTTCAAAAGAGAAATAACAACTATGAGAAAGACACAATATAGATTATGAAAGTGCTTAAGAGAAAAACCTTCAAATATCAAGGAAAGAAAATTTGAATAACACAAGACTATTCTGTATCCTCCAGAAAGAAATAGAATAATGTGTTAGAAAGAGCACATATGTTTTAGAGGCAAACCATGGTAAAATGTATAACCTACAGACCTGAGACTAATCATCAATGAAAAAGGGATGAATGGTCATTTTTAAAGAGTCATTGGAAGAATTCCTACGGAGAAAACCAGACCTATGTTGACTACTTGCTTTGCTAACACTCTACACAACAAAAGTATAAGAAAGGTAAATACAGCAACCAAGAAAGGCACAAGTAACAAATTACCCGCAAGGAAAAAAACCTAGAAAGACACGTGTGA
Organism: Potorous gilbertii; assembly: GCA_028658325.1. NCBI lineage: Eukaryota > Metazoa > Chordata > Mammalia > Diprotodontia > Potoroidae > Potorous > Potorous gilbertii. The sequence goes on along the minus strand of CM053771.1, from coordinate 344,809,502 downwards.
TGTTAAAAACAATAACAGAGTGATTGCTGAGAGATTTCTTTCTCAAAGTACAAAAGGAGACAGGCAGAAGCAAAGTGATATAGAAGTGATGGTGGAGGAACAGGTCTGAGAGCATGAACTAAACATCATGACAACTTGCAGGTGAATCAGTGATTTTGTGGGATTAAACTGCAGAATGGGAAGGCATATAAAAGAACAGAGGAGCAAGGAAGATAGAAGGCAATCTGTGATGTGCCCTAATGAAGTCAGTCTTAAACAATGAAGGGAAAATAGCACTGATGGTCTCTTAGGAAGTAGAAGGTCTACAGGAGAATGGGTGAGGTGGCAAAAGAAGGGACTGAAACATGGAGAAAAGGAAAATCTCAATTCAGTGCTGAAAGTGGGTCCCACTGAAAAATACTCCCATGGGGAATATTCTGCATTGGGAGATGGGGACCTCATAGTAGGTATAATCAGTCAGTAAACATTTGGCACTGCGCTGAGCACAAGGATTTGATGTTTAGAGAGATCCGAAACAGTTTACCTCCATGTATAGTGTGATGCTTCAGAAAAAGGGAATTAGGGCTCTGAATCAGGGTAGCTGACATACAGAGTGGTGGGAGACCATACACCGTGAGTGGAGGGTATTACTGAACCAGACTATGGGATGCACAAAAACATTCCTAGCCTGGGGCAATGCTTCTGTCCTTTCTAGCTCCATAGAAATTGCTACTTTTAGGAATGAGGCACAATAGGAAAAAAAAAGTGAGTGAGGTGGAGAGCAAGATCTGTAAGGCAATAATATTTTTAGAAGAGGGAAGTCCAAATAGGTGTATTAAAAGCTTTAATTTTATGAATACAGAGACTGAAAAAATAAGGATAATGACAATGAATCAAAGATTAGAAGTTTAGAATAGAAAAGAATGAGGGAAGGAAATCCATGTTAGAAAATGGTGCAGAAAAATGATGGAAGGAAGGTTGAAAAAGATTTTCCTTAATTATATAATTGGGGAGGGGCAAGGAAGGAAATATTAGATAACTAAATAAAAGGAAGAAATGGATTTAATAAATTACATAAAATTCTAAAATTAGAAAGAGGGGTAACAAGGGGTGGGGATTAAGAGGAAGAGAGCCTATGACAAGGGTGTCTTGAGACCAGATTTGAACGTGGATCTTCCTAACTCAAGACCCAGTGCTCTTTTCACTCTACTACATAGTTGCCCAATAAAATGCTAGCATTAAATAGCTATGTTAGATTTGCAGTGTGCTTTTCCAGATGTTAACTCAATTATCTTTCAAATGAAATAGGTGCTGTATCCTCATTTGCTGCATCTCTTTTTTTTATGCTCAGGGTTATACAGCTAAATATATAAGGGAAGGTCTAAACTCAAGTCTTACTGACTCCATGCCCAGTGTTGTATCCACTGCACCACCTAGTTACCCTAGTGCTAGTATCAGTCTAAGAGCCATTTGCATGTAAGTAATAATTAAACCCACGTTAACTGATGAAATCACCAGGAAAGAATGAAGAGAAGAAGTGAGGTCAAGAAAGAGTCTTGCGGTATCCCCATATTTAGAAGACAGAATACAGATGATGATCTAGCAAAGGGGACTGAGAAGCAGATTAATAGGGGAACCGAGAGCTCTCTCTCTTCCTCCTTTTTTCTTTCTCACATACCAAGAGGGAGAGGGAAAGAGGTTGGGAGAGAGAGACAGTCCAGGAGAAGATGGTCAATGCTTTAGAGTAGTGAAGACATACATATGTCTTTATAAAGTACAAGTGTCCCTCACTTGAAATGGAAGAGGCAATTGCTACTAGCCATTTGAGGCCTGGCCACCCCCATTCCACATTCCAACACAATAGCCCTTAGAAGTCTAGCTTGCCAGTTCTGCAGCTAGTCTATACAAGATCCTGCAGGTAAGGAAGAACCTAGACCTTGAGAAGGAATCACTCTATCCCTATCATCTGTGGCTCAAGGGAGAAGTTACCCTTGTAGTTCAGAGTCAAGCTGTGTTAAAGGAATGCGCCCAAGGAGCCCAGTTGAATCAGCTCTGCAATAGACTCTTTGTCCAAGGGAGAGCAGCGTGTGGACTCCCCAAGAAAAGACATTTGGGTTCTGCTGTATTGGAGATGTGGATTGCTCCACATGCATGTCATTACTAAATTAATAAGACATAAAGTAATAAATGCCGTATTACTAAAGTACTCCTTCCCATTGCTGCTGTGTGTGTTTATGGGGAAGGGTACCCCAGGTTTATTCAGGGGGTTATTTTGTAACCTTTGTTATTGTTACTATGTCATTCTTAATAAATTTTGTTCTTTGAGGTAATTATATCTACTACCTGACTAGTCAAGGTAAGTTCACCAGGGAGGGGAGAATGTCATGAGCTGTAGTTTTAGGAATTCAGAGAAGGTATCCAGGTGGGGAGCAGAACCAGGTTGGTAGAGTAGAGAAACATTCACCCAAGCTCTCCCAGCATTCCCCTCCAAACAGCTTTAAAATAACACCTCAAATTGGATTCTGAAGTGTCAAAACCAACAAAAGGTCAGAGTAAGATATTCTTTCAGTCCAAAACAGCTAAGGAGGTCAGAAGGGTTGATCTGTGACATGGAGGTGGAGACTACCTGGAACTCACATGGATGAAACACCAGTGGCAGGACTAGGTGGTTGCAACAGAAGTAGCAGCAGCTTCAGGAACTATGAGAAAGGGATTATAGGGGACCCCTGTGTTAGCACTGGACACAAGATCAGATGCTGTTTGTCAGCGTCATTGCATGTACCCACTTCTGGGTCATACACAGTTCAAGGACAGAGAGGAATACTTGCAGTCAAAAGGGAGTGGGAGCTCTGGGGGCCACTGTTTGGAAACTCCATTGCCTATATTCACTTCTGGGTCATAGTTCAAGGATAGATAGGAGCATTCTTGGTCAAGAGGAAGTTGGAAACCTGGAGGGGCAGTATCACTTTTTTCAGCCCTAATGGATCAGGAACTTTGAGGAACAGTATCTTACAATTCCAAGGGATCAGAGGCCCTTCCTGAATAAGGACCACAAGTCAGACCAAGGCAGCAGTGATCATACCACTTCCCAGATCCCATCACCTGGGAAGCACTGAAGACTTCTAAACCCTTAGAACAAGTTCCAAACACAGCACTGAATCTGAAGCCTGAAGTTTCAGAGTTCCTTCTATGCCTCGCTCCATGCCAGAAACAAAGCCCAAAATTAACATAAAGTCCCAAATCAAGAAATATTGTGGGGAAATGAGCAAACAACAAAAAACTCAACCTTGACTTTAAAAACTACTATGTTGACAGAGAAGATCAAGATACAAACTCAAAAGTCAAACATCTACAAGCAAAGCCTCAGAGAAAAATGTTCATTGGATACAAACTAGAAGAGCTAAAAAAAAAAATTATTTTCAAAATCAAGTAAGAGTGGTAGAGGAAAAATTAGATGAAGAAATTAAATCAAAGGAAGAAATTTAAGACAAGACAGTTAACAGCTTGGTAAAAGAGGTGCAGAAAATAGCAAAGAAAATAACACCTTAAAAAACAGAATTGACCAAATGGGAAAAAGAGGTACAAAATCTCATGGAAGAAAATAATTTCTTAAAGATTGGAATTGGGCAACTAGAAGCTAATGATTCTAGAAGGCACAAATAAACAATACCACAAAGTCAAAAGAATGAAAAATAGAAGAAAATGTGAAATATCTCATTGAAAAAAAGAAAATAGATTGAGGAGAGATTATTTAAAAATTAAATTAAGTCTAATAACTACCCAAAAGCCACGATAAAAAAAACTGCCCATTTCAAAACTGCCCCAACTGAACGAGAGGGTAAAATAGAAATTGAAAGAATCCACTAATCACCAACTGAAAGAGGTTCCAAAATGAAACTCCCAGGAGTATTATAGTCAAATTCTAGAGCTCCGAGGTCAAAGACAAAATACTTTAGGCAGACTATGGTGCCACAGTCAGGATTACACAAGATTTAGAAGCTACCACATTCAAGGAATGGAGGCCTTGCAATATGATTTTGTGGAAAGCAAAAGAATTACAATTACAATCAAGAATAACCCACCCAGCAAAACTGAGTATACTCTTTCAGGCAAAAAATAAAATAGATATTTAATGAAATTCAGAACTTTTAAGCATTCCTAATAAAAATATCAGAGATGAATAGAAAATTTGACTTTCAAATTCAAGACTCAAAAGAAAAATAAAAAAGTAAACATGAAAGAGATATCAGAAGGGACTCAACAAGGTTAAACCATTACCTTTTTTATATGGGAAGATGTTACATATCTTTACCATTATTAGGGCTGTTAGATTCCACAGAAAAAGAGGGTGTAGGAGTGAGATAGAGATGATTTTTTCAAATGGATTGGTGAGAGAGAAGGATGTCCTGGAAGAGAGGAGAAAGGAGAGGAATGGGGAAAATTATTTCACATAAAAGAGATGTACAAGAAGGAGCTTTTACAGTGGAGGGGAAAGTGAGGAGGGGTAAGGATGCATGAACCCCATTTATATTTAAATTGGTTCAAAAAGGGAAAAATATATCCATAAACAATTGCTAGTATAAATCTATCTTTTTCTTTTTTTTTTTTAGTAGAAATCTATCTTACCCAAAAAGGGAAGTAGGAGGGGAAGGGGGATAGAAATAGCAGGGAGTAGTAAAAGGTAGGTCAGATAAAAGAAGGCAATGTTTGGAAGCAAAACAGACTTTGGGGGAAGGACAGGATAAAAAGAGAGAAGGACAAAGAAAAAATAGCATGGTGGGAAATGCACACTTAGTAATCATGACTGTAAATGTGAATAGGATGAACTCACTCATAGAATGGAAACAGAGAGTATCTTTACAAGAAACATACTTGAAACAAGAGAAACACACAGAGTTAAAATAAGGGGCTGGAACAGAATCTATTAATGCTTCAACTGAAGTGAAAAAAGACAAGGGTAGCAATCATGAGGGGTCACATGACTAAAATGTTTGAATAACAACAAAAAAAAAATCATGACCTGAGACAAAGCAAAAACAGACCTAATTAAAGGGGGTGAGCAGGGAAACTATATTTTGCTGAAAAGAATCATAGGCAATGAAGAAATATCAATGCTAAACATGCACCAAATGGCACAGCATCCAAACTCTTCAAAGAAAACTTAAATGAATTATAGGAAAAAATAGACAGTAAAACTATTTTAGTGGGGTATCTCAACTTTCCCCTATCAGAACTTGATAAATCTAACCATGAAATAAATGAGAAAGAAGTCAAGGACATGAATAAACTCCTAGAAAAATTATATATGATAGAACTCTGAAGAAAACAATGGGAATAGAAAAAATATACCTTTTTCTCAACTGTACATGGCACCTTCACAAAAATTGACAGACTATTAGGTCATAAAATCCTTAGAATGAAATGCAGAAAAGCAAGAATATGAAATGCTCTGTCTTCAGATAATAATGCAGCAGATTACTTGTAGTAAAGGGAACATGGAAGCATAGATTAAAAGTAAATTGGAAACTAAATAATCTGAAAGAAGGAGTCAAAGAACAAGTCATAGAAATGATAATAATTTCATTAAGTAAAATGACAACAGTAAGATGTTAAAATTTGTGGAATGTAGCCAAAGCAGTACTTTGAGGAAAATTTATATTTCTAAATTCATACATCAATAAAATCAAGAAAGAACAAATCAATGAATTGGGTAGGGAACTAAAAAAATACTAGAAAAAGAACAAATTTTAAATCCCTAAGTAAATACTGAGAAGGAAATCCTGAAAATCAAAAGATTAATAAAACTGAAAGCTAAAAAAACCCAACTCATTGAACTAATTAGTACAAGTACCAGCTGGTTTTATGAAAAAAAAACCCAATGAAATAGATAAACCATTTGTTAATTAGATTTAAAAAAAAACAACAACAAATTACCAGTATCAAAAATAAAAAGGGTGAATGTACCATCAAAAAAGATGAAATTAAAGCAATTACTAGGAGTTATTTTGCCCAATTACGTGCCAATAAATCCAACAATGTAAGTGGAAATGGATGAATATTTTAAAATATATAAAGAATTGAGATCAACAGAAGAGGAAATAGAATACTTAAATACCTATCACAGAAAAAGAAATTGAACAAGCCATCAGTGAGCTCCTTAAGAAAAAATCTCAAGGAAAAAACCTTCAGAATTCTACCAAACATTTTAGGAACAATCAATCCTAAAACTATAGTTCTGAAGCTGTTTGAAAAAACAGGTAAAGAAGGAGTCCTACCAAATTCCTTTTATGACACAAATATGGCTTTGATACCTAAGCCAGAGAGAGGAAAAACAGAAAAGTATAGACCAATTTCCTTGATGGATATTGATGTAAAAATTTTAAATAAAATGCTAGATCACAAAGGTCATACGCTATGACTAGATCAGATTTACGGCAGGAATGAAGGGGTCGTTCAATATTAGGAAAACTATAAGCATAATTAATCATATCAATGACAATAACAACAAAAATCAGGATTTTCTCAGTCGCTTTTGTCAAAATACAATACCTACAAAACACTAGGAGGCATAGGAATCAATGGTACCTTTCATAACATGATAAACAGTGTCCATCTGCTAGCGTTGTATGTAACAGGAATAAACTAGAAGCAATAAGAGGAAGAGAGAAGCAAGGATGTCCATTATCACCACTATTATTCAATATTGTGCTTGAAAAGGTAGCTATAGCAATGACAGTGATAGGTATTTAAGTATTCTATTCAAAAGTAACTGAAGGAGAAATGAGGAAAAATTCCTTGCAGATGATATGATGGTGTACTTATGGAAGCCTAGAAAATCCACTGAAAAATTATTGAAATAATGAACTTCAGCGAAGTTATAGGATACAAAATAAACCCACAAAATCATCAATATTTCTCATACTACCAACAAAACTCAGAAGCAAGGTATAGAAAAAGAAATTCCATTTAAAGTAACTGTAGACAATCTAAAATGCTTGGGAATCTACCTGCCAAGACAAATCCAGGATTTATATGAACACAATTACAAAATACTTTTCATACAAAAAAAAGAGATACAAACAACTGGAAAAATATTAATTGCTCACATTGGCCAAACCAATATATAAAAATGACTATTCAACCTAAGTTAATTTACTTGTTCAGTGACATACCAATCAAACTACCAAAGAATTATTTTATAGAGCTAGAAAAAATTTTAACAAAATTCATCTGGTAGGAAAAAACATTAAGAATATCAAGGGAATCAACAGAAAAACAATGTTAAGGAAGGCAACTTAGTTCAAGATTCAAACTATATTGTAAAGCAGTAATCCTGACAAAATTATGGTACTGGTTAAGAAATAGAGTGGGGGATCAGTGGAATAGATTAGGTACACAATACACAGAATAATAGAATAGAACATAATAATCTAGTGTCTGATAAATACTAAAATTCAAATTTTTTGAGTAAGAAGTCACCATTTGACAAAATTTTCTGGGAAAACTGGAAAACAATTTGTTGGAAACTAGGCATAGACTAATATCTCTATATAATAAGATAAGGGCCAAATGGATAAATGATTTGGACACAAAGGATGATATCATACATAAATAGAGAGGAGCATGGAAAACTACCTGTCAGATCTATGCATAAGGGAAAAGTTTATAGCCAAACAAGAGACAGAGGGGTTTGTGATAAGTAAAATATATAATTCTGACTACATGAAATTGAAAAGCTTTTGCAAAACAAAACTAATACATCCAAAAGTAGAAGGAAAATAGGAAACTGGGGAAAAATTAGCAGTGAGTTTATCTGATTGATAAAGGCCTCATTTCTCAAATATATAAGGAGTTGGGTCAAATTTATAAAAATAAGAGCCATTTCCCTGTTGATAAATGATCAAAGCATATGAACTGGTTGTTTTCAGATGAAGCAATCAAAACTATAGCTACATGAAAAATGCTCTAGATCACTACTGATTAGAGAAATGCAAATTAAAACAATTCTGAGGTACCACCTCATACCCATCAGTCTGACTGACATGACAGAAAAGGAAAATGACAGATGCTGGAGGGGATATGGAAAAATTGGGTCATACATGGTGGAGTTGTGAACTTATCCAACCATTCTGGAGGACAACTTGGAACTATGCTAAGTGGGCTAGAAAACTGTGTGTACCCTTTGATCCAGGAACACCAACATCTTCTGAGATTGTATCCCAAAGAGAATAAAGAAAAGGGGAAAGGACGTATTTCTACAAAAATATTTATGCAATTCTTTTTATTCTGGTATAGAATTGGAAATTTGAGGGGATGCCCATCAATTGAGGAATGGCTAAGCAAGCAGTAGTATATGATTGTGATGGAATACTATTGTGCTATAAGAAATGACAAGCAGGATGGTTTCAGAAAAACCTGGAAAGTTTAAAATAAACTGATGTAAAGTGAAGTGAGCAGAACTGGAAGAATATTGTACACAGTAACGCAATATTGTAAGAATAATTAACTGTGCAAGACTTAGCTACTCTGATCAAGACAATGGTCCAAGACAGCTCCAAAGGACCCATGATGAAAACTGCTGTCCACTTC
>CM053771.1:344765542-344800434 GCA_028658325.1 Potorous gilbertii | reverse complement strand
GGAAGTTTGTTTTGCTTTCAATTATTTCCTCAGAAGTACCCTCATACTTAATCTGTTCCCTCTCAATTCCCACTTGTTGCACAATATGTGGCACATATTAGGCACTTAATAAATATTAAATTAATAAATATTGACTGTGCTGAATTTGATACATTTCTACAACTCTGTGTGTGTGTGTGTGTGTGTGTGAGAGAGAGAGAATTAATCCTCCTTTGCCTCATTGAGATAAGGTTCATTTATTGACTACTCCCCATGCATGTATACTTCCTCCATTTTTGTATACTATTAATTCACACCAAATATAAGTAGTGAATTCTACTTCCTTATGCCTCCTTTTCACATCATTTATTCCTTGTATTCTGCTTCTCTTTCGTTTTTCAAGCCCTCAGAACAGAATCAGTCAATACTCCCCAACTCCCATCAAGTCCTTAGTTCTAAATCCCTCAATACCTTACATGATGTTTCTGAAGGGATACTTATTTCTTCTCCTCAATAGATTGTTAGCACTACACCATCATATAAATCTTCCCAGTTACTCAAATATATTTACCTGTCTACTCTTGTGTTTGCATTGCCAAATTCCTACTCAGCCATGGCCTTTTCATCAGAAGTGTTTGAAAATCATCTATTCCATTAAAGATTCATCTTTCCCACCCCACCCCCACATCCTGTAAGATTATATTCAACTTTGCATAACACATTATTCTTGATTGTAACCTTATATCTTTTACCCTTTAAAATGCTGCATTCTGAGATTTCCTTTTATTTATAGGTGAGGCTGACAAGTCTTTCATGAAACTGACAGTGGTTACTAGATACTTGACTGGCTTCTTTCTGCATACTTATAATCATTTTTCTTTGATATAGGAACTTTAAATTTTGGCCATGGAATTTTTCCTTTCAATGTTCCTTTCAGGAGGTTGAATAGTTTCTTTTTTCTACTTTACTTTCTCTTCTGGTTCTAATAATTCAGGGGGTAGCTAGGTGGTATAGTGGAAAGAGTGCCAGGACTGTAGTCAGGAAGCCTGACTTCAAATCCAACCTCAGACACTTACTAGCTGTGTGACCCTGGGCAAGTCACTTAACCCTATTTGCCTTGGTTTCCTCATCTGTAAAATGAGCTAGAGAAAAAAATGGCAAACCACTCCAGTGCCAAGAAAACCCCTAACAGAGTCTCAAATGAATGGGAGAAACCATAAAACAAAACAAAATATAATGCAAAAGAAAATGATCTGTTTCTATCTGTGATCTAATTCCATAGTTCTTTCTTTGGATGTGGAAGGCATTTTGCCTCAAGAGTCCATTGGAAATTTTTAAAGTACATGCATTTCAATGAAATACTAAATCTACCAGAAAAATGACTTAACAACAATCTAATAGTGCTGGGCAGTTTCATTTGTGATTTCTTGAATTGTCAGGTCCATATTTTTACATATGTATACACACATACATATATATATATACTATATATATATACATATATAAATGCATGTATATATGTTATATATATATATATACACACACATATTCATACATTTTCAGGAAGTCAGGTGATTCTAAAATGATCTATTAACCTATTTTCTAGTTCAGTGGGTTTTCTTTACCAGATAGTTTATGTTTTAAATTTTTTTCTAATTTTTTTTTCTACTATGTCTTGCTTTCTTGTAGAGTCATTGGTTTGTGTGACCCATTTTGATTTCTAGGGCTTTTTTCCATTTTTAGTTCCTGAATTAGGGCCTTGTTCCAGAGCTAGGCTCTACCTCATACTGGACTTTGTTGGTATGATCAGCCTGTATCCCTAGATTCCTGTGCTAGACTTTACCTCCTGGGCTTAGACCCCATTGAATGTTCAAGGTATAGAGCACTGAATTTTGGAGTTCAAGGAACCTTGGAACCCTTGAGCCTGGACTGTCCTGGTCTGAGTGCTGGAGGGTGTTAGCCCTCCAGGGCTTCTAAGGTCATAACCTTTGGACTTTTTGACCACACTTGGGCTTCTGAACTCCCTATTTTTGGGGAACTTTCTGGGACCATTTGTGCTGGTTTTATTGGCTAACCCTTTCCATACTGCCTGCAGGCTTCTGGCTAATTTTTTGTGTAGTTCTGAGGAGAAAGAATTAATTTACTATAGCTTTACATTGGATTTCTTGGTGATTATTTTTGTTCAATCCTTTTACTCAATGATCAACTCTTCTATTGGGCCTTTCTTAGCAAAGATACTGGAGTGGTTTGCCATTTCTTTCTCCAGCTCATACAGATGAAGAAACTGAGGCAAACAGGGTAAAGTGACTTGCCCAGGGTCACACAGCTAGGAAGGTTTGAGATTAGGTTTGCACTTAGGTCTTTCTGATTCGGGGCCTGGCACTCTATTTACTGGGCCACCTAGCTGCTTGGTGTAAATTTTAATTTTTTGTTGGAGCAAGGCTGTGGGAGATGGGTGGTCTCATCTTCCTTTTAGATAGTCCAAGAGTATGATCTTGACCCAGTGCTTCCCATTTTTTAAAAGTGGAAGGTAGAGTTCTTATTCTGTCTCCAACTACTCTAACTCCTCCTTAAGGCATTTCTAGTTTCATACCATTGTCAGCTAGTTCATCAGTTTCTCAGGCAAGGTTCTCACCATTTTCATCTAAATGCCACCTCTTTGCAGTGTCCTTTCCTTTGGTTGCTGCAACTCTTATTCAGCAAACACATCATTTCTTCCTTCTTTAGTCTTTCCTACTTGCCAACTCTCTCACCAAGTCAACCAAGTCAACGAGTGTTTATTAAGCACCTACTATTTGGGGCTTTCTTAGCAAAGATACTGGTGTTGCTTGCCATTTCTTCTCCAGTTCATTTTACAGTTGAGGAACTGGGGCAAACAAGGCTAAATGACTTGCCCAGGGTCACACAGCTGGTATTTGAGGCTAGATTTGAACTCATGAAGATAAGTCTTCCTGACTTCAGGCCAGACACTATCCACTGTGCCACCTAGCTGCCACAAAGAAGACATAGACAAAGATAAATTAGAGATAATCTTAAACAGAAGACACTAAAATTAAGGAAAGTATCTTGTCAAGTGACCTGCTCGAGGTCATAAATTAGTAAGTATCCGAGGCTGAATTTGAACTCATGTCTTCCTGACTCCAGGCCTACCACTCTAGCCACTGTGCCACTAGCCATCTCTCCAGCTTTTAAAACCCTTCATAACTTGATCCTTTCCTACCTTTCCAAACTGAAATTTGAAGGAAGTCAGGGAATCCAGGAGGCAGAGATGAGGATATATAAAACTCCAGGCATAAGGAAACTGCCAGTAAAAACATCTGGAGTCAGGAGATGGTATTTCTTATTTAAGGAAAAGTGAAGAGGCTGGTGACACGGGAACAAAGAATATGATGGAGGAATTAAGGTATAAGAAAACTAGAAAGGTAGGAAGGGGCCAGGTTATGAAGAGCTTTAAAAGTAAGACAGAATTTTGTATTTAATTCTGAAGGTATAAGGGAGACTCCTCTGTATATGAGAGATATCACAAAGATGACACCATAGCCATACATATATTGTGGCAGATACATTTTATTTTCCCATTTCAATCTCACTTGCAATAAAGACACAACTCCATCAGTAACAGAGTTTTGTCTTATCTAGCCACATACAACAAGTCAATGGAGTATGAGGCAATCATGGTACTCACCCCTCACCCTTCTGGACCCCCAGCCTGCTACTGACTCATAATATTCTCTTTTTGGATTCAAAGGAAATCAAAGGGTATATTCTGCCATTTCCTCGTAAATTGAACTTCTTATGACTAAAGGATATCACCATCTTCCAACTCACCCAGGCTCAAAACTGAGGAGTTATCCTTAACTTCCCACTCTCTTTCTCCCTTCATATCAAATCTGTTGTCAAGTCCTACTAGATTTACTTTTACAACATCTTTCATTTACACCCTGGACTACTGTACTTGCCTGCTGGTTTGTTTCCTTGCCTCAAGTTTCTCTAATAATCTGTCTATCCTCCACTTGGATGTCAAATTCAATAAACTCCAGTGGCTCCCTATTCCCTCCAGTATCAAATAGAACATTTTATGTTTGGCTTTCTAAAAATGTTTACTGTATGTCAGGTGCTTCACCTATATTTTTCATTGATCTTCACCGTAACCCTGCAAGGTAAGATGCTACTCTTATGCTCATTTTAATGCCAAGGAAACTGAGGCTTTATTGCCAAGGAAACATTAGACTATGAGTTCCTTGAGGACAGGGATTGTTTTTGCCTTTCTTTATATTCCCATTGCCTTACTGAATGTTTGTTCACTTAAATATTATAGAAAGCTTGATATGTCAATGTTACTTGTGAGAGACCTTCTAGTCTTTACTGTCCACTTTTCCATTTCTTTTCCCTTTTGCTTTTCCAGTCTTCCACTTCCTTGATGAACTAGATTTTTTATCAATGGCTACAAGACATGGGACGAAGTAAGGGGGACAAATTGAGTGGGTGGGTTCCTTTGATATTACAGGGATTTTTTTTTTTTGGAAATAGGATGACTGAGGAATTTTTAGGGTTATGTTTTTGTGGTTGAGCCACACTTAACAACTTCATGCTAAATCGTTGTTGTTCATCTGTTTCAGTCATGACCAACTCTTTGTGACCCATTTGGAGTTTTCCTGCCAATGGTACTGAAGTGCTTTGTCCTTTCCTTCACAGAGGAGGAAACTGAGGCAAAAGGGGTTCAGGGATGTGCCCAGGGTCACACAGCTAGTATTTTCCTGAAGCTAGATTTGAAATCATGGTAATGAATTTTCCTGATTCCAAGTTGAGCGCTCTATCAGTCAACTCTTCGTATCTATAGACCTGAGAATCCTTGATTATTAGGTAATCGTTTCTGCTCCATGAAGGGTTCTGACAATTATCAGGTGCATTTTAGGTATATCTCCATTCAAGCCCATAAGGATTCTTCTTAACACATTTTTTTGGAGGGGTCAGATGAAGGCTCCATTACAGTTGAGAGATGAATTTATTGAGACTTTAACTGACCTTCTTTGACAAATAAGATAAAAATAAGTACCTATTCTCATATGTGTGACAGGAGTAACCTGTTTACTTTGATTACCGAATGACACTACTTTTGCTTCCAATTCTCTTCCTGCTAGGTCTAATTCTCTCTACCTTTGAGAGTTCTGGAAAAAATAGTGAAAGAAGAGGGATGAAATGAACAGAAATGGTGGTCACTCTATATTGATTATCGGTGTTCATTCATTTCAGTCATGACCAACTCATTTAGGGTTTTCATGGCAAAATTACTGCAGTTGTTTTCCATTTCCTCCTCCAGCTCATTTTATAGATGAAGAAACTTAAGGCTGAAAGTGTAAACTGACTTGCCCAGGGACACATAGTTAGTAATTACCTGAGGGAGGATTTGAACTCGTGAACATGAGTTTTCCAGATTCCAAACCCAGTGTGCTATTATCTAGTCACTCAGCAGCCCTTTATATTTATAAACCCAATAGGATCTCATTTTTCATTTAAAGTTGGATGATTCCTTTTCTCTTTGAGTCTTTCTACTGCCTTGAATCATTCTGAGACCCTCTTCAGACAAGCCTGTCACAAACAAGCACTTAGTCAATTGTGATCTTTTTTTACTAGACTTTGAAACAATTGTAGTATTTAAAAATTCATTTGATTGCTCTAGCACAAGGGTGGGGAATCTGTGGCCCCAAGACCACATGTCTCAAGACCTTTAGGTCCTTGGGTGCAGCCTTTTGACTGAGTCCAAGGTTTACAGAACAAATCCTTTTGTTAAGGGGATTTGTTCTGTGAGGTTTGGATTTAGTTAAAGGACCACACTTGAGGATCTAGAGGGCCATATGTGCACTCGAGGCTGCAAGTTCCCCACCCCTGGCTCTAGGAGCTTTCCTGAGCTGATAACTAAGTTGAAATTTATGGAGTTGATTTGAAACTCCACAGGCAGACTGGATGACAATTTCCATGGGAGAGAAACAACTTCCTTTGTGAAAATGTCCATTTGGTACTCACTGGACTTTTGAAATTCTCCTGCTCAGTATCATCTGATATGAGAATGCCCTCTTAAGTAGATCATCCTGAGAACACAGCAGGAGGTCCAATGTTGGTCGGGAATTGATTTTTCTTGTTTCCTCTTATGGTGCCTAGAGTTACAATGTAGTCCTGTTGCTTATTCTATACAACGTGATTTGCTTCCTTAAGAGGTCTTTTGGACAAATTCTTTTGAAAGAATGGAGACCTCAGTCTTTATCATAATCAAAACTTTTGGCGAAGGACACTAACAATGGAGTACCCAGGTTAGCCACCCTTTACAGTTTTCATTCATTTTCTGCTGTTTACTTGTTGAGGCTGGTAGGTTGCAATACTCCTTGTTCTCCATTGCAACTTCCAAATTCGTCTTCTACCATCATTCCTCAGTAATCTTTCCTCTTTTGAGTTTCATGCTTTTCATGTCTACTACCCAAGCAAAAGTCTGGTAGCTATTATCTACTGACCTCCAGGATCGTCCCCTTCCTTCCTCAATGAATTCAGTGCATGGCTCACAATTTCTTTCCTCTTATCAGCTTCCTGCCCTTGTACGAGGGGACTTCAACATACATATTGATTCTCCCTCTAATACCCTAACCACTCAGTTCTTCAATCTATTCATTTTCCTTGATCTACTCTCCAAAGATAGTCACACCCTTGAACTTGCCATCAACCACAAATGAACCACCACCACATTCAACAATTCCAAAATCCCTGTATCTAATTTGCCACTCTTCTCCCCATCTTAACTCCGTGATGAACCAAGTCCTTATCTCTTGAATCCTTAACCCCCTTACAATTTCATCAATCATGTCCTGCCTCAGCTTCCTCAGCTTTGGATGACTTGCACTATCCATTGTCTTTGCTCCCCACACACAAGCATGATGATGGAAAAATACAACTTTTCTGGTTCTTGTTGCCCTTGTAGTTATTGTTGTAGTGATGATGGTGGTTCATGTCTGACTCTTCATGATACCATCTGGGGTTTTATTGGTAGAGATACTAGAGTGGTTTGCCATATCTTTCTCCAGATAATTTTAACAGATGAGGAAATGGAGGCAAACAGGGTTAAGTGACTTGCCCAGGGTCAAAAGCTAGTAAGTCTCTGAGGCCAGATTTGAACTTAGGAAGGTGAGTCTTCTTGACTCCAGGCCTAGCACTCTATCCGCTGTATGACCTAGCTACTCTTGCAAATACAATTTTTGTTGTTTGTTGTTCAGTCCTTTCAGTCTTGTCTGAATCTTTGTGACCCCATTTGAAGTTTTCCTGGTAGAGATACTGGAGCAATTTGCCATTTCCTTCTCTGGCTCATTTTACAGATGAGGAAACTGAGGCAAACAGTTATATGACTAGCCACACAGCTAAAAAATATCTGAAGTCATATTTGAACTCATGTCTTTCAGACTCCAAGCCCAGTGCCCTATCCACTGTGCCACTGGATTGTTAATGTATTTTTTGCTTAATTTGAAGATCTTTCCTACCCATTAATAGACCCATGTGACTTGTTTATATCATGGAAGCCTGAGTCACATGAGTCTATGGTGGGAAGAGCTTGCTGAATGGGTGGGAGCTGGAAAGGTGGAACAGGTAGAAACAGCACTACAGCAGAGCTGAGAGGAAGTTGGTCAGACTAGTCAGAGCTGGGAAAGACAGAGGAAGCAGGCAGCTGGCTGTGAGTGAGAGAAGAGTATTTCACTTAGGGGAGCTCCATCTCTTCCCCTCTTTCTCATCCATCACTCATATGCTTCCTGCTACTATCTCCTCCTTCACTCCTGTCTTGTATGATCAAGTGGACTCCCTACCAAGGCTAACTCCTCTATTTGGTCAAGGGCTTCTCATTCTATCCCGTGCTTTCCAATAGACTGTCCCCTCTTTCATCCCCATTTTATCAATTATCTTCAATATCTTTCTACTAGCTCATTCTTTGCAGTGCCTCATACCCTCAAATATGTCTATGTCTAACATTCTAAAAAACCCTTCACTGATCCTTCCACTCTCCTGACCTACCCTATATCTCATCTTCCCTTTGTGATTAAACTTGCAAAGGTCATCTAAAATAGGTGCCTCTACTTTTTCTCCTTTCATTTTCTTCTTTATCCCTTAAAATGTGACTTCTGACTACATCATCATACTGAAATTACTGTCTTCTTTTATTTGCCGAAGGCCTTCTCAATTTTCATTCTCAACCTTTTTTCAGCCTCTGACTACTGATTACCTTATATTCTCAAACCTCTTCTTTCTAGGTTTTTGGGACACCACCTTCTCCTGGTTCTCCTACCTATCAGACACTTCTTTCTCAATCTCTTTTGCCAAATCCTCATCTAGATCATGCTCATTAATAATAGGTGTCCCCGAGGGTCCTGTCCTGAGCCCTCTTCTCTTCTCCCTCTATATTACATCATTTGGTCATCTCATTAGCTCCCATGGATTTCATTCTAATGACTCTTAAATCGACCTATCCTGCTCCAGTTTCTGTGTTGACCTCCAATCTTGAATCTCTGATGTATTGAATGGGATAGTCAGTCAACTCAGTATGTCCAAGCTGAACTGATTTTCTTTCATTCTCAACATTCCCTGCCCCTTACTACTTTCCCCATTACTGTGGAGGACAACACTCTCTTCCCACTCCCTCAGACTTATATCCTAGTGGTTGTCCTTGATTCCTTATTGTTTCTCACTACCCCCATAACACACATTTCCAATCTGTTTAGCAGCATCTCTCCAATATGCACCATTGTCTCCTCTAACACTGCTACCACTCTGGTGCAGGTTCTCAACAATTCATGCCAATTATGGCAATAGCGTGCTTTAAGTCGGCTTGCCTCATGTCTCAACCCACTCGAATCTGTCCTCCATTCAGTCACTAAAATGACTTTTCCAAAGTGCAGGTGCAACCATTTCATACATACTCTCCATCCCCAATAAACTCCAGGGGATTCCTATGGCCCCCAGGATCAAATACAAAAATTCTCTAGCATTCAAAGTCCTTCATAACCTAACCTTCTTTTACCTTTCCAGGCTTCTCATATTTTATTCCCTGCTATGTATTCTTCAATCTAATGACACTGATCTTCTGGCTGTTCCACGAACAACACATCTCACTTCTTGGTTTGGGGCATTTCTCTGGAAATACCCTCATTCTTAAGTTCGCTCATACTTGGAATGCTCTCCCACCTCATCTTTTCTTGTTGGTTTCTCTAGCTTTTGTTTAAGTTCTAACTAAAGTTCCTTATTCTATAGGAAGCTTTTCCTAATCTCTCATAATTCTGATGCCTTGCCTCTTCAATTATTTCCATTTATTTATCCTGCATGTGGCTGCTGGTTTGTACATCTTTTCTTGTCTCCTCTTTTAGATTACTTGAGGGCAGGGACTTTATTTTGCCTCTTTTTGTATCCCCAGAGCTTGGCACAATGCCTGGCACATAGTAGGTAGTTAATAAATATTGACTTATTATCTATTACATTTATCATTTTCAGAATATTCAACCAACCCTGCATTTGTGGCAAAAATCCAACTAAGTTACGTTTTCTTGCTGTATTTAAAATATTGTTACATGCTTTCCTGTTGATATTTGTTAGGAAATATTGATCTATAGCTTTCTTTCTCTCCTTTGTCTCTCCCTGGTTCAGGTCTTAAGATAGAGTTTCACAAAGTTTATGTAACACTAGCATTATTCATTCTTCAAATGTCTGAATTCACCATAACTCTATCTGGTCCTTTACTCTGTCCCCAGTTCATTTATTTATGGCAGGTACAGGGGCATCTTGAGTTTAAATCTGGCCTCTGACACTAGCTTTGCAACACTGAGCTCGCCCAGTTCACTTAAATTTCCTTAAAGCTGTCTGCCTCAGTTCCTCATCTGTAAAATGAATAGAAGGAAAGTGCAAATCACTCTAGTGTCTTTGCAAAAAAACAAAACAAAACAAAAAGAAAACCTAAATGGGGTCATGAAAAGTTGAACATGACTGAAATACATTGAACAACAAATAGCACATTCAATTTCTTTTTCTGAGAGTAGGTTACTTAAAATTTTCTATTTCTACTTCTTATTCTGCTAATCTAGGTATTTAAATTTTCTGTTAACATTATCCTACGTAAGCAATATTTTGTTGGCACACTATTAGGCATAGTATTTTCTAAGAATTTTTCAATATTATTTACCTACTCCACATCCACCACTATTATTTATAGAATATAATGTATACATACACACACACACACACACACACACACACACACACACACACACACACAGATCTAATATACTTTATGTCTGACTCCAATTTACCCTTTTAGTTTCACTTTATTCTCCTTCTTGCACTCTGTGAATTATCCAACCCTGGCCTTTTCTCAGTTGCTTACAGACACTTCATCTCCCATTTTTTGTTCGACATTGGCTATCCCCCATGCTTGAAATTCACATATCACCTTTACTTTGCATCACTCCCCTATTCCTTCAGGGGTGAGACTAAGCAGTGGCTTTTCCTGATCCTTCTAATTGACTGGTCCTCCCTCCCAAACTATTCTCTCCTTTTAGATTGTAGAATCCTAGTTTTAATCTTTGCATTTTTATCCCCAGCCCTCAAGCCTAGCACACAGTAGGTGCCAAATGCTTATTAAGATTGGTAAGTAGTTGCTACCATAGCCCATATCATCCTAATTGTGGTTCCATTTTTTTTTTTTTTTTGCGTAGTTTGCAGTATTTTTTTTCTTTTTTAAGTTTTGGATTTTGTGACATTATCTTTCTTGAGGTCACTGGTAGATTTCCCATTCCCTGTCCCTGCTTTCACTTTGCCTTCAAGTTCTAAAAGATGTGAGCGTTTTAGCAAAATTAATGTTATTTTGAAATTGCATATAATTTTTGTTTTGGTAGTTTAGTCATGGTTTTCAAGAAATTTGGTGATTGTTTAAATTATCTAGATCTTTTTTTTATAGGTCTTCTATTTCCATAGTAGCTCCCTTACATTTTCTTCTATTTCCCCCTCCATCTTTTGATTTTGACTAGCTGTCTTCTGGACTTAAGTTTTTGCCACAGTCTAATTTTCAGGAAGTATTTCCTATTTGGAAATACTACTTGCATAAGGTTTTCTGCAAAACTGTTTTAGGGTTTCTTTCCAATTCTTTTCTCTACAATTTAAAAAAAATTTATTTCATTTTTAATTTCTTGCTTCATTTCTTCCAGCCATTCCTGGAGCCCTTTGGTGTAAGTAATTTCTTACACTTTTGGAGTTCACTCTATTCTGGATTTACTTCTTGAATGCTTCCACCCTTATTTCGTCATTGTTAGATGTTTTCTTTTGTTTGCTCCTAACTCCACAGTTCCTGGTTTGGGACTTTATTCAATGAGGTCTGGCACTTTTGATGGGATTCTGGTCCTGACCTCAATTTCCTAGGTTTCCACCTCCTCTGGTCTGTCCAAACTAAGAGCACTATCAGATTTCATCGTCCTCTGGATTATAATGGGTCAAAAAGACCCCCAGCCCCCTAACATGCTTAGTCGGTGCTGCATGTTTCTAATACCCCTGGAGCTTTCTTATTAGAGAGCCACATGTTTCTGCTTCCTCCTTTTTTTCTCCTCCCTTCCCCCTCCCCCAATATTCCATGTGTGGTAAGCTTCAGCTGCCCTTGGAAGGTTACTGGTCAAAACACTGTCAGGCTTTCTGCCAATCTTCCTGTAATCATACTGGCTTTGCTGGTAATATCCTTCCCAAGGCTCAGGAGGCTTTGTGCAGTTCTGGGATGAAGGCCCTTAATGCTATTCCTTGTTGAATTTCTTGATTATTATTTGATCTGGCCCCCTTCTGAGGGTTTTTGCTGGAGTACTTATGAGAAAGCTGAGCTCTTCCTTGACCTTTTTATTTCCACCTTTGGTACAAAATTGAAGAAAAACATGAGAACATTCTAATCACAAAATGGTCATGCCATTTGCCCCAAGAATTCCACTGCTAAGATTCAACGCTAAACATATCACAAAAGGATAAAAGGGCCTTATCTGTAAAAAAAAATACAGCTGTTTTATTCATAAGACTCAAAACAACCTCTGTCCAATGACTGGAAAATAGCTGCGTAATTATAGCATGTTTACAAAATAATTTTTTATGATCATATGAAAAGGAAATACAATATGAAAAGACCTATTAGAAATGGCATTTTAAAAATGAGGTAAGTGAGACCTAACATTTGAATGATTATAATTATGTATCAGAAAACTTTACACGTACATCCTTAAATACTCAAATGATTCGGTGATCTTAATTCAGGAGTTCCCTCCAGTGACGCAGATCACAACTCATCCTGCGAGCTCCTAAGTCTGCCACAGGGAACAGGAGGCCCTTTACACTTCTTCATGCTATCGTGAGGACAAGACCAGAACAAGGAGAAGAGCAGAGAGATGTCTACCCATCATCCTCTGTTCTTGCCATATCACCATCCTATCTTCTCTATCAATACTACCCTTCTGGAGAGTTATTGTTTCTATGTTGCAGCCTGCTCACACCTATCACGTGTCTGCCCACTGCCTTCTTTATGATACTGATCTTTTTATGTTTTTCAGAGACTGTTTACAAATCCTTTTGCTATCTGTTTGAAGTTAAATTTAACAGAAAAACAGGTGAAGGAGTATAAAGTAAATGCATTTTATTTTATTGGTTTGTTATTAATGCTCAATTTTACTTTGTTGAAAGCCAAGAATTTTATACTATATTTCTTATAACATTTTTTATCATAATTACATTTGTTATAAAATTTAAAATAATTTCAAGGTAAGCTATTAATAATACTTCCACCTAGAGTCAGAAAGAAAAACTTGTTTTAATCATAAATTTAACTCCATGTTGAAGTAATGAAATAAACTCAGGTTACTTTAAAATAAACTCTTTATTTTGCTCTCTTCTACTAGGCAAATTAGTTATAACTACAGAACATTTCTCTTTCTGTCCCTCCACCCCCACCCCACCCCCAAGACTTTCAAATACAAAATCATGTATAAATGTTACTCTGAATTTCATTTGTTGTCACCAGTTTCTTCAGTATCTCTGTACCATGGGAAACATTCTGGAAAGAGAAAAAGTTAAGAATAAAATTACATATCATAATTTGATAAACTTTCTTTTCTCTCTGGCAGTGTTTCAACTGCCTACCAGCTGTGGATATTTTTTAATTTAGTTTTTCATAATGAATAAAAATATACTTTTTTCCTCTGTCATCATGACTGGGGAAAAAAAAGGAATTCTTGTAATGAATGAGTACAGTCAAGCAAAACAAATCCCCACATTTAACAAATGAGTTAACAATTGTGTTAACAACTGAGATAAAGGAGGCTAATATAAAGTTCTAAGGATAGGAATATTATGGTTTAAATATCACTAAGCAAATAATACTCCCAATCTCTTTAAATGATACTGATCAAGAATCAATCTTTAATGCTATTTTATAGCTAACTAAGGACCTCTCTCTCAAGCAACGTGATGAATTAGTGGATCAGATATAAAAGTACCCAATAAAAGAAACCAATCGGCTAATAGGAAAACTTTTTAAGACAGCCAATTTTACCTTATTCAAATAAATCATGGGATGGAAAAATTAAAAAGAAATTTTTTACAAAGTGCAGTTAAAAAAAAATTCTAGCAGTTGTCTTAAAGCACAATAGAGAAGACTTGGAGTCAGGAAGATGCAAATTTGAATTTTGTTGTAAGATGCTTGCTAAGTAATCCTGGACAAATCACTTAACTTTTCCTAGCCTCTGTTTCCTCATCCGCATTGGCCTTCACAGCACACTGCTGTGATTCCATTCTAGTTGCCTTGCCTTGGGAAGAAGCCAAATCAATGAACCTTGATTAGTAGGCATTAAAGAATAAGTTCAGGTACGTCATCACCGTTTCCAGACAGCCAAGCAGCGGATGTGAAAATGGGCCATGTCACAGGGTGAGCCAGTGGTGGAGAGTAAGGATTGAGTGAGTCTGGGCCTTCTCACAATCTGGAAGTTGCAGATGGGACCTGAAGGTTCATTGACCCAGCTTCAAGGTCAAGTCATCGCAGGCCTCTGGTAGTGATGTGTAGGTGGAAAACTTAGAAGAGGGAAGGGGCCTTGAAAACTAATCCAATGGCTGATCCAGCCAAGGCCCTTCTTCCCAAGGCAAGGAAAATTCTTCCTCTCCATTCCAATGATTCCCAAACTCTGGCCATACAAATCCTGCTCTTAGCTCCCCACTGCTTATTCCTTTGCTCCTCCTCAGACACCTAGGTTCCTCTTAAGATCCACCCACCCCATTTAACCATGCTCAGTTGAATACATGTTTCATAGCTACCAAACTGCTTTCTTCTTAAAGAAGAAATTGCTTTCTTCTTCTCTTTCTTTGATTTCATTTGGGTATATGCCCAACAGTGTATAAAACTAGGTAAAAAATGTTTAACAACTTTTTATGTACAATTCTAAATTGCTTTCCAGAATGGTTGTGCCCATTCACACGTCCATCAATACGCCTTCTTTCTTATAGCACCTTATATCTCTAACATTTATCACCTTCCTTTCTGCCCTCTTTGCCCCCCTGAAGAGGCAGAACATAAAACATACTTTAATTTCAACTTCCCTAGTTAGAAGCAATTTGGAGCAATTTTTCCATATGGCAAGAAACAAACAATTTTAAAAACTGTAAGAACTATAATCAATACAATGAAGAGAGGAACAATGATGAAATATGCTATTCATAAAAGAGAAGTGAAAGGTTCAGGGTCAGGTATGAATCATATATACTTTCGTGTACAGTCACTGGGGAATTCTTTTGCTTGACTGTCTATTTGTTACAAGAAATGTGATATTTTTTGTCTTATTCTCAGTGGAAGGTGGATAGAAGAAAAAACAGATTTCTTAAAAGATAGAGATGGAATGCTATAGATGCGAAGTGTTACATGAACTTTTAGAGAGGTTGCTGTAAGTTTTACATGACTGCTTTACTTTGTTTCAACAGAGCTTTCATGAAGAGGGAATAATACGTAAAAGAATGCAAAAACAAAAACATCAATAAAACTAAAACTAGTAACTGAAAACAGATAGATCCGAAAACATGAGACAGCTAGCTACCTGGAACACCTTAGCTGTATGAGATCTCTAGAAAAACATGAGAGAACTTCTAGTTCTGGCCTAGCAAAGGATAGCTTCATGCAATGCATTATCTCTGACCTAAATGGAAGAAAAAGTGAGTCATTTTGTTTTCTACATTCTACTCCAACCTACCAATTTCAAAATATGTGCCAAATCTGGAAAAATTAGAACAGGAAACGTAAGCCAGAAACATTGAACAAGGTCAAAACCTTGTGAAATAATATTCAGTAACTGAAACACTTAAGAGCTCCCACTCAGTCTTTCTACACCTAAACCCATGAAGTACAACCCACACAAATGATCTTACAGGCTTGTGCTTCAGGATTTTGGCAGCTAAGACTCCTACCCAGGATCCCTACTGCAGCAACTTGGTCTGAGCATCCTTCTTCCTTCCCTTAGCCAAAAATAGCACCAGGACAGAGAATCTTCCCAGCACTTGAAGAATGTAGTCAGGGTAAGAAGGAAGGGGAGAGAGGAGATGAGAGTACTTTAGAGCCACCTAGAGGAGAAGCAGTGAGGGAAAGGGCACTAAAACTGAGAAGGGGGTCAGTCTTTTTCTTAAAGAGTTTATCCTGGGTAGGAAGTCCACCAATTTGTGGACATTGAAGATGCCTAGTTTCTTTATATCAGTTCTTTCTCTGGGGGGGTAGAAAGTATTTTTCATCATGAGTCCTTTGGGATTGTCTTAGATCACCGCATTGCTGAAAACAGCTAAGTCATTCACTGTTCCTTGTCATACAAGATTGCTGTTCTGTGTACAACGTCCTCCTGGTTCTGCTCATTTCACTTTGTATCAGTTCATTTAAGTTTTTCCAGAGTTTTCTGAAATCATCTGCTTGTCTTTTTTTGTAGCACAATAATATTCCACTGCAATCATATACCACAACTTGTTTGGCTGTTCCCCAATTGATGGGCACTCCCTCAATTTCCACTTCTTTGCCACCATAAAAAGTATGATAAGTATTTTTGTACATACAAGTTCTTCCTTTTCTCTTTCTCTCTCTCACTCTGGAGAAATACCCAGCAGTGGTACTGTTGGGACCAAATAGAACCCTTTGGTAATAGCTCCAAACTGCTTGGCGGAAAGACTGGATGAGTTCACAACTCCACAACACGGAGGGTTCCAGTTTTCCCACTTCCCTTCCAGCATCGATCATTCTTCTTTCTTTGTCATATTAGCCACTGTTATAAATGTGAGGTGGTACCTCAGCACTGTTTTCACAATTCGTGTTTTTCTAATCTATAGGGATTTAGAGTATTTTTTCATGAGTATAGCTAGTTTTGATTTCCCCATCTAAAATTGCTTGTTCATATCCTTTGGTCATTTATCAACTGGGGAATGACTTGTATTTTTGCAAATTTGAGTCTATTCTCTGCATATCTGAGAAAAGAGGCCTTTATCAGAGATACCTGATATAAAAAAAATTTTCTGTTTTCTGCTTTCCTTCATTGCACTGTTTTGTTTGTGGAAAGCCATTATATTATATTATATTTCATATAATCAAAATTATCAATTTTTTGGCTCGTGTGGGAATTCATTATTCTGTACTATGTGTAAATGTGTTGAGGAATCTGTTTTCTTTTGTTTAATGGGGAAGGGTTAGATTAATTTTGAAAATGTTTGCTACTTTAAAACTACCCAAATTTTTTTAAAAAAAGAAATGAGGACAAGACAAAATAAATTTAACAGTGCTTGGAAACAGAAAAGAATGTTACTTAAGAGGTTGGAAGAATGAAAAAATATAAAAAGACACTCCTAATATACTCTTCATGAAAATAACATGTTTTCAGACTTTTTCAATGGATCAAAAAATATTGTTACATGGGACAGCTCTCTAGCAGGGTAAGCAGAAGGATATTTGAGGTAAACATGATGATTTAAGAAGTTGAAGACATCAATAAAAATTTATTAAAAACAAAAAAGGAATAAAAAGAAATATTATACCATAATAAATGGTGACAACATTCAGAAAAACATGAAAACCTTAAATGAAGTAATACAGAACGAAATAAAGCAAAACCAGGAACACAATTTTGTGTTGACAATTTTGATTTTGACAATGTAAACATAAAGAACAAAACAGAACAAAAGAAATTATGCCCTGTTCATGTGGGACCATATATTAAATTATAAATTGGGCCCCACATTTGAGAAAACGCACCTCCTTCCTCTTCTTGAAGAGACTTGGGAGGCTGATGGTATAGAATGCTGTATGTTATCAATGTTTTGGTGAACTGTCTTATTTATTTTTCTTAATTTTAGCTTCTAGGAAGAGACACTAGGTACAGGAGAGGAGAAGAGTATATTTGCAAATAAATGAGATATAAAAATCATACGACATCAGCAAAACTTTATAAGACAAAAAGCAAGGGAGTAAAGCTCCACTGAATAGGTTACCCTGCAAATACTTACAGGGCAGTGACAGAAAAGTCAACTAAAGGGAAAGGAAAAGAGCTAAGTCTTTGTCACCCTAAGCATCCAGCCAGATTATAGCAGGTAAAACAATAAAATAATCAATATGAGGAAGAGTAATAAACTTCAGAAAGTTACTCAATCCTACTCCTCTTTTAACTTCCTCTTCAGAGAAACGTAACAACATTTCCTAGTTTGATACAGCATAAGATTCCCTTATCTTGTTCGTTCACATGTTGCTTTAGTTGTTTATGTGTGCCCTTTATGTGTGCCCTGTTCATGTGGGACCATATATTACATTAATTATAGGAACACAGACTCAGCATCAGAAGGAACCTCATTTGGCACCCTGTCCTACCAATTCCCCCCTAGATGATGAAACTAAGTCCCAAAGAGGTTAAGTGACTTGTCCAAGGTCACAGAGGTAAGGAAGTAGCAAAGCTGGGATTTGAACTCTGGTCCTTTGACTCTAACTCTAGCATGCTTTCAACTGCTAGACACTGCCTTTCTTCTTTGCTTTCAAAAGTAGGAAAAAGAGTCAAAGCACAGGCCCATGGGCATTACATGCTTTTTGATGAAGACATGATTAACTGCATACACTATTGGCTGCTGAGCTGATTTGTAAAAGTATGTTTTAAGAAGATAATATTGGATTAAGGAAACTAGTCAATAGTCAAACAAACATTGTGGAGTAAGTTACTTTTAATACATGTAAACTAGAAAGTGCACGTCAGAAGGAAAAGAAAGAGTACCTGTGGAATAACTGTCCATCACACACACACACACACACACACACACGCCTATTGATACGTGTATATGTGTGTTAAACTGCTATTAAGAAAAAAAGATGCACAGAAAAATATAGAAAGAATAAATATTTGGAAGAGGAAGATTTTCTTTAACAATGAAGTGATTTAACTTGGGCTGCTTGTGTTTAATAGCAGATCGAAATAATATTAAGATACATTTTTATCACATAAACAAGCAAATAACTTACCTTAACTAATCCTTTCAGGCTTGCTGAACCAAGTATTGGTCTGAAAGCTTCAATTGTAACTAGGTCTAGTTTCATTATATCAGTATAACACAGGTATAGAATTGCTGGAATTTTCCACACTTGACAGTAACTCAGAACTAAGAGCAAACAAGAAGAATGAAATAGAATGAAATTAAAAGGTCAATTAAAAGTAAACCTTATAGATAATTAAACGCAAGTCAGTGAAATCTCAGCTATTTCTATGGTACATATATACCACAATTGAAATAATTTCAATTTACTTGAGAATATATACTTTCCCTCAGCACATTTACCTTCTTTAGTTTCTTTGTGGAAATAAGTATTAAAAGTAGGTTACATTTGCTTGGCCTTCACTGACTGATGGCCAATACAAATACAGTGGCAAGAAGGAGCTACTAAAAATTTTTATCCTCTGTAAAATAATGACATTATATGAGTAGATGCCTTCTAAGATCCTCTTTTAAAAATTCTGTTCATTAACAATTAACTACTTCAACTACAGATTTAAATGACAGCTTCAGTGAATACAAAATGGTGATTATTTGCTACAGTAATGTCCTGGCATAATTACCAATAGTTATAATGTAATGTGGGGGCAGTAGGTGGCATAGTGGATAGAGTGCTGGACCTGAAGTCAAGGAAGACTCATATCTGAGTTCATATCTGGTCTCAGGCACGTAAACTAGCTGTATGATCCTGGGTCAAGTCCCTTAACCCTGTTTGCCTCAATTTCCTCATATGTAAAATGAGGTAGAGAAGGAAATGGCAAAACCAGTCCTGAATCTTTGCCAAGAAAACCACAAAATGGGGTCACCAAGAGTTGGAATGCCTGAAAACAACTCAACAACAAATAAGGTACTCTAAAATCCAAAGCTAAAACCAAAATTCAATGCCTGACAGCAACTAAGCTAATTAAAACATATCAGCCTCACCAGCGTAGGTGCTAGCAGACAAATATTTCACAAAAACTGTAACTAGCATCATTTTGGTAGTCTTAGAAGTTATCAAAACTCAAATTGTTATGATTTAAAAGCCGATACATGTCAAGTCTCTATTGTGCATAGTAAATCAAAAGAACATACTATGACTCTAGAAATTGAAGAAACATTAAGCTCGAAACACAATTTGTATTCATTAAAAAACTGTTTAAGTAATGAAAATAGGTTATTTTATTCAAAATATCAAAATTAAATACTTTACTCAAAACATCAAATTAAAAAAATTAGCCAATAACCACTTTTTAAAGTATCTCAATGAATTCCAGGTCAGGGGATTAAAAGAACAAAAATAAAGCAGTCTTTCCCTCAAAGAGCATGTTATATTTTACGAGGGAAAAACATGTACAGGCAACTAAATAAAAGACATAAAAGTATTTTGGGGGGAAGGAAGCACTAGTAATTAAAGGTATCAGGAAAAGCTAAGATGTAGAGATGAGTAAATTTTACTATCATAAAGCTTCCTTTTGTCAAATCTAAATTCTCAGAAGTAAATATCACAGAAAATTTTATCCTAACTAGACCATAAGATGAGTCTGCATATAAAATATTAAGGTTTAATAATCAATAACTTTCCATTACTCAACATACCTCTAGAGATCACAAACAGCAGAATACTCCTGGGCTATTAAACCAGATAAAACAAGAAAAAAACATTAAGAATTGTACTTAAAAAATCACCTGCTGCAGGAAGATCATGTACGATATTTGGCTGTTCTAAGAGGGTACAGCAGGCAGCATCTTGGAAACTCTGTGTTTTCAGGGCTTTCAGGAAGGGAGAAGGAAGGTTGGAACTGGATTCTGGAGTTTTATAGTCAGTCACATGACGAGATGTAAGAACAGTTATCTGTAAATTTCTCTTCGGGGAAGAACCAAAAACCTGGCATAGAAAATTAATTTTAGTAACATAAGCATAACTACAATATTCTGTCACAAAACTGAGAACTATATTTATTATGTACCTAGTTGTATGTGCTATGTTTCTTTACATAGCAATGTTTCTTCTCTTTCACTATAAAAAGTATGGTTCTTGTTGCGTGTTAATTTTCTTTGTCTTAAAGACAATACAACCTATTAGAGGCCTGCACTTTCGGTACTATCATTTTGGACATGTCATTTAACTACCCTGGGTGTCTTAATTATTCCATCTGGAAGATGAGTGAGTTGAAACAAGTGATTTCTACAGACTCTTATCCTCTTATCTAACATTCTTTGATACTTACGGATCACAAAGCACATGGCTATTTGCAAATCATGATTAAAATTAATATCAAATTTAAGAACTTTAAAAACTATTATATAAATGATTTGCAAATACTAATATCCTTCTCCTATCACAGTCTTTCAATAAAAACAAAAATGCAATTAACACAAAAATATTTTCAGTAAGCTCTCAATTAGGAAATGCAACACTACTCCTGCAGGTAATTCTCCCCACTTATGATATGTAAAAGAAATCCAATTATTTTAGAATTATCGGTCTTGTTTCCACAATGAAAGATCATAAACTCTTTAAGGCCAAAGACCATGGTGTAGATTTCTTTATTTCCACTGGCCCTGGCATAATGCTGAGCAAACAGAGGATGTGTAAAAAATATGCGTGCGTGCGTGAGTGTGTGTGTATACATATATTATTTTTCCTATAATTTTACCTTTTCAAGCCACTGATACTGTTGATCTTCAGCAACATAGCAACTGCACTGGCACACGAGAACCTAAGCAAATTCAAAGTATTCTGTCAAGGCATTTATTTATATCATGTGATCTTATGAACATATGACTACAACAAACACAGTTGCCAAACATATGTACACCTTTTATACTTGTTCTCAAGAATGCTACTGGGATTGTTTATTTATTTATTTTGTTTTAAATGAACTTTAACGACTCAAGAAAAAAATCAACAGAGGTATACACTTTAAATTCCAAATTATGAACGATGCCAAAACAACATGCACTGTTCAGTTGCAATGGCAACTAAAATAAGCTAATGATGCCTGTTGTTCTCGATAAGCTTGTGCACTGATTAACCATATCTCCTCCCCTTTCCCCCGCAAAGGATGCTGGCTGATTGTTACATCCATTTCTCATATTGTCAATCCTTGTTTATTATCAATGTTCATGGAGGAATAAAATCTGTAACATGAATGAAACGAAGAGCTAACATCAGTTACTGGGGAGTAAAAAAATTGGTGCATTTGGAGTGAGAGGACCTAGGTTTAAATTCCAACCCTGCCACTTGACAAGCCTGGCAAGTCACATCTCTTGTCTAGACTAGATTATCTCTTCATCCCTTGCAGGTATTAAGGTTCATCTTCAAAATGGCTTTAGACACTCACTAGCTATGAGATCCTGGACAAGTTAGTTAACTTCTGCCACAGTTTCCTCATTTATAAGATGGAAATAATAACAGCAGCTTCCTCCCAGGTTGTTGTGAGAATCAAATGACACAATAAATGTAAAGTGCTCAGCATATAGAAAGTAATATATAAATTATCATCATCATCAAAAATGTACAAGAATTGTTAACCAAAGACAGCTGATTCAGTCGTCACAGGATCCTTGTCTGACCCCCCTAAGGTCCAACAATGAAATGACCCAAAGCAGAACAGAGAACAAAAAGCATCTTGAAATTAGATGATTAATCAAATGGATCCGGAATCTCAACAATTTGGGAGCTCCTGACAATGACAAGGATAGGAACCAAACGATGGTGGCCCACCCCATGAGAGGAGTTTTCATGTCTTCCATCTTCTTCACTTTTTCCTTACTCTGAGACAGTAGCAGAGCTGCTGCTTTGTCTGCCCACCTGCCATTCCTTTTGCCCCAGTCCACAAGAAGCCCATTTTCTCTATCATATAAACCCTTCCTAACATCTTACACTCTTACTGTTCTTGTAACTCCTCATTGGGTCTATGTTGCGGCCTCCTCACACCCCACAAACACCTCTGTTCTCCAGGTGATGATCATTTTATTTGGAGCTCTGTTGTCTATGTCTTACCACTACATTAGACATTGGCATGATGCTGTAATTTCAGAGAAGAGGCTTTGCTTTCATGGGAAGTAGCCCAAGGTAATCCAATATAATAAACCTTACTACTGTAATCCTTTGAGTCACTACGTGTCTTTTCCAGGAGGCCATGTAACGTACGGGGCTTGATGCCATTAGCACGACGTCATCTACGTCTGATGCAACAGGAGGCTGCACCCACCACGATTCTCCTCTACTGGGACTCTGCGCTAGACTCTCCTACTGCAACAAACACCTGTGTCAAACACACGTTCTCCTGTTTTTATTTTTACCCTGCCTGACGTTTGTGACCAGAAGTTCCCTGATTAAGGTTATTTCTATTATCATTTTCTTTTTTTAAACTGAATTATTTTATTTGTTTTCAGTGTTCAACAATCACTTCCATATATCTTAGATTTTTTTCCACTCCCTTCCCCTCATTCCCCTCTTCTTCCCCACTCCCTCCCTGAGAGGGCATACAGTCTTGTATAGGTTCTACACGTACATTCCTATTACATGCATGTTGCACAGAAGAGTTAAAGTGAATGGGAGAAACCACAAAACAAAACATAATACAGAAGAAAATGGTCTTTCTGTCTGTGATCCAATTCCACAGTTCTTTCTCCGGACGTGGAAGGCCTTTTGCCTCAAGAGTCCATTGAAAATTAAGTCCATGCATGTCAATGAAGTACTAAGTCTACCAGAAAAATTCCTCGTGCACTGTGGTTGTTGCTGTGCTATTGTTATCATTTTCAAGGCGTCCTGAATGATTCTGATGTGTGTGCATGGAAGGCACCCATAATCCTCAGCTGCTTGGTAAGAAAATGAACGACAACCAAAAACCCTATCTTATGATAAATTACACTCTTGGTATGTACATACACACATTCAAAATCCAAACATTTAACGTGTAAACTCTACTACTAGGTGTGGGACTATGAGTAAGTTACAAAATATCTCTGAATTTCAGTTTCCTTATTGGTTATAGAACAAAAAATGCTAAGCTAGATTTCTTGTACAAACTCAGTCTATGCTTCTATTAAACTGCATCTAAATTTTCACTTCAACACATATCTCACTTACTGTAGGGTCTGACTTTAGACGGTAGAATACACAAAAAGCATCTGTTGGGGAAAGATTTGTTGTATCTGTTGTTCTGCACCATTCATTCCATAGCTTAGTAGATCCAATTTCTTCCCAAGTTTCGGAATTCAGAACAAATGAAGACAAAAATGCTAGGAAGAAAAAGTTAACACATATTACTATTTTTACAACTTTGTTATATTTTACTATACTATGAAAATGATTTTTAAATATTTAAATGGTTTATTTAGTATAAGATAATACATATGAAAAATAGGATTAAGCACTAGAAACAGCAATAGACTTGGTGACCTTTCCATTATACCATACTGCCCTAATTACAGAATACCATAATTTCAAAGGAATCCAAACTGCAGGCATTCCAAAAGACAACACAAAGACACATGGCAGACGTAAGGAGGGGTAACATTAGCAAACAAAAACTCTGTGAACAAAGGGAAAAATGAAAGGAAATGAGCCAGTCAAATATGCAGAACAAGATACCACACATGGACAGTCTAATGAAGAAATTCTTGACGTAACACTGCTTCAGCTTTGGTATTCATACCTCACATATAATTGGACATTCATTAACAAAGGAGGACCACCACCACCATCCATCATCAAAGACAAAACAACAAAAAAACCAATCCTCCCTTTATAAAAAGTTCAAAATCCTAGTTACTTCTTCATTTGCTCCAAGTTATTTTGCTTGGTTTCAACTGTACCATAACCATCATACTCTCATTCTGGGGACCCTATGTTCCCCTCTCATTTCAGTTTCCTTTTGTGTACTGTCTTCTCCTATTAGACTGTAAGCTCCTTAACAAAAAAGACTTCTTTCTTTTTCTTATCCATATCCTCTGCATTTAGCATAGTACCTGGCATGCAACTGGAACTTAACAAATTCAGGGGTTCTATGAACTTGGAAAGAAAAAACTTATCCTTATTTTCATTATTCTCTAATTAAAATTTAGTATTTCCTTCAATTATTTAACCAAAAAAAGCCTATTTCGCCAGATTGTCAAAGGGATCCATGATAAAAAAAGCTTAAGGAACTCTGGCCTAATGGATGCATCTTTAGCTAATGAGAAATTAAGAAACACAAGGAAAATCTCCAGCATGTAGAGAGTGACTTCTTAGAAGAAGATTTATGGAAAGGACAGAGATGAGAAATACACATACTGAGAAAGTAATGGGATGTGTAATGATAGAAAAATAACTTCTATATATGAGATGGAGAATAAAATAAAAATTTTATTATGAAGGCACAGTAATTTTATATACACAAGCATATATATATATTTTTTATTTTCAAAGTATCTAATTTCTTGCACTTTCACTTACCTACTGCATTATGTCCTATGGCCATTATAAACTTTGAACATGGATACTGCTCTAGCAGGGGAATTTCCAAACATACTTTTGTCTGCGTCCGAAGGACCTCTATTTCTCTGTTAATAAGAAAGAAGTGATACTAAGACAGCTTTATCATTTTCAACAAATAGTATGCTATAATAAAAGCAACATTTACACAGCACATTCACAAAGGACTTTCCTCACAACACCGGCTAAGTAGGCACAATAACTAATAATGTCCCCATAATATATATAGCTTGAAGCTCTGCAGGGCTATATGCCTTGCTCACAAGGACAAAGTTGGTAAAGCATTCAGGACAGTAATTAAACAAGATATCACTTAACCTTTTGCATTATATAATGCAACTAAAAACAATTAGAATAAGAATAAAAACCTCCCAACTGAACATCAAAAAAGGGACCTTTGAAAATCAAAGAGAATAAGAAAACTGAAAATTTAAAAAACAATAACAATAAACTAATAAATTAAAAAAAACTAGGAGCTTTTTTAGGGAGGAGGGACAATAAAGTAAACCACTGGCTAATTTGATTTTTTTAAAAAGTAAGCAAACCAAATTATCAGTATCAAAAAACCAAGAAGGTGAATTCAAAACCAATAAAGTGCAAATAAATGCATGTTGCCCAAATATGTCAATAAAATTGACAATCTAAATTAAACAGATGAATATTTATTTACAAAAACATACTTTTCTCAGAAGAGGGAAACAAAGAGAACAGAGAACAGAAAAGGAAAGAGCATACTTAAATATGAAATAACCATATTTTAGAAAAAGACACCAAATATGTGATAAATGAGATCCCTACAGAAACTAAAAACACTGTAGGATCAGACAGATTACAAATAAATTTGAACAATTAAGGAATAACAAATTCCAGTATCACATAAACTATTTGGAAAAAAAAATAGGTGAGTTCTACAAAATTCCTTCTATCACAAACATGGTCTTGAGACATAAGCCAGGGACAATCAAGAGAAAGAATATCATACATGTTTTTCCCCAAGTGCCTCAGTTTTCTCATCTGTAAAATGAGCTGGAGAAGGAAATGGCAAACCACCCAGTATCTTTGCCTAGAAAACTACAAACAGGTCATGAAGAAGATAGGCCACAACTGAAAATCTAAACAAGCAATAAAAGATAAAAAGAGGTAGTTTTCCGAGGAAAAATGAAAGTTATGAACTGCCAGATAAAAAAATTATCTATATCCATAACTGCAGAAACAGAAAGTAAAACACCTTCGAGGAATCACCTCCCACTCATCAAACTGGTTAAGATGACTAAAAGGAAAACGGCAAATGCCAGTGTGGGACAAGTACACCATGGTGGAGCTGTGAGCTTCTTTAACCACTCTGGAGAACACTTCAGCACTAGGAAGGTTATTTCCCAAAGATGTCAAGTAGGAAACACATACAAAATTACTTCCAGCAGCTCTTTTCGTGGGGCCAAATAACTGGAAACTGATGGAATGCTCATCAATTAGGGAATGGCTGGACAAGGTATGGTATACGAACGTGACGGAATACTTCAGTGCTCTAAGAAGCGATCAGGGGGATGTTTTCAGACCAATGCAAAGTAAAGTGAACAGAACCTGGAGAATGTTGTACACAGTAACAATATTGTAAAGATAATCACCTTAGAAAGACTGAGTAACTCTTATCAACAAAATAGTTAACTCACCACAATTCCAACAGACTCACAATGAAACATGCTATCCACCTCCCTGATACAGAAGTGATGGACATATAGATTGAAGCAAAATTTTTTTCTTTTCCTTGCCTTCTTTGGGAGGTGAACTGAGAGCGCGAGGGAAGGACATGGCTAAGTCTATGCTTCTCCTGCCTATATATTTGAAAACTATTTTGTTTTTCTTGCCTTCTCCTCGTGGTGGGGTGGGGGGGGGGGGGAGTAAGGTGTTTGTCCTTTAACAAAATTAATTTTAAAAATCAGTTTCAAAAAGGCTATGAGAAAAGATGATTTCAGAGAATCCTACATAAAGTGAGAAACAGAACATTTAACAAAGAAAATAGCATCATAAAAAAAATTCTTTTTAAAGAATTAAGAACTCTCATCACGGCTACACCAAACAAAACTCCAGAGGATATATGATGAAGCATGAACCCACTTCCTATCAGAGAAGTAATGGATATAAGCTATATAGACATACATACATTTCTGAACACAGCTCCTGTGGATTTTTCTTGATTTAGGATTATTTGTAATTTTATTTTTCCTTTCTCTCAGTTAAATGGTGGTGATGGTACTGATAGTGGTAGACATGTAATTACTATAAATTCAGAGAATGGCATGGATAATAAATACTTAAAGAAAATTTAAGTCAAAGAAGTAGATTTTAATTTAATTTTACTTTTAAAAAATAAGGAAGTTAATGAAGTAGATAGAATTTTAAAAAATTTAGAAATCACAGATCTCTGGAGATAAAAGTATACATATTTCTTAGCATTGCACAGTATTTTCATAAAACTAAAAACAAATGCAGAAAAGGAGAAATATAAAATATGAAGTATACACCCTTTATTGACTAAAATGCATTACAAATTATATTCAATAAAAGCCCACTGAAGAAAGGATTAAAAATAAATTGAAGATGAAATAACTTAATCCTAACAAATCACAGAAATGGAAAATTCCATTAAGACAGTAACAGAAAATAACAAAATATAGAGTATATAGCCACAGCAGTCCTTAGAGGAAAATTTATATTTCTAAACAGTCATGACCAAAAAAGAGAAAGAGATCAATAGAGCATGCAACTACAAAAAATATTAAAAATAAAAATGGAAAATAAACTCTAGAGTTTAACAAAATGAAAAGTGAAATAATTTCAGAGAATTAATAAATAGAACTAGGACTAGTTGGTTTTATGGGGACAGGTCAGTGAGGATGGTAGCCAAATAACAAAATACATAAATCATGACCAAATTTAATTTTTAAAAGTTTTGAAAACCAAATAATGTAATAAGAAGGGGTATTCAGAAAAAGAATATTAGAAATTATTTTGCCTTGTTACTTACCAATAAAGCCAACAACTTAAGTGAAATGAAGGAAAATTTATGTAAATCTAAAATTTCTAGATTAACAAAAGTGAGAAATAGAGAATTTAAAATCCAGTCCTGAAATTTATATTCAAAGAGTTCCCAAAGGAAAAAACTCCAGGATCAGATTAATTACCAAATTACTTCTATCAAACATTTAAAGAATAGTTAATTTTTATATTACACAAACTGTGGAAAAAATGAAAAAGGCATAGTATCAAGTTTTTCTATGATACCAATATGGTCTTGATACCTAAAACAGGAAGATCCAAACCAAAGAAAGAAAATTATATACACAGATCTTTCCTCACTAAAGAAAACATAACTAGATCAAAATCTAGCATTTTATCTAATATGGAGAAGCTAGATGCCTTTCAAGTGAGACAAGGGGTAAAGTAATGATGTCCAGCATTAACACTAAGAGAGCAATTAAAAGGACTTTTCCCCAGATAATAATGATGGTGTGGAGCAGGGATGTCAAACTCAAAAAGAAACAGACCCTGACAGGATGCATAGGGACTTAGAAAACCACAAATTAACATCACCTATGTTGTACTGTGTTTTTATTTTGTTAAATATTTCCCAATTATATTTTAATCTGGGTTAGGGCTCCAAATGAATTTGATACTTAGAGCACTCTAGAGTCAACTTCACTGAAACAATAACCAGAAACATTATAGGCTACAAAATAACAACACATAAATCATCATTTCTGTGTACTACCAACAAAACGTGGTGGGAAGAATAACTACAGAATGTTAAAAATGTTAGGGAATCTACTTATCAAGATATCCTAGAACGATATAAATACAACCACAGAACACTTTTTTTAGAGAAGTAAAGACCGAAGTAATTAGAGAACTGATTGTTCATAGAAAGCTAATATGATAAAAACAGTACTGACTAAATAACTTTTATTTATCCAAGGTTATTCCAATCAAACTACCAAAAGGATTACTTCATAGAGCACAAATAATGAAATTCAACAGAAAGAAGGAAAGGTCAAAGAATTTTAAGAGAAATAATGGGAAAAAAAAGGTTAAGAAGAGTGCTTATCAGTACCAGATCTCTCCTGCTACAAAGCAGTAATCATTAAAACAATCTGGTACAAGTTTTTTTTTTTAGAGATGTTGATCAGCAGAACATATTAATGCACAAGGTCCAGGAGAAATAAATACCGCAAACT
Organism: Potorous gilbertii; assembly: GCA_028658325.1. Taxonomy (NCBI): domain Eukaryota; kingdom Metazoa; phylum Chordata; class Mammalia; order Diprotodontia; family Potoroidae; genus Potorous; species Potorous gilbertii. The sequence continues at coordinate 344,771,178 of CM053771.1, read as the reverse complement.
GAAATCCTAAGAACCCCAGCTAGTCTGGTGAAGGACTCACTACCTGACAAAAAACTTCTGGGAAATATGGTAGAAGGTAGTTTGTACCTTAGGTACAACCCAACACCTCACACTATATATAAAAATAAACTTCAATGAATACATTACTTAGATATAGAAGGTTATAGCATAAACAAAAAAAAGGATTACAGAAGAAATACCTTTGAGATTTATCCATCTCCTGAGAGAGAACTGATGAACTCTGAATGCAGATTAAAGAAACTTTTTTCTACTTTATGTTTTTAGCTTTTTATCAGTTGTGTTTTAAATATGGCTAATATAGAATTATATTTTGTGTGAGGAAAAAACCAAGCATGAGATAGAAACCATGATTTGACACTGATGAACAAAATTGAACTAAGTCACTGGAATGACTTCAAATAAACCATTTGGTTCTTTTTAGCGCACACACACAAAAATACATTCCAACTACATAGCTTAGTGAGGCTGGATTTTCCTCATATATTTCAATCAAAGCAACATACTGCAACAGATTGAACACAGAAGCAGCTGAAAATCCAGATTTCAAAAAAAAAAGAGAGAGAAAGTAAAATAATGGCACTCTCTTTACATTTTGTTTTGGAAAAGTTATTTTTCATAAAAATGTGTTACTTTAACAAGTAATAGGTTTGTTATTGTTTGATAAATATTTATCAGTTTTATTTCTAATAAGGAAAAAGGTATGTGTGTGTACATGATGTACACAAATACATATATGTGTGTGTGTGTATGTGTGTATGTATTTCTCCTACAAACAAAAGCTCTTTGGGATCCTTAATAATTTTTGAATGTAAGAGGATTCCAAGATCAAAAACTACTGTCTTCAAAAGTTATGTAGATCAATGAGACTTTAAATAATTTGTGCAAAGTAAAAAAAAAAGAAAATTGTTGTGGCTGTAGAGGCAATGGAGATGGCAAAGCCAAGACAGTGGAGAGTAAAGGCAAAGATTCTCCTGAGTTCTCCTAAAATAACAACTCAAAACAAATTCTGGACTGGCAGAAGCAAAAAAAGGATGGGGTGAAACATTCTGCAGCCCAAGACAACTTGGCAGAAAAGGTCTGTTTCACTGGGGTGAGAGTGGAGTGCAGTCCAGCAACCCAGCAAGCACATGGCTGCAGGGGAGCAGGGACCCCAGCCACAGTTTCAGGGCAGAGAACGCTTGCCCACAGAACCATAGCACAGGCCAGAAGAGTAGTGACCACATCACATATTCTTTCATTCAGCAATGCTAGTACTATGTCCCAAAGAGATAAAAAACGGGAAAGGGCTTATCTGTACAAATATATTCATAGCAGCTCTTTTTTTTTGTGGTAAAGAATTGAAATTTGAGAAGTCCGTCAACTGGAGAATGGCTGAACAATGATTTTAAAGGAATGACTGTAATTACAATGATTGTAAAGGAATATTATTATGCTACAAGAATTGAAAAGTAGGACGATCAGAAAAACCTTGAAAGACTTGTACAAAATGATGCCAAATGAAGTGAGCAGAACCAGAACATTGTACACAGTAACAGCAATATTGCACAATGATCAACTGTGAATAATTTAGCTATTCTCAGCAATACAATGACCTGACAATTCCAAAGGACTCGTGATGAAAAATATTATCCACATCCAGAGAAAGAACTGATGGGAAGCTCAGTGCCGATCAAAGCATGATTTTTCACTTTACTTGGTGGTTTGTGTTTTTTGTGTGTGTTTGTTTTTTGTTTTGGTTTGTGTCTTTTTTCACAAACTTCCATGCTTTTTATAGCATGATGTTTTCAGCCATGTTGACAAATGCTTTCAATGAGAATGAACACGGCATCAAGGTCAACTACTGTACTGATGGTAAGTTCTTCAATTTGAAAAGGCTACAAGGTAAGACCAAAGTGGAGGGAGTGTTGGTGCGTGACTTTCTGTTTTCAGATATTGTGTATTCAATGCAGCCTCTGAAGCTGAGATGCAACAAAGTTTGGATCAATTCTCTGCTGGCTGTGCTAATTTTGGCCTAATAATTAATTCCAAAAACCACAGGTGCTTTATCAGCCACCACCACACCATCCATTTGTGGAACACTGGTTACAACAAATGGAGAAGTTTTGAATGCTGTGGATAAGTTTACTTGCCTTGCTAGCATACTTTCCAGAGATGTACACATTGACAATGAGGTTGATGCACGCATTACCAGGGCTAGTGTTTGGGAGACTCCAAAGAACAGTTTGAGAGAGAAGAGGTATTTGACTACCAAACTGAAAGTCTACAGAGCCACTGTGCTGGCCTCATTGTTATATGCTTGTGAAACACGGACAGTCTACCAGCGCCATGCCAGGAAACTGAATCACTTCCACTTGAACTGTCTTAGGAAGATTCTGAGGATCACTTGGCAGGATAAGGTACCAGACACTGAAGTCTTTGCTTGAGCTGAACTGCCAAGTATTCAAACTATGCTTCAGAGAGCACAACTCCAATGGGCTGGCCACGTTGTTTGAATGAAAAATGTATGCTTGCCAAAAAGACTATTTTATGGACAACTTGCATGGGGCAGGAAATCACATGGTGGCCAGAAGAAGTGATACATGGACACTCTCAAAGTCTTTCTCAAGAACTTTGGATCTCACTGTGTAACATGGGAGACACTGGCATAGGACCACTCAGCATGATGTGCCCACATCAGAAAGGGTGCTGTGCTCTTTGAGCAAAGCAGAATTGAGACAGCACAAACTAAAGTAGGATGCACAAATTTGGGATATCCACCTCAAATATTCACAAGGACTATCTGTGCCCAACCTGTGGTGGAGCATTCCAAGCTTGTATTGGTCTGATAAACCAGTCAGACACACTGAAATTTCACTTTATTATGGTGATGTCATTTTGGTCCTCTCTGAAGACGAAAGACAACAACCAACCAACCAATATGGAAATAGGTTTTGACTGATTGCACCTATATCAAATTACTTACTGTCTCAGGGAAAGGGGAGGAAGCATGGGAGGGAGAAAATTTGGAACTCAAAATTCTAAAAAAAGAATGTTAAAATTTCTACATGTAATTGGGAAAAAATGAAATGTTAAAAATAAAAAACCCCAAAATAACGTTACAATTCCCTATAATCAAAACTGATTGCAAATATTCATCTATTAAAGTTGATCTATAATAAAATTTTACATACTTAAATCTCTGAAAATATAATTTTACAGATAGGTACTGACAAAATACTGCAATTCATGTTTGTGATTTTAATTGAACATATTTATTACTTAGAAGGCATTTTAGAATTCTACTACATTCTAATTTCTAACTAAAGGTTAGGTGGAAGCTTCTTAAATTTCACAGTAAATGGATTTTGAAACATGGGAACTTCTTTTGCACTTGATCAAGGTTCAAAACATCCTTCCAGTACTACAGTTTGAACTTGGAAAATTTATCTGTTGACAATTTATGTGGGAATGGAAAATCTATTTTCTGTTTTAACTTTTGATAGCACTGAAACATATATAAAACAACATGACATAATTTGTAATTCAAAAAACATTAGTTGAATTAAGATTATTACAGTCTAAGTTTCTCACACAGATACTATTTTGCCTGTAATTTTACACTAATTCAATAGGAAACATCATCAAGTCTATAGCAAAAGCTAACTTCCAAAGTTATTCAGTATTTGATGGTAATGATTGAGAGTAGTTTTTGTTCAATCTTAGTCTGTTTTTTCCTTCCTTTCTTGTTCTGACATAAAGGGTATGCATTAGTACTAAAAATAAATAAATGAATGAAATGTCAAGGCACAGAATATATCCGGCATTTGAAACACTGAAGTTATAACTGATGACGAGATTTGGGGTGAAACTAGCAGCAGTGTGAAATGATAGCACTGTGACCAAAATCTGGTCACATAAACTGTGACCTATATATGGTCTTAACTTATACATAGGTCTGTCTCAACTACTCAATTCTGTAGCATATGTTGATGTTAATCTGGGCTTACTGGGAAGGAAATCTAGGGGCAACAGCTTTCCACTGATACCTTGGACAATTAAGATTTGAAGGGGCTAACATTTGAGAGATTCCAGAATGCCTTGATTATATCAATGATTTCTACCTGGAAGGGGGAGCCAGGAAGTGGAGGAGAATTCATGCCTGTCCTACAATGAGATGTAGGACCTACATGGACAAAATAGAGCTATAGAGCAAATGCCAAAACAATCAGTGAAAAGGCACAATCAGGATATGAGTGTCATATGCAAAGAAAAGCAAATATGCCAGCATAGTAGAACAAAATCTATATAAGAATATTGGAAAGGAGAGCGTGTCAAGTTGTAAAGGGCTTTAAAAGCCAAACAGTATTTTACATTTGATTTTAGAGGTAATACAGAGCCACTGATGTTTACTTCCATTCAGACATCTTCAAGGCAAAGAAATAAATGAGACAACTCTCAGATGAGGTAGTTGAAAAGGCTGAACTATGATAAAAGGAGCTCAATGGCCCTGGTACACAAGACAGTAAGGAATTCAGAATAATGGCTACGGGTGTTATCAGTCTTCTATAAGGATGGTGACCTGAACTGCACAGAAAAAAGCAGGGAGTATTAACGTAGACAGTAGTACCTAGAGCCACCCCTTTCCTATAATATAATGCTTTAAGTTCATATGACTTGGTAGCCTCATTTGCTCCACAGAATACAAAGGCTAGGGGCGGAGCCAAGATGGTGGAGTAGAAAGACTCACATATGCTAGCTCCAAACCCACAGTCCATAATTATCTATAAAAAGAACCCCCAACAAATTCTGGAACAGTGGAGCCGCACAGCAGCACAGTGAAGGAGATTTCCGTTCTAGAGAGCCCTGAAAAGCCGATCCCAAATGTCCGTCGCGCACCGGATGGGAGCGGAGCCCAGCCCTGCCCTGGCCGCACGGCACTGAGAGGAGAGAGCAGATCCAAGCAGGCTTCAGGGACTGAATCTGCAGCGGCCGCGAAGGTCCCTCCACCCACAGGCGCACAGGTCAGTGAGAGAGACATCTGGACAGGCTGAGAGGGGAGCGGGGTGTCTCCATGGCTCGGGCCCCCTTGGGAGGCATAGGTGGCCAGAGGCTCCCAGAGCAGGCAGGAGCTCCATGGTCAAAAGGTCTCTGCATAAACCCTCTGAGGGAACTTAGCCTGGGTGGGGGCCCTGCCCCCACCTGAGAACCTGATTTAATCTTACCCTGAATAGTAGCCACTGAAAGCCCTGAGGCTGGGGAGCAGCATTTGAATCTCAGACCCCAAGCACTAGCTGGGCGGATATGGGCGGAGGTGGACAGGAATCTCAGAAGTCAAGTCACTGGCTGTGAAAATGCCCAGAAAAGGGAAAAAAAATAAGACCATAGAAGGTTACGATTCCAACCTTCCTCTCTGACAGAGAAGAACAATGCTTACCATCAGGTAAAGACATGGGAGTCAAGGCCTCTGTATCCCAAACATCTGAAACAGATATCCAATGGGCTCAGGCCTTGGAAGAGCTCAAAAAGGATTTTGAAAATCAAGTTAGACAGGTGGAGGAAAAACTGGGAAGAGAAATGAGAGAGATGCAAGAAAAGCATGAAAAACAGGTCAACACCTTGATAAAGGAAACCTAAAA